>JAUJYZ010001088.1:0-265803 GCA_033675265.1 Actinostola sp. cb2023 | reverse complement strand
GTCACAACTTAGTATTACTGAAACACAGCTGCCAAAACAATGCATTACTCTCATGTGAAAGGGGAAGTCCAAGACTTTGATTCTCTGTCTCAATTTATATTTGTGAAATATATATTGCCAGATTGAGATGGATTTCATTGAGATACTATAGCTAGACTAGAAAAAGCAAATTTGTCAATGACCAGTGGAGGGAAAGATTTTCTGATATGGATCTCAAAAGTTTCCTTTTGTTTGCATATTTGCATATCGTTGTGTGAATAATCTTTGTTCCCTTCAACAGGTGTCATAACAAAATAAAACAATTTCCAAGCTATTCTAAAGTGATTTCAAAAGCAAAAGAAATCCTGTATCTACAATGCTAAATTCATGGAAATCCCCCCCGACTATTTCAAGTCCGAGGGTCGATAATTAGTTTTTAGTTTAGTGTATCAACAACAGTGTTCAGTGTGTTTTCTTTATCATTGGCAATTGCAGTTGTTAAGCTTAATTATCATTCATCAAAGCGCGTTGTTGGCGTTTCGGCGTTCATCGCAACAACATAAGACATAACTCTACATGTCTATACTAGTATACAACAAAGCAGACATGGTACATGTATAAACATATATGTGGAGTATGTCACTGTATTACGCTTGTATTTTTGGTAACTCTTACTACAGCACTCTTACACTTCGTGCTGTGAGTCCTTGTAACTTATTACATCAATTAGAAAGCGTGTAAGTACACTGATAGGTACCATAACCATGGTGGTACCATACTTACCCTTCGAGGGCACAGTTCCAAGATAATGTACAGATAGTCTTTATCTTCAAAATGATGGTGGAACTTTACAACATGGCGGTGATGGATGCGTTTGTGTATATCTATCTCCATGCACATCTGAAACGAAACTATCTCTAAGTAAAGCAGCCTAAAAGAATATATAAGTTAAATGACCGTGTCACGGCCGGCGTGTCATGCTGCCTGCATACCTTCTCCTTCTGGTGGGGTCGGACCAGTAACGTTTTCGAAACGATCTTTCCTGCAAAGATTTCGTCGGTACTCATGTCCTTTAATTCATAGCATTTCGCAAATCCTCCCTGAAGAGAAATAGTTCACAGTTTTTATAGACAATAGGCTACACTCACTGACTCAGGTTTGAAATTTGAAAACGGTCCGCTTCTCACCTTGCCTAGAAACCGTCCTCTGAGATAACGCTTCCCACCTCGCACATCTTCGATGATTTGACCGATTTCTTTAGGTACTTTGTCTGCTGGTTTATCAGTTCTGTATCTACCAACGCCATATCTTTCCCTTGCTACAGCCTTCGACATTTCGTTGTCGTGAAAATATGGGGAATCTCGCTTGAGTCAAATTACAAGGTAGCCGTTCCAAGTTGAAATTCTCCACGATCGATGAACAAAAATAGCTAATAATAAGAGATGTAGAAATAGATGATCTTGAGAGATTTCAGTAGTGAAGAATTTGATTCAATTTCATACATGGGATCGGAGCTAAATTCACCGTGAAACCATTCAACGTGGACAACGAGGGCTCTGATCAAAGCTTCTATTCACGCCGTCAGTTGGGAAAACTCATTCAAACAATCTGCGTTTGGAGCCAACCAATCAGAACGCTCGATACAAAATGCATCAACGACATCCTACAAGTCTGTCAGCCAATCAGATTTTATTTCGCTTGTTCAAATTCTACAGGAAGTGACGTTTATATCAAGGCGAGCCAATCAGATGATAGGGACGAATTCAACCGGAAACGAAAAGTTTGGCGACGGTTTTTTTCAAATTTAAAAAAAATACTGAATAAATAAAAACAAATATTTGTTCTAAATTAGAAATTACCCGTATTGTAATACTATAATATAATTTTTTAGAGCTACAAAACTAAAAGATCTAAACAAATAGTGAGGAGTCCATCACAACTTTCCATGCAGACAAATTTCTGATGAGCGGCTATTAGGATATTTCCCCGAGGGTGGCCACTTAATTGCAGTTATTATGATTATAATTTTTATTTATTCAATAAAAATAAGTAAACCACAGGAAGCCCAAGCTCTACTAAA
Organism: Actinostola sp. cb2023; assembly: GCA_033675265.1. Classification (NCBI taxonomy): domain Eukaryota; kingdom Metazoa; phylum Cnidaria; class Anthozoa; order Actiniaria; family Actinostolidae; genus Actinostola; species Actinostola sp. cb2023. The sequence goes on along the minus strand of JAUJYZ010001088.1, from coordinate 263,744 downwards.
CTGGCTATAAAAACACAATTTCTCTGAATAGGGGAAAACACATACCCAATATGTTTAAAATCAGCTGAGATTCACTCCATTGTTTTAAATAAACTTTATTCAGAATTTTCAGAGAAATTATGTTTTCAGGTTTTTCAATGAAACCATTCAATGGCAAAGCTGCCATGAGTAGAGCTTGGGCACCCTGTGTTGCTACAACAACTGAAACTAATGTACTGATCAAAACGAAGCATTGCGACCCCCCCCCCCCCCGGTAGTCTCCCTCGCAGCTGTGTTTAGTGTCAAAACATGGCTGAGGGAGACCACACCCCCGGGCAACCCTGGGGCATTTGAAACCTTTCCTTGCCTGGGGGGGAGGGTGGGGGGAATTTGATCATTGACATCGCGATGGGGAGCAGGAATTTGGCCAATTGATATGACAGCTGATATGACATGGAAGATTTTTCAGGAGAACACATCGATTTCGTCAAAAAGTGGCTTCAGTAGCATAATCTAGAAAAGAAACCTATTCATATACCCAGGGGTTTGCCTGAGCGTTAGCCCAAGAAAGAGTGTGGAAATGGCAATTTCATAGATAGACTGTGGTAAGATGTCCGTTTGGAATTTTGTCTCGCTGGAGTTTTTTTTTTTTTTGTATCACATGATCATTTCCAGCCAATTATTTCTTTCAAAAATAATCACGTGGTACAAACAAACACTCAGGTGAGACAAAATTCTGAATGGTCATGGACATTTTTGTAGTTATATGAGTTTCCTCAACCCAAATTTATTGATAAACCAAGCTTTCGGGCTAATAGCCCATCATCAGGGTTAGAATAGTCAATCTTCAGTTACAATCAGCTGTTACAAACAAAAAACGCGTGTACAAAAATACATGCGCGCGCATAAGTAGCGCGTGCTAATCATATGCACAGACAAATAGAATGTAAACAATTACAGATAAGTAAATAAAATATATAACATAATTGAAAAGATATTGGGTCATGGGCATGTTACCACTTTAGTGATTTCCATAGTAAATTGTTTATCATAAAGTACTAGCATTGCATCATAGACTGAACTACGTTGTACTGACAATACAAAAATACAATAGAGCATCGTTGATCAGTTCAAGGGCTTGTGGGTTCGGATCTCATCGGAGGCTGATATTTTTTCTCTTTCTCCTTTCTTTCTAGGCCTAACACCCAGGTCCTGGTTTGTTTAGCTATATCCACCAGATAAGTCCTTGGTATCCAACGGAAAAAAAAATTATGCAGTTATCTAATAAATTTTATCCGTTGGATAGCGCTAACCACCTTTCATGCAACCAGGGCCTAAGTTAGTTTGAAAGAAAAGCACTACACTGTATACACTTGATTGTCCAATAAAAACTTTATTTACAACATTGACTCATGTTAGTTGACAGTAGTGTGTCTACATACTTTAATTAACCTTGATAATAGTTACATGGATAGAAGAATGGTTATTACAACATCAATGCCAGTATATAGTACTAATAAACTTCAAAAAACTTTGATTAAGCACTAGAGCTTTACTTCAATATGCATTGTCCTTCGAAGTTCAAAGTAAGAAATAAGATAGGAATAGAAAACAATCCTAAGTGTCTTTTACATGTCAGGAATTTGATGATATTGATTGACGCTGTAGCATGTTTGGAGGAGGTCCCATTCTTGGATCACCCATGGGTGGACGCATACCTGGGGGTGGTCTGACCCCCCCTTGTCCTGGTGGTGGTGGCATTCCTCCTGGTGGTGGAAATGGAAGTCCTCCAGGGGGAGGCATGCCACCTGGTGGAGGCATCATCATCCCCGGTGGCGGCATCATCCCTGGGGGTGGCATTCCAGGGGGAGGCATGCCTGGTGGAGGTTTATGTGAAGTTGCTTGATAGGCCGCAGCTAAAATTTAATACAAAAGAAATCCTATTATTATGGATTATCATTTACAATGTATATACCACAATGTGTAATATAATCAAATGTGTAATATAATCAAACCTTGCATTTATGAGTTATGATATTCAAATGCTTACTTGTTTGATCAATCAAGGTCTGGGCTTGTTCTTCCATCCATTTTTGGTAGTAGAATTTCACATTTTCTTTGTGTTTTCGTCCATTATTGTGGGTCTTTCTGACTGATGGCTGAAACAAGTACAAAGAAGACTCCAGATCTATACAAACCGTGACGTTGTTTCCTCTTTTTGAAAGTCAACTAGTTTCAATACAATGCAAGTTGTGTTGAAAATCATCCCATGGATGTAACACCACCTTTAAAACATTTTAAAAAGCCCACAATATTGTTTTAAAGTTCAATACAATATATTATTATTATTATTTTTGGTGGGTTGCACTGATGGCCATTTTGATAGAAACTACATGGAAGGAATGGATCAAATAAATAAATGATTTAAAAAAAATATGTAGTAATGGTACAAGCAAATGGCACCATTTACACTACATAATTCCTGGGGTCAATTCAATAAAACGTTTAGAACAGACTATAATTTCCAAGTGTAGCTATTGTTCTTGGCAGCTAAAACAATAGCTACACTTGTAAATTACGGATGTAAATGTTTTATTGAATTGATCCCTGGTTGTAATTCATATTTACAGGTCTCATTCACCAGTAGACTTGTCCCTAATAATACTACAACAGGGCTCAAAGTTTGTGACCAGCTGACTAGATTTTTGAGGCATTGAGACTTCAGTTAATGCGTTTTTTAAGAAATTATTATTATTATTATTAGTGGTGCCGAGATCTGTCACGATACGTCACACAAAGAAACTGCTAATCAGATATGACAAGGGAGTAATGGCGGATCGTAGCGAAAGGTTCGCAAACTTTACTCTTCAAAGTCTGAAAAGTTAAATGTACCAGTCGAAGATCAAGAAAATATTTACCTTATTGAGAAATTGCAATCTAATCCGTCCAAATATGTACAAATATGACAATTCAGAACCAGAAATCTTCCTTTAGTTTCCTTTGTAATTCACATATTCATTTACGTTCGTTTGACCTTCGGCTCAGGATTGTTTGCTTTGTACTTCTCAAATGCGTGTTTGTCCTGCGTTAACTCCAAACAAATGCAAAGCAAACCCTGGCAAACATTGCGTGCGTTTGGAGTTACTGCGAAAATCCTTGTATCGCGACCTTTCGTTTTGTAAACTTCAGCTGAATTTTGGATTTTTCTGTTCCGCCAATATATTTTTTGCACTAATTAGTACTAAATATAAAACAAAACAATAGAAATGTCACTATTTAGTACTTTAAATAATGCTGTTTATGCTGAGTTAACTTTGTACTCAAGAAATGGACATATATAGTGATTGTCGGAACAGAAAAACCCAAAATCCAAATGAAGTTTTCAAAACGAAAGGTCGCGATACAAGGATTTTCGCTGTAACGCAAAACAAACGCACATTTGAGGTTAGTAAAGTTATAATCGTCTATGTTTTTTTTTTCTTTTGGTGCTCCGTAATTTAGCTGTGCGACTAAATTTTTTTAGTTGTGCGACTAAAATTACAGCTGTGCGCCTAGAAATTTAGACCTGGTGGCACAAGTGCGCCCAAAGACAAAAATAAACTTTGAGCTCTGTACAAGCCAGCCTCATTTATACTAGCAAAGAGAAATTACGGTATCAGTTTGAGATAGATGCATCAGATGGATAACCCATCTCAAAATAATAATAATAATTTGATCAATTCTGGCCTAAAGCAGATAGTCGTTTTCGTATGAGTGGGAAGTAGGCACGGTATGGTTTGTGCAGTGATGGTACCGTGCCATGATCGTGTGGTATCCAAGCATTCTGATTGGTTGAATAGATGTCTTCGAATCTGTGCTGTCACCGTAACTATGTGCCTTAGGTTTCCCACTCATAAAAAAATGACTTTAATGGAGATTATTATGGTCTATAATTATTATAATGGTCAAATTATTATTATTAATCAGATTATCTGTCTGAAAACATTTCTTAATTACTTCTAGAGCAGATCATGCCTGACTGTGAATAACTTACGGCACAGATGTGTCATGCCGTGACGATTTAGGATTTCAAATGAATCAGTGCCATGCTGTGACGGAGTGCCGTATGCCATGGTTTTTTCACGGTCATACAAAAATTAAATCCGCTCTAATATAAATATTGGTCCATTGCTGGTAATAAGGGTCATTACTGCGAGAGTTGTTTGCATACTCAGTGGTAACATTATCGTTGTCCATACATCATTGCCTGCCAGTTCATGAAAGGCTATTTAGGGTAATATTGTTGTCAGAAGATTAATGGGATTCCTGTGTCGTGTATGGTCTGAACCCTTGGAGGAATTACTATTCACATTAGGGCAAGGGTCATTCCACAGTATTGTGATACCTGAAGATCAGTTTTTGAAATGTCTTTAATTGACCCAAATTATGTTTTAAGATGTAGTCAAGAGGCTTAACTTTACTTTACAAGTGATGTTTTACTTTGACAAGTCGGCATTGCTGCATAAATTATAATGAATTATAAAAAATCATGAAATCAGTGTTGCGGAGACTACAAATATCTTTTTTGATTGATAAACAATTAAAAGCTGAAACTTTTAGCAAAACCACTGGATATCTTCTAATACTGGTCTACTTTCTAAAACACATGGTTGAAGTTGACTGTGCTGTTACAGCTATGCTGTATTTGCCTTCCAATAGTGAATTGTAGTCTCCGCAACATTTTTACACCTTAAAGTTTTGTTTATGAGTGACCAAATGAAAGAACTTTGACCCAAGTGTGATAAGTTCTAATTTACACTTAGAGATAAGTTGTACTACATCAACATGTCCTGATTTTTTTTTCATAAGGGCAAAAAATCTAATTGTTTTTCTGTTGCGGAGACTACAATTTTGTTGCGGAGACTACAACTTTTGAGAGGTAAATCTAAAATATCGGGTATAATTTGAGCCAAACTGATAAAAGTATTTAGCAAATTTCTAGATTCATGTCTTCTCTGTATGTGAGAACAAAATACAGCAGAATCCACTGCTTTGTGGCTTAGTACAACCACTTCGTACTACATGTTTACCATTCTCAACCAATATTAGGAGACTGGGCACTAGTAAACTTCTGAGCATATGCAGTTCACATTTTTAGAGTATTGTGGGTAATTTTATTTGGCTTGACAACTTTGTAAGGCATGTTAGACCTAAATTTCTCAGTGAATTTCACTTTCTCTTAGCAGTACTGAAATGTTTTGATTTCTATTACATGATGTAGTCTCCGCAACGTAGTCTCCGCAACAGCACCATCATTTCAAATTGTTAATTGTCATGGGAATACATGCATACAAGTTAAATGGTTTGGCATCACATTAAACCAGATAGCATGCCCTAAAGTTTAAGACAGACAGACACTGTAAATTATCCCAGATTCAGATTACTTGATGTGTAGTGTGGTGGATCGAGCAAATTGACAGAATCTGTACATGTACTTGATTGCATTGTGTCTTTTACTCATTATAGTAATTGAATTTTGCTTATGATATTGTCACATTGTGCTCAAACTTCAAAATTTGTTCTTAATTGCTTAGTCCTTGTTGTTAATTGCTGCATTTGAATCAAAGTACCTGATGTAGTCTCCGCAACGTAGTCTCCGCAACAGCACCACCATTTATAATTATGGGTTATGATGGGAATATGAGGAATAGATGTTAAATGTTTTGGTATTTATATAAGCTAGATAGAAAGCCCTTTAATGTAAAGCAGACAGACATTTCAGATTTATCATAGATTCAGAGAACTTTTCACATTAGTGTGATGTATTGAAAATCAAGATTTTTCTGTGTAGTCTCCGCAACAGCCATATAACTTAGTGTGACATTCCAATCATGTGATTAGGGATGAATCATACTACTCTTGTTCATAGCTCTAATAGACATCCATCATACAAAAGTGGAATGAATCTCCTATGCAGTCTAGATTTAAAGATATATAATGGGAAAGGTCTCTGAATGTAGTCTCCGCAACAGACGACTTACTGTGGAATGACCCGCAATCAAATTCATTTGGCTAGAAGTAATACCTCTATGATAGCATATATTATAATATGATGTTTAAATATGACTAAAAAAGGATGCAACCAAGTGAATTGCTTTTGTGGCTCAGTAACAGACGGACAAGGTTCCACTGTATTCTTGGTGTGGTGTAAGCACGTGACCGAAAATCCCTTGAGAAATACATGTAAGCAACAAAGATGCAACCGCCATGTTGGATGAACCAACACGAGAAGCTAATGAGGACATGCTTTGTATTTGGGAACCAATATGGCGACTATGACATAACGACGATATTTACGATGATCATGTTAAACATAAAGTTCCAGTATAAAAGGAGCCTATCCAGGGGTAAGACAATAACGTTGCTAATTAACCTTTGTATCACTACATGAATATGTGACTAACAAAGATTGATTAACATTTAATGTAAGCTTATTGTTGTACGCCTGGGCAGCATCCTTTTATACCGGAACTTTATGTTTAAACAGATGTACTGTTGTACTCCTGGGGACCGTTTCTCGAAAGCCTCGAAAGCTTCTCGGGCCCGAAAAGCCTTTCTTTAAAAATCGATATCTTCAAAACAAAGTAGTTTACAGACATGAAACTTTGCATGAAGGGAAAGTTTGTTCATATTGAAAACATGTCAAAAGAACAGCTTTGTAGAGTAAGTGTCTCAGATTTCTGGGATGTCTTTTCGGGCCTGAAAAGTTTAAGAGGCTTTCGAGAAACAGGCCCCTCACAGGAAAAAAAAGTAAAAAAACATGAATGTTTTCACCATAAACCATGATGGTTTTTGATAAAAAACCATTCATAAGTAAAAACATTAATGGGAAATTATCTGGTATTTTGAAACAACCATTTTCAAATGTATTACCATTAATGTAATTTAAAAAAAACATGCTTGTATTTTATAAGAAAAACATTAATGAAAAACAAAAACCATAAATGGAAATCCCTTTTATAATTACATGACTGTTTTATGTACAAACATTCATGTTTTAGTATGTTTGCCATTCATGTTTTTGAAATTTCCCATTAATGGAAATTAAATGATCGACAATTACCATTAATGTGCATTGTGAAACATGCATGTTGTTTCTCAAAAAACATTAATGAAAAACAAAAACCATGAATGGAATTGTGTTCCTTAAATTACATCAATGTTTTTTTTTTAAATACATTCATGGAATAATTAGATAACATTTTTGGTTTTATGATTACCATTAATGGGAAATTATCTTGTCAATTACCATTAATGTTTTTTTTAAATACATTCATGAAATAATTAGATAACATTTTTGGTTTTATGATTACCATTAATGGGAAATTATCTTGTCAATTACCATTAATGTTTTATTTAAAACACATCTGTGGAATTATATGTAAACATTTATGGTTCCATGATTACCATTAATGGAAAATTTTATTGTCAATTACCATTAATGTTTTATTCAAAACACATCTGTGGAATTATATGTAAACATTTATGGTTCCATGAGTACCATTAATATCTATTTTCAATACATTGAGAATACCTTTTTAATAGCTTATAGAATAAACAACAAACATTCCATAAGTGTCCAGTTGAATCAGTTCTAGTTTACGATCCTATTGAGATCTTTTAGCTTTCCACATAAGTCCTCAGCATTTACCTAAACTGTTATCTGTAAAATGGTGTTCAAATATTATTTCTAGAATGGTAAAATATCCAGAATTTGACGAAGAAATAGCGAACAACATCATCGTACTCGTGTTATGTCTTTGCACGGCCAAATGAATCTGGTACCTAATTTGTTTACCTTATTTGGAAAGCTGTCATGGAAAGCTTCACTGTGATTGGCTAGCGATTTGAATTCTAGGCGCGCCAAGTCATTCCGACATCTCGTTGTTTCATGTTTGAACGTTTGTAACGGAATATTAGTGACTTTATTAGGAAAATAATCGACCTTTTCTAGTATGAAATGTCCTGGAATTGGCGTGGAACAGTTCATGCATGTGTTAGGATATGGTTAATGCCGAAAATCTGAAGTGAGAAATACATATACGCTTCTTTTGAGGTAAGATTAGATGGCTATTCCGTATTCGTGAGATCGGTTCGTACTTTAATAGTATCAACGGTTGACTCATTATTTACGAATTACGCTGTACATGTATCCCTTTGATGAACTATATCAACCTCTGTATAACAACACATGATGGATACTAAAGTTGAGTCCCAAATACTACTGTTTTGAGGTAGAACTTCTCGAGTTTATTATACAGTGTAGTTTTAATTGTGAAGACGGAAATATTGTCTAAAATGCTACAGTATAACTCCAATTCCCAACTGTTTAAATTGTATAAGTAATTTCATACATCTGTACTTGAAATATTGGGTACTATACACCTATAAAACATAGTTTTGTCTCTTTAAATTTCAGTTTGAATATCTTGTGCTTGATCAGTTGATGGTTTACTAATCATGAAGAATAGATCATGAAAGCCTACAACCAAATACCATGCTGTTGAATTTAATATCTTCTGAAGAAACTTTGTGAATCATACATGTAAATAATCATAGTAGAAAGCATCAAATATATTAAAAAGGTTCATGAATTCAATAATTGTCAATGATTAACAGTAGAGAAAATATACCATTAATGGGTTTTGTTTGACTTTTACATTAATGGTTTGTTTTCAATACATTCATGGTTTTACTGTATTTTCCACTGTAGTATTTTTTTGGAAAAACAATAATGTTTAAAGCCTTAAAACCATTGGTTAATACATTAATGGGTTTTGTTCAACTTTTACATTAATGTTTTTTTTTTAAATCCCATGCTTGGTTTTATAGTATTTCCCATGACTGTAATTTTGTAATAACCAGTATTAGCATTAATGGTTTGAAACATAAACCCATTCATGATTTTTATGATAAAGTCATTAATGGTAATTATGCTACAAAAACACATTAATGGTTACTGTTCTCCGTTCCCATTAATGGTTTTTTAAATGGTTTATGTGCAATTCCCATTCAAAAATACCATTCATGTTTTTTTACTTTTTTTTCCTGTGCCTGGGCAGCGTCCTTTTATAGACATTCAACTTTTGAAAACGATAAATCATCGAACTATTACCAGAACTCAGAAGATAGTATGATGATGTTTTCAAACGTTGAAGTTTTCTAGGTTTCTCTTGGCGTCGTAACGTCAACATTTTAAAGACCTTTAGTAGTTATTTATTTATATTAAGCTTACTTACCGAGTCGTGTGTGAGGTATGTATCACAGTAATCACAATAATATCTGCAGAAAATACAAATAAAACACGTTAATAATACAACATTCACATAAAAGAATACTTATTTTATCTCGATAGACCAGAAACAGCAGGAAAATACACTGAAAACAGTCCACAAAATGTCAAAAACAAACCAACTTACTTCGGCATTTTGAACCAAATTCTGAAAAGACGACCACGTTTGCGCAGAAATCTACTGCGCATGTATTACACAGGAAGCCCAAGAAATGATACTACAATAAAACCGAACCATCTATAAAAGACTTGATATTCTTCTAAGAAATCTGATAAATCTTATAGCTTACAATCCAATAACCTCAGTTAAATGTTATTTTACTTGTATATTATTTTTATTGCCATATCAATTGGTGTGTATATCAGAGAGACAAAGCGATTGGGCTACCTGTGTAAATCAAACAGCTGTGTATGTAGTATTGCGGGCTCAGGCATTGCGCAACGTTAACAAGATGGCGATGTTAGCAGAAAAGAAGTTCAAGCAAAAATGGAGTCAAGATCCAAGAAACAAAGCTTGGAGTACCGGTAAGTGGTTATATGGGAGGGTAGTTACCATTGCTTTTCGTTGGGTAGTGAAATGGAATGAAGTGACCGCTTGATTTCATCAACAAACGTGACACGTGGTCCTGCAGTGTCGTTTGTGGAAATATTCTGCCGGCTAACAATAGGAATAAATAGATGAGTGACTAATAAAAGAGTTTCCAGCGTTCAGACTAGTAGATCCATTGGACTACTTGTATTTACATGTGTACATGACATGTTTAGAGGCCTCATTGATCACCAGTACAGTAGGCTACACTACACTTCTACAGTACAGTAGCCGTAACTACATTTTAAGACAGTATCCAGTAGGGCAATAGAGTCGTTTGCGTACGAGTGGGAAACCTACGGTACCGTGACACTCAAATGGCTTCCTTTCTGAACCAATCAAAAAGCGTGCAGATGCATCTCATCCAATCAGATTCTTTCAATGGGAGGTTTTATGGAATTTTCTTCTGACGTCAAAATCTATCACGAGTGGCCATCAAACCGTCATTTTACTTGCTCAAAACTTCAATTTTAGATCGGTGAAGTCTAAATATCTATCAAATATACGTTACTTATAAACAAACAAACAAATGAAGGGTTGCCCATGAAAACAGCGTATGTGACTATTTTGATGATTTTTAAAATGTTATGCAATTGCTTCAAAAATAGAACTACTGGCTTCTAAATACTTATACAAACATGATTTGGTATTTTCAGATCAGTTACACTCAAATTGCGGGCACTACAGTATTTATAATTTCGGCTTGAATTTTTAAAAGTGATATTTTGGGACAGTATGCAAATTAGGATACTTTTACGGCTCAGTGACTTATTGCCAAGACAGCCTTTGAACATGTTTGCACTCCCCCTCCCCTTCTCAATGTTGAAGTCCTTCAGTAGTGAGGTCCATATGTTGAAAAACTCATATTTTTAAAATATGAACTAAACGCTTACAAATCCCCTCCCCCCTCTCCAATGTTGAAGATACATCATTGCCCATGAAGGAGCGCACCTGGTGGTCAACATTGTATGGTGGGGGGAGGGGAGGGAAGGGGAGTGTACAGGTGGGTAATCTCGATATAAGCTCTTCATCTAGTGTAATAATCACCAAATCATGTTTGTATAGGTATCTACATTTAGCCAGCAGGTGTGTTTTTGAAGCAATTGCAAAACATTAAAAAAATCATCAAAATAGTCACATATGCAGTTTTCATGGGCAACCCTTCAAATGTCATCTAGTTGCTTGAAGAAAAACTAACAGACTTTGAAAGTTAGGCTCGAACATTTTGTAGATCTTGACGGCCACTACGTCACACGTAAAACCTCCCATACAACACAGCAAGGTACCGTAACTTTCCCACTAATGCGAAAATGCCTCTATACTGTCATCATTACATGACATGTAGTCTCCAATAGTACAGACATCTAGTACGTGCCCGATAGTACTGCAAACCAGTCTCATTGGCAGCAAAGAGGATGTTTGAGCACTGTGCAGCCAGGTTTTGTTACATCGTCATACGTCCTCATATATACAGTGTACATGGAGACACTGAAGCAATGTGCAATTACAAAGGAAGCACCTTCTCCTCGAAATACTTTCAGACCCGATGGTCAGAGTGAGCCAACAGGTCGACTACCTTGTAAATATACAATGTAAACAGTGATGGTAGTAATGAGTTACAGTTGATACCAATACAATACAATAACTTTTATTTAAACATGGTGCTAGTTTAGGGCTACTCAAGGTTAAAAACTGACTACTTGCCTGTAAAATATGAGATACTGTATATTGTAATAGTATTGAATATATTATTCTAGACACAGATCGATTTGGTTATCAGATGTTGACTAAGATGGGTTGGTCTGATGGCAAAGGTCTTGGAGCAAATGAGAGTGGATCGACAACACATGTCAAAGTATCACTCAAGAATGACAACTTAGGTATTGATTTGAACTCACAAGTGAAAATACTATCATTTTATTCAAAGGCAATGTTTGCGTTATTAGATAGATTTAGCAAACACAACACGATCTGAAAGACGAGTGCTCACACATTCTGTCATTGACATTTCAAAATGACGGTTGACTTTGTCAACGTTGTGAAGACGTGAAGATTGCTGTTGTGAACTTGCCGTTGCGACGTTGTCATGGTAATCACGCAATGACAGAGTGTGATATATTCATCATCTTACGCACTATTTTCACGTTGCATTGTGTTTGCTAAATTTACCTATCATAAAAGTTATGACTAGTACATGCCAGTTTTCAATAAACTCAATCATTGAACATCATACATTTATATTCAATGACTGTGTAACGCCTGCCTGACCACAACCAATAATAATAATAATAATAATAAGTTCTTGTTTAACGCATTAAACTGACGTCTCAATGCATTTTACATTACATAATAACATAAAATTACATAATAATAATAATGATAATAATAATATGAAAATTCTAATAATTCTAATAATCCTCAATAGTGAGGGGTAGGTTGTATATTGGTACATGTAAAAGTAAAAAGTACATGCATCTACTTTCAAACATATAAACAGTGATTTTCAGTTTATGACAAGTATCCAGGAGGTCACAGGTTCAATTCCCATCTGAGCTCAGTATTTTTCTGAGTCTTTAAAATACGCTTGATGAAACCTAACGAACTACATTACTAACTACTACTAAGCAACAAATTACCTTATAACTTACAGACATGTACACTGTACATGTACTGTCTGTATGTTATTGTTGCTTGGGTTAATTACATGTACACTGTACATGTACTGTCTGTATGTTATTGTTGCTTGGGTTACATGTACATTGGTTCTCACGTTACCAATTATTTCTGATGTTTGTTATTGTTAATTCTATTATCAAGTCATGCCTTTAGTGCAAAATTGATAGCATCATATCTGAATCCTACACAGTACATGCTGTTTTAGGAGTTACAGCACTGCATAATGAACCCCAATCTATATGATCTATATGTTACAGGTGTTGGGGCCAAAACATCTCATGATGATAACTGGTTGACCCATCAAGATGATTTCAATGACTTGCTTGCTCATTTAAATAGTGCTAACAATGGTGGTAAGTACAAACACAATAATCTAATTGAATAGACCTTTTTACCGATACGGCGGCCATTTTGGATTCTATTGTTTTGGCTAAAACATTATGGGATGCCCAGGGTGCAAATGACCCAAAAACTGTAGAGAGTGGAGTCGCGCCAATATATTATTTTTCTATGTCACTCTAGCCATAGTGTTGTGTGACTTAATATCTACATGTACATGTGTTGTGTATTGTTGTATAATTTTGTACAAATTCATTGCTTTAAATTAGGTTTTCGTAGTTTTTCAAGGGCCAAATGGTTACTAGCTTGCACCCTGGGCATCCCATAATTTCTTCATAATTCAAGATGGCCGCCGTATCGGTAAAAAGGTCTATTGATGCATGCTCCTTTGTTGAGTCCTTCTGAGCTAATAAGTGCACCTCAAAACCCCTCACAATGCAATAACATTGGCCATGCAAAGAACAAAGAACGCCTGCTTTGCCGGTTAATTACTCGTGCCCAGGCCGTAGGCCGCACGAGTTATAAAACCCAACGTGTATTTTTTTTTTCAATGTCAGAAAATCGCAAAGTTGTGCAATATCCGGCCACATGCTATCGAGATGCCATCTTGTATTTTAGACAAAGCGAGGAAGGCTTCGGCGATTCATGGAGTTTCACGAGCGAAATATTGCACTTTTTACTCATCGGAGTGTTAAGTTGAGTGTTGTAGACGAGAAGATCTACAAATTTGAGATCGCCACTCCTTCGATCGTGTCTTACGAAGTCGAAGAAGATGGCTATTTTGCCGGACTCGCCACACGAACTGAGCCCGACCAGGAATGCAATGAGCTTTGCTCGATAAAACTGTCAACAGGCCGATATTCGAACTGAAACAGAGATACATGGAAGCCTTGAAAGCCTTTATCAGTTATACAAACTTGAAGTTAAACTGAAGCATTACAAACCTATCATGGCGGCTGGGTATTAAACTGATCCGATCCAGAACGGCAAAAGTTACAATGTAGTTGAAAGCAATGAGTCTTCCGGAGAGACTGACAATCAGTCAATATTTATATGGTGAATATACAGTATGAGCAAGTATGCTATTTATATCTATAAACTTGAAGATGAATTGGACTTGAATTCCTTGCATTATTGCATTTGCGTATCGATTGCCATTTAATTTCATTATTTATACATTTAACTATAATATTTATTGCCGTGCTACGTCTTTGAGCTGTTCAGACTGTTCAGGCGAAAACAACCGTGCCCGAAACCCACTATTAGTATATAAGCTTGTATAACTTTTACAAGCTACACATCGTGGTTAGCATGAAATCAACAGCTCATTTTCTCCCGGCGTGGGAATGGAACTTTTTGATTGGTTGCCATAAAATGCAGAATGATATATTTTCTTGTTTTGGGACTCGATAAACGTGAAATAAATTCGGTTAGAATGACATGTCGAGTGCATCCTAAAATTATATTTAGCTGGAAAGAGCTTTCTTGAATTGGATATATCTTTTTTCTGTTGGTTCCTTTGCCGGATGATTGTATTGATTCAACTTCAAATATAAATGTACTCTGTATGCTACTTCCTGATTGGCTGAAGTGCAGCTTGTAAAACTTATACAAACTTATACACCTGTACTATCTCCTGATTGGCTGAAGTATCCAAATTTGAACTGTTTTGTTTTCGTTCTGAATTGTGATTGGTTCTCGTTGTCTAAGTGGCCGTGGTTATAGTAGTCGCACTGTAAGATAATTTCCAGCTTTTTGACAACAATCATGAAACTTGTACATGTACATGTACATCAATTCATTTGGAATTAAACATAATTTTATGCTGCTTCTCTTTCTAATAAGGCACCATAAAAGAAAATCAGCCAAAGAAAAATGACATGGAAACAACAGCAAGAAACTCCAGGAAAAGAGTGTTGTAAGTACTCTCTACAACCCCAGTTATATGTACATGAAATAATGATATACCATATAATCATATATAATGTAGTTAGCCTGTCTGAAGGTTGAATATTTTTGGCTTTGTTAAGCTATTAGCCATTTCGGAGTTGATGTTTGTGGGGCATTGTGGGGCTGTTTTGAGGGACGCTTTATGTTCAATATAGCGACAAGTTTGAATAGTGATGTACCAAAGTTTGAAGTAAGTGAGTTTGGCACACACTAATTATGTTTCCCAGTCGTTTCATCGTGTTTTACAGTAAATAGACAGCAATGGCGTCCCTCAAAACAGCCCCACAATCTATTCTAAATATTTTTCCCCCTGACCTCGCTTGCGCGTGCAGAATCATGAAGCATTCTGGGAAACTACGAAAAGGTCCATTATGTTAGTCCCCCGAAAAGGGTGAAAGGTGCGACCGTGAAGGATCATGGGGGTTTCTATTTGCAGCCATATTCTTCATAAACGTCTTGTACTAAACAAAAACATTGCGGTGAAGCAAATTCAAGTGACATTCAAAATGAGATGGCAGAATTTTTTGTAGAAATGTCAGGGAATTTGGGTAGAAAGACTTGGTAAACAGTATTTCCCATGATTCTCTAGGGTCGCACCTTTGTGAATCAAGGGTGACTTATAACTGAATTGAATTAGGTGTATACATGTAGCTCTTTTATTGGAAAAAGGGTAGAAAATAATTCAATGATGAACTATGATGGTCCCAAACATTTGCTAGTGCTCCTGTGATTTTAGTTTTTGTTGTAATCACGTCCTTATTCTTTACAGCTATGAACGTTTTATCAAGAGCAAGAACACATCCAACTATTCAGCAACTGACATGGCATGTATCTTGGGTAAACGTAGCAAGTCTGTTCCTGATTCTCCTATTGAGCAGTCTGAGGTAACAATGTATATCATATGATAATAAATAATAATAATATTAATCATTTCATGTATTGTGCACAATATAAATTATTATTATTATTATTAAATATAAGTATAATTTTAGACTTGAATATAGATTTTCTTGTGCTGTGATTGGTCGAGCGACCAGTGATTACACAATGTATGAGACGATAACACTGGTCAAGAGTGGAAGTAAAATCACCAACACAGAAGTACTAATCAAACTTTTTTTAAATCTTGAATTTCGTATTTTCTCTCAGTGATAATCAAGTCTAAAATTATACTAAAACAATATTATTATTCACCTCAGGCTCAGTGATTGTGGTGAATATATATAGGTTATTTACTGACTGGGAGGTCCATATAGTGAAAAATTGTGCCCGAGGTCTTGAAAGTGCTGACCGAGGCCAAAGGCCCGAAGTCAGCACTTTCAAGACCGAGGGCACAGTTTTTCACTATACGGACCGACCTAAAGTCGGTAAATAACTTATTTATTTCCCCCCCTCGACAACATTGACTGAATAAGCACTTACAAAATGGATACCGTGGACCTAGGGCAGAGATAGGAAAATCAAATTGAAGGATTTGGATACTGTGCGCTTGAAAAAAAATCACCGATAATCACTTTGCCTTTGGCGAATAAATGTTTATAAAATATTAATAATAAATAATGGATGTTCTTATAGAGTGCACATCAATAGTCTCAATGTACTATTCTCCAGAGAGAGAAAATCAAGAATAGAGACACCATGCCTTCATCATTCAAGGGGCAACTTATGTCTTCAGTTGCTAACATTGAATTTACTATTTTTTTAATTAAGGAGGAAGATTCTGATGGGAGTTGTGCATCTTGTCCAGAGTTATCCAAAGTAGATCCTTCAGGAATGACCACCATAAATAGCACACACAGCGTCAATGAGTACTTTGCTATGAAAATGGCTGAACTCAAACAACGAAGACTGCAAGAAGACAAATCAAGTGAGAGTACAAGCAAAGAAAATGACAGAGAAAAATACCCTGAAAATTCTAGTTCTGAAGAGGAAGAAGAACAACAAAGAATTTGTCAAGAAAAAAGGAAGAAACAGAAGAAGAAAGAGAAGAAGAGAAAGCTAAAAGAAGAAGAAGACCGTGTAGAGAAAAAGAGGAAAAAGAAATCACGAAAGGAAGTCGCTAATGACAACATAGTTTGCAATGTTTCTCCAAATGACGATGTTGAAGGAATGTCCCACGAAAGTGAATGTTTAACAAAGAAAAGAAAGAAGAAGGATAAGAAAGTGAGAATAGTAGAATGTATAGAAACAGATTGCCAGACAAATGTAGATCAATACTCAGCTGCTTCAAAAATAAAGAAAATTTCCAAAATTACTGCCAGGATAGACATTGATGAAAATGAAACAATTCAAACAGGAGAACGAACAAGAAAAAGAAAGAAAAAGAAGGACTTGAATGAAGAAAACGAGAAAAAGGTTGAAAAGATTCAGCAAGCTATGGAGAAGAACAAGAAAAAAAAGCGAAAAGACAAGAAAAGAGAACAAAAATGAACAATCCTATTAAATAAAAGGCTGCATATTTTACTATTTGAATAAAACAATACTATTGAATAAATTGAGCAATCATTTATTTGATCCTATGAGGGGGGGGGGGGGGGGGGGGGGGGGTTTGGGTGTAGTGGGGGATGGGGGGTGGTTACTCCCTTTCTCCAAGTGGTAGTGGTGATCGGCGGTCGGTTTTGAAAACGACTCCTAAAAGTATGCATAAATTAAAAGAGCTGTTGAAGCCATATCTGACCATAAATGGCAAAGAAGTGATTGTGCTGATATGACTGGACAACATCTTTCTTCTGTTCTTTCATGTTTGTTCAATAAAGAAAATAAGTAGCAATTGACCCTGAAAGGTATTTTCAACCCTAAAAGGACCCCGATCTCCCCTACCACTTTGACAAGGGGAGTACCTGCACCCCTCCCCAATGGGGATGAATACACACTCTGTTTATTTTCACTCACAGTTGTTGTTGTTTTGCAGTAATAAACAATGACAACCCAATTATTAGTATAGTGCCCAAGTTTATTGGAATCACTCTAACACCATCTACTTATCCACTGGATAAGCCCTATCCACTCTTTGTATATACTGGGGCCTGTATGCTCACCATCCTCGGGAACCCAGGGGTGTATATTCTGTCGCTCGTTACTCGCTCCCAGAGAAATACCCCTGGGAACGAAGTCTGTTGGAACTTGTTCCGGAAGTCAAAATTCAAAATGGCAGCTGTCCTATTCAAACCAGAATATACTTCATACTGATTGGTCGACCTTCCTAGGTCAACCAATCAGAAACAAGACTTCCGGAACAAGTTCCACTTCGTTCCCAGGGTATTTCTCTGGGAGTGACTAACGAGCGACAGAATATACCCTGGGTTCCCGAGGATGGTATGCTCACATGCAGTCCGAGCAATAAACATTCACTGCAGACTGCATGAGCCTAAAAAATTAGAAAAATAAAAACATCAATGAAATGTATTATTTGTACAGAAAGTCATTTCAGGTAGTTTTATCCATATTAGACCTGTTTTTTATTTTACCCCCCCCCCCCCCCCCCCCCCCCCCCTCCAAAATCAGTACAGTGAATGTTTATTGCTTGGGCTGCCTGTGGTATGCCACTATGTGTTGGGCTTCCTGTGCTATGTGTGTCGAGGGAGTGGCCTACCCACAATGCATAGAGAACTCACGAGATGAAAGAAGATAACAACGCGAGTCTTCAACTTCGAGGAATGTTTGCTTGATTTTGAGCCGGAATTCACGCTGTAGATGTCTTTCCTTGCTACTTTTAAAGGTCAGTAAATGTAAATGACTTCGTTAGTCTTCTTTCTGTGGGATAATAATGCTCTTTTGAGCGACAAAACCGAGGAATCAAGCGCAACTCAGTCCTGTCGTCATGATCGATTCGAAGAGACGAAGGCGCCAAACTTTTTAGCTTTTTATTGGCGTTGTATAGCAATTCATTGACGTTTTGAACCTTGAGTTGTAGCTTGTAGTAAGGTTTCTTATATTACTCCACAACAGGCCTGGCTATTTCTAATGCCAATGACGGCAACGCGTTGCTTTGTCGGTCAAAAGTCGGTTGGTGAAAGGAATTCGATGAAAGTCGAAGGAAACCATTCAAAGACATCCCTCGCGTGTCAAAGAATCCATCTATGCAAGTAAGTGGTTATTATGCACCCGGATTGTACTGTAAAAGAAGTCCGTGTCATTTATATTTGCAAATAAAGTGTTAGTGAAAACTAGATGCTTCATTACGGACATTATTTTATACACCCTTTCATTCCTTTTCTCTGTGAATTCCAATATGGCGTCTCTGGACGTTTGTGCATGAAACCTTGTGCATCATTCATCAACATTTCCATCGACTTTTGAGTTCTGCATCGCAGGATTCTGATATTCTTTTTGTACACTATACTTGTCAGTACAGTGTCCAGGTAAGACTCTCGACGTAGTCAATCGATAAAAATCGATATCGATTATCGGTAAAAATCGATATCCTTGAATTGATTGATATCGATTTGTATCGATCAATCGGTAAAAATCGATATCACACTTTTTTTCTTTAATATCGATTTTTGTGGCTACTCTCCTTCGTAAGAAGAGTAGCCACTATGTCATCGAGTGTGTAAGTAAATAAGCGAGTCCGTAACTAATCTACGGATTGCCTTCGGAACCGATTGTTGTCAATCGAACACTGGGCGACGAACAGCGACGAAGTCATCGACGATATAGCCGACGTTTCTCCAGTGGTCTCCGATATATTTTGGTAGACTTTCGTAGGATTTTCGTGACTATCAGCTCTTTTGGCAGCTTTTGGAAAGTTATCGGCTATTTTCGTGATCTCTCGTGTGGTTGTCGACGTTTTATCGATTCAAAACGTCTGTAGGACGTTTTCCATGTGCTTTACTTCACGCATTGGTTTAATTATTCATGTGCTTTTCACTTCGTGAAGGGTAAGTTTACACCTCTAAATATACTATTAATATATGCTATTTTGCACCATAAACAAGACACATCTCTCGTGCAAAGTGTCAAGTGTTTGTTCATAAAGATGTTTTCAAGTTTTTCAGTGACATAGTGACAGTTTGTTGAGATTATTTTCCAGCCGTGAATATCGATTGTGTTTGTTCGGTCTTTTATAAATAGCTGTGGACTGATCGACTGGTCAGTTGTGCAGTCGAGCACTTCCATGTGAACCTGTTTAAAGTGTCAAGTTATTACTATAAGTAATTCTCTTCGAGGAACAAATGTCTTTATACGAGACACAAACAAACACTTCGAATTCGATTCAGACAGATTCGGCTCTCGTTTAGTCTTAGTCCCAAAACTCTCAAATCCCGTTCTAATCGCTAAACTAGACGCATAAATGCGTGCACTCTGGCTTCCTGGGTATTGATGACTTTCTATACATCGGTGCACTGGTGACACACAAAGCACCAAATCTAGTAGTAAGGTCCAAATTTGAATAATCCTTGTTCTTTTTGCTTGCATACAAAGGGTGTGAGAACTAACTAGTTTACACCTTTGAGTTTAAATGAAACACTTGAACTGTTATACAGAGTTTGGAAATAATTCATTAATTCATTTACGGTTTGTACTTCTACAAGTTCCTTTAGGATGAGGCATACCAAATGAATCTCAAGCATGGGAGTCAAATATTTTCAATATACCATCGATAGTACAATAAATGGCCATAGTACTACATCCAATAGTCAAAACAATTGAATTGTAATTTTCTCTTATTAATAATTGCAAACCATTGTCCAGGGCCATATAGTAAATGAAATCATCTAATGTACAGGCGCCATGTATACTGCCGGTATAACTTGGACTGTATTGAAGCTGATAATAAATTAGTATCGGACAGTTTGATCATTCCAGGTAATTCTGTTAATAGCATGAAAGCTTGGTTGTATAACCTTGATAGTGTTGAATATAATTGATTTCCAATATTCATTATGTTTGCCAAGTCCATTGGCGAAGTAATTGAATTTGTGGTTATATATCAGAGCACACAGTGACATAGCTACACACTGACGACCGGCATTGACACCAAATAATGCAACATTTAATACCTTGACTATAGGGAGCAACAATTGTTTTACTGGGATGAATATAATGTGAAGATCCTGGATTTTTTTCTATATCTCTACAAAGGCTGAACTTGCAACAATTTGCTCTGTGATTGAGAGTCTTGTAAGTATTTGGAACAGTACATGTAAATAGTGGATAATATTTACCTGCCTTATTCGTGTGTTTCTTAACCTAGGAGAAATCTCAGGTGAATGACATTTCTGTTATGTATAACTTCAGCACGTGATTCTCATACCTCGTTTTATGATCTTTCACTTTCAGACCTTTATTAAAACAATGAATTTTGGTGCATTTTTCAGGATATTCTTCCAGATATAAAATCTCCTTAGTTTTCTGCTCTTTTGTATAAGACGTGTCAGTTATATCAGTGGAATATTGCTTGGTTCACGGTCACGCCGACCGCTATGACAGGAACATACAACACGGTTGAAAAGGAGACTCTGTCAGCAGGGAAGGTTGCAATTATAATAAACAAACTTCGCATAATGAGATCTAGTCTTTTCTCATCTTTATTGTCACTGAATCATCATGATGAATATTTACATATACCGTATATTAGCGTGTATAAGTCGACCTTTTAAGTCAGGATTTGTACCTCAAAATCGGGGGGTCGACTTATACACGGTGACAAAAAGTTAATGTTATGAAAAACCTAAAGTTTTCAAGGAATAAAAACTGTTTACGCTGGGTTTATGTAAACGAACTATTGTAGTATCGATCAAACTCTTAACATGTGCTTATTTTGAGTTTAAAACATTCTTTGAGACTTCTTTCATCTGAATAAAGAATTAGAGACATGGTATAGCTTGTTTTATTAAGGATACAGACCTCGTAATGTCATATCTCGAACGCGTCTGTTTATCCGGCCGCCATCTTGAATTTTTGTTGTTCCTTGAAATTCGTTACCAGTCCACAAGATTTACTCCACGGCCACATGACCGAACTGACTTCTTCTTTATCATGTTTATAATCATTCAAGCAGGGCGGGATTCAAGTCTGTAAAGCATCTTATTATAATCGCAATGAAAACTCATTTTGTGTCAGGCAAAGACTTTTTAATCAGATCGTACTGTATTTCATGTGTTACTAACACAACTGAGTTGCTAGAAATAACCCGTTATATCTAGAAGTTGTTTGAAGTAAAGTTTTAAAAGCGAACTGACTTGTTGAACAGTGTCTTATTATTATTAAAACGCATTTAGTCCTAAACGCGTTGAGAGTGCGCTGAATACTGAGCGGTACTGTAGGAAATTAAACCAACAACAGAAAATACTTGACCGTTTAAAATAACAGGTCTAAAGTGATCAAAGGTTTATCGCGTCGTGACAACAATAGGTGATCAAAATTAATCACAGACGCTGTAATGATAGCCAATTAGAAAACAAATTGAACACGCCCTCGCTTAAAACGGCCGCCAATAAAAATAACTGTTTATAACAAACTCCATGGTAACTGAAATGGTTTTAAGGGAGAGGGAAGCCAATCTTTTTCCCAAACACTTTTCATTGAACGTTCGAGAGTTATCATATACAAATTCAACAAACATGTCATCAAAACGTACGAAGTACACTGCAAAGTTTAAGTTACAAGTTGTAGATTATGCTGAGAAGACCAACAACTGTGCTGCCAGCCGAGAATTCAACATCAGCGAGAAACTTGTAAGAGACTGGAAGCGTTTACAAGAGAAACTGAAAGCAATGCCAAAAAGCAAATGTGCAGACAGAGGGAAATCATGCCAGTGGCCTGAAGTAGAAAGAGAGATGCTAAGCTGGATCGAAGAACAGAGGCAGAGTGGATACGCAGTAACCCGGAACTTAATACGACTCCAAGCAAGAACTTACGCAAAGAAACATTCAATCAATATGACTGCATCAGTTGGGTGGCTAAACAGATTTATGAAAAGAAACAACCTTGTTCTGCGCCAGAAGACGAAGATATCACAGAAGCTTCCCCACGACTTTGAGGATAAAATAACAAGTTTCCACACCTTCATCATCAACCAAAGAAAGAGAGAAGAATACGGTATGGCCAACATCGGAAACATGGACGAAACACCAGTATGGTTCGACATGCCATCTACAAGAACTGTGTCGAAACGCGGCGAAAAAACTGTTCTTATTAGAACCACTGGACATGAAAAGTCAAGGTTTACGGTCGTCCTGGCGTGTATGGCAGATGGAACAAGACTGAAACCAATGGTAATATTCAAAAGAAAAACAATTCCAAAGGAGAACTTTCCACCTGGTGTTGTTGTCCACTGTCATGCAAAAGGATGGATGGATGAGCAAGGACTAAAAGTCTGGATCAATCAAGTGTGGGCAGCAAGACCAGGTGGACTCAGCCGTACAAAAAGTTTACTTGTATGGGACTCGTTTAGAGCACATCTGGTACCATCTGTTAAACGACTTCTAGCCGCCCATAACACTGACATTGCTGTGATTCCTGGTGGCCTTACAAGCATCGTACAGCCTTTAGATGTATCACTGAACAAGCCATTCAAGGATCGCATGAGAGAAAAGTGGCTGAACTGGATGACAGATGGAGAGAAGTCAGTAACAGCTGGAGGAAACGTTAGAGCAGCATCAACGGCAACTGTCACAAACTGGGTGAAAGCATCATGGACTTCATTAGACGAAAGCATGGTCGTCAAATCATTTAAGAAGTGCGGCATATCCAATGCCATGGATGGCTCTGAAGATGACGCCTTGTGGGACGATGGAGATGTTGAAACTCCCGAAGATAACGCCATTGAAGATGAGGACGATGATGTTTACGATGATAGAGTATCACATGATCAGTGGAACGATTTGTTTGGTGACAGTGATTGCGAAAATGAATTTGAAGGATTTTAAAAGACTAAAGGTCGATTATAGATACCGTACATGTATATATTGTAAATAGTGTAAATAATAAAATACTGATATTAAAGCATATGTAAAATAAAAACCTTTGTTTATTAATTGCGCTTGAATGATGGGTATAAATTACGAGTTCAGCACGTGTACTGTACGTGACTAGTTTCCAGTCCTTCTCGGAAAACAACATGTCTACGTACAAGCGAACGTAGATAGAACGATTTCGCCATTGTTTATCTAAAACTTTCGCCCTAAAATACTCCAAAATGGCCCTTGAATATCCAAATCACCTACTTACTTGTTCATTGGACTTTTGGGTCGACTTATACACGAGATACATGAAAAATACTAGATCTTGAGTCCAAAAATGGGGGGTCGACTTATACACGAGGTCGACTTATACACGCTAATATACGGTAACTGCATAGCTTTCTCTAGTATATGATGATCATCAAATGTATTCACAACTGTCAACAGGTTCTGCTGATGACATAAACAAGAACACTAATATGCACAACGTTATGAGAGATACGCTCAAGAAGAGCAACACAAAAGTAATATTTGGTGACGCATACATTGTACCAATAATAACTGAAACGCAAAAAAGTAATATCATATTCACCTTGATGTTTTCAAGTTTAAAGCGTTTTTTTCGCATACTATAAGTTGGTTACTGTCCTTCATGTGTGCTTCCATGATGGCGAATGTTTCGTACTTCTTGTCGTACATCAAGGCTGGGATCAAGCAGGTTGACTTGTTTTCTTTGACAGCATCTGAGTAGTACTTTTCAGTACAAGAGTTGATAGTCTTGTGTTTGCTCAATAGCTGTGCTAGTTAGCTTCTCATTTGATTTCTCTTTGAGTTCGCGGACCGACCCCTTCATAAATCGCTCGACATCTTTTGGCGTGGGCGTACCACGAAATGACTTGTGCATTTGTAAGCATAGTGAGCGTTTGGAGAAGAAGACGACGTATATAAACTTCGAACTACATCCTTTCAAAGAACTAATGGCGGACGACGAAGACGCTCATGAATCTGTATGTACGTCACCATGAAATACGTTGCCATGGTTTCGATTATTTTTGAGCCAATCGAAAACCTTATTACAGTCATTCCTCGACGAAAAGATACATGACACAAACTGCAGATTTAGACTCGGCTACCATGGTAGCCCGAGTAATAAATCACATACAGGACTCAAGTAGATATTAATCTTTATTTAGAAAGCAGTTTTAGAAATTCAAGATATCAAAAGGACAGTGATTTACCGACCATAATGGTATCTGCATGCTTTTGTTGATCAAATAAGACACAGGAAGCCCAATACACAAACACAGGGTGGTGAGCCTGTGAAACCTGAAAAAATCTTTACACACGAGAGATGTGTCTGGTTTCTGGTGCAAAATAGCATAAAATCATAGTACATGTATATATTAGAGTGTAAACTTATCTTCAAATTAGAGTTACTATTTAATACAATGTATATTCAATGTTTTCATATATTTAGGCGAAGTCAATTAAATAAATAAACATCAAAGTTGAGTTCAACGATCTTATATACAGAACATTGTTAAATTAATATTAATATTCAATCACTAATGATATATCAATGCTGTTCATATCGATTGTTGATAACAACTGTTATTGTTCAATTATTTGTACACAATTGTTAAATTCCAGTAAAGTTTGTATTAAAATACATAGATAGTTCAATCATACTAGTTCAACAGAGGAATCAATCCAACTACATATTGCTTCTACATTTCAAAACCGCAGTAACTACATGTACAGTACCGACCAGAACTAACTACCCCCCTGCGTTTATTTGCGCTCAATTTGCGTTCATTTGAAATGAATGCAAAACACCCCCCTGCGTTTATTTGCGCTCAATTTGCGTTCATTTGAAATGAACGCAAAACAAACTCTGCGTTCGTTTGTGTTCAATTTTTTTCAAACGCAAAGTTCATTTTGCGTTCATTTGGAGTGAACGCAAAACAAACGCAGAGTTCATTATGCGTTCATTTGGAGTGAATGCAAAACAAACGCAAAACAACCTCTGCGGAAATGTAATACGCATCGAGATCAAGACCACGAGAAAATTTTCCACTTTCGCCCGAATTTGTATAAAAAACATTGAAAAGAAACATTACCTCGGTTATCATCGTTTATAAACGAATTAATGCCACAGTACCGATCTAAACTATTAAACTTCAAACAAACGTTTGTTTTCAAAAATCTACATTTGTTTGGAGCAGAACGGGAACCAACACAAATGTAAACAACGTACTAGTAAATCAATTTGAAAGTACAAAACAAACCCCAACGTCTGAAATCACGTTCATGTAGAAATTGTCATATTTGTATATCTTTGGAATGGTGTAAAAAGTGTTCTTGATCTTCGATTGGAAATTTAACTTTTTGCACTTTGAAGAGTAAACTTGCCAAAGCCATCCGCCACGAATTCTACCATTTACTCCCTTGTCATCTTAATTAACAGTTTCTTTGTGTGAGGTGACACATCTCGGCACCAAGCTTCTAGTCAATGTCTAGTCTAGTTGTGTTTCTTTGCAATTACATGAAAAACATCGTCATCTGTTGTCGAGGGACGAACCACGATGTGCTTTAGATTTAAAAAACTTTGTGTTACCTTATATAATACATGTAATTTCACGTTGAGTATAGTTTAATAACTTTAGGTTTGAGAATAAGCTTCGATCGGTATTGTATTTTGCAGAAGGAGTCGAGGACCTTTATTTACCACTTCAAAGATACGGTACGTGATAAATTAGCGTTTCCTTTCGAAGTCGCGATTCACGAAAAATGGCTGCTTTTTCCCTCTTTCTTGCATGCTCTAACCAGTAATTTGATAATTGCTAAATGTTGTCATTATTTATCTCAATGGATCAATAATTAGAGAACGCCACGTTTATACATGTAGTCATAAATACCGGCTAAAATTGTCTCAATAATAAGAATGTTCATTTGGTATTTGGTTCTGCGTGTATTTTAGCAAACGCAAAACAAACACAGAGTTCATTTTGGGTTCATTTTGAGCAAATGCAAAACAAACGCAGCATTCATTTTGCGTTCATTTTGAGCAAACGCAAAACAAACGCAGCATTCATTTTGTGTTCATTTTGCGTTCATTTTGACTGAACGCAAAACAAACGCAAAGTTCATTTTGGTATTGAACGCAAATGAACGCGAGGGGGTAGTTAGTTCTGGTCCGTACTGTAGTTATAGCCTGCGTAGCTGGCCCTTTTGGGAAAGGGAAAGGGGAGGGGAGGAGAAGGGAAGGGGACTGGGGAGGAGAGAGGAGAAATGGCCTGCCATCGACCCCCTCTGTCTTGCCCATACGCCCCCTAATAGCTCATTTGCATTATGACGTCACACGCGCAAAGCATTCTGGTACTTGTAGTAAATATTGTAAATCCAACATGGCATCTGACAATAACAACACTAGTGTTCCTGGTGGATTTATTTGCTGTGTTCCCGGTTGTTTCAATAATTCAAAGAAACACAAGGGTCTATTTTTCTTCTACACATTTCCAACGATTAAGAAGTTGCGAAAGCAGTGGCTACATAATGTTTCGAGGAAAAACTTTAAGCCAAAGTCAGGTCATCGTGTGTGTAGCGCTCACTTCGAAGGTGGCGTTAAGACCTACTTGAACAACATTCCAACTCTATTTCCTTTGAAGAAATCGCACCAGAAAGAGCAAGCAACCCCTAGAAGGCCTCTTGTAAGACATGTACAAGAATTAACGTCAGAACCGTTGGAGATAAACAATAATGAAGATAATGAAAATGAGCCTAGTGACGAGGAGGTCGAGGACCGTATGATGGCTCTTAAACAACTACTGTCAGCACTTGAATTGAAAAATCGCAAGCTGGAACAGGAAGTGGAAGCCAGAAGGTTTGGAATAGAGAGATTCATGTCTTCGGATGCCGATATTCAGTATTACACTGGGATGGAAAGTTATGAGCAATTCAAAGCTCTTTATAATTTTCTAGATGGAGGGGTGAATTCATGTTCCAGATTAAGCTACTGGGGTTCAAACAACTCCAGCTTTCAACTTGAAGAACAAGAGAAGCGAGGGAAGAAACATACTATTCTTCCGATTGATGAACTTTTCATTACACTAGCCCAACTAAGAGTGAATATACCAGAAAAATTGCTGTCAGACTGGTATAAATCAGCATTTCTGAGGTGTCAAGAATATTTGTTACCTGGGTTAACTTTCTGTCCACCAGACTAATTCAGCTACCAACCTGGGCCTCGAAGGAAACTGTAGATAAAACAATGTCAGAGTGTTTTAAATATGACTACCCGTTTACCCGAGTTATCTTGGATTGCACAGATATTTTTATTGAAAAGCCTTCCTGCTTTAGAGCTCAGTCAGAAACTTATTCATCTTACAAATCACATAACACTGCAAAAGGTCTAGTGGGAATTGCTCCAAATGGAGCAATGACTTTTGTATCTGATCTATATGGAGGCCATGCAAGTGACAGGCAGATTGTTATGGCTTCTGGAATTTTAGATTTACTCGAGCCAGGAGACTCTGTAATGGCCGATAAAGGTTTTGAAATCCAGGATTTATTAATAGTAAATAAAGTTTCACTAAATATTCCCCCATTTATGAGATGCAAAGTTCAGTTGGACCCAGATGAAGAAGAAGAAACACGCCAAATAGCTGCTGTAAGAATACACGTAGAGAGGGCCATTGAGAGAATTAAAAACTACAACATTTTGAAACGAATTATTCCGAATGTACCATGGCTGAAGACGTGAATAAGATCTGGAAGGTTTGTTCTATTTTAACTAATTTTAAAGGTCCTTTGGTTCTTTAGAGTCATGTTAGAGTGCAAACCATGTGTCCGTGAAACAGTACAAACTAATTAGTACTAAATAGCACTGATGAAACAATAGAAAACAATAGAGATAACACTATTTAGTACTATTTAGTACATAGTACTATTTCACGGACATATGGTTTGCACTCTACATTACTTCTTGTAAGAAAACAATGTTGGATGAAGTGATTTCCCCCTTTTGATTCTCTTAGTGAGAATCTCAGGTACTACAGCATGTAAACAAAAATAGGCAGTCAAGGACTGCATGTGGCTACTATAAATAAACAAAAACAGGTAGTCTATAACTACATGTAGGTACTGCGGTTTTGAAATATAGAAGCAATGTGTAGTTGGATTGATTCCTCTGTTGAACTGGTATGTTTGAACTATCTGCTGGAACTTGTTCTTTGGTTCTATATAATGCTAATTTACTGAATCAGAAATGTATTTTAATACAAAGTTTAATTGAAAACAATTGTGACAGCGTACAAATAATTGAACAATAACAGTTGTTATTAACAATCAATATGAACAGCATTGATATATCATTAGTGATTGAATATTAATATTAATTTAACAATGAATTGATAATGGCGTCATGACGACTCCGAAACGTCGCTCAATAAATCTTTTCCTTTCTTTGAGTTTTGCGATATTATGCTTTTCCAAAAATTTAACTGAAGTGGTGTTTATTTATTTATTTGACTTCACCTAAATATATGAAAACTTTGAGTATAATAAATAGAATATCTAATTTGAAGATAGGTTTACACTCTAATATACTATGATTTTATGCTATTTTGCACCAGAAACTAGACACATCTCTCATGTGTAAAGATCTTTTCAGTTCACAGGCTCGCCAGTCACCACCCTCTGTTTGTGTATTGCGCTTCCTGTGTCTTATTTGATCGATCGGCAGTATATAATATGGCCGTAAATTCACTTCTAGAATCCTGTCCTTTTGATATCTTGTATTTCTAAAACTGCTTTCAAAATAAAGATGAATATGCACTTCACTCCTGTGTGTCATTTATTTAGCGATTACAACGGCTTTTAGCGAGTTTTGGGATAAAGACTGAAAGAGTAACGAGAGCCGTGTTTGTTTTGTGTCTCGCATATACTTAAAGACATTAAGTTATTTGTTCCTCGAAGAGAATTACTTGACACTTTAAATCGGTTATAGATCTGGCAGTTTACATGGAGCCACTACACAGACAAGAGTCGATCGTCATGGACTGATGGAGCTATTTTAAAGGCCGAACAAACACAAACACAATCGATATTCCACTGGAAAATAATCTGAACAAACCGTCACTGAAAAACTTGAAAACATCTTGATGATCAAACACTTGACACTTTGCACGAGAGATTGGTCCGGTTTCTGGTGCAAAATAGAATAGTAGAGAGTGTAAACTTACCCTTCTAAACAAAGCCGTGAAGCGAAAAGCACATGGAAATCCAACACGACGTATTTTGAACGCTATCGAATCGATAAAATGTCGACAACCACGAGAAGAATGAGTATCCGAATCGATAAAATGTCGACAACCAGACGAATAAACCATCGGGTACATCGTCGCGACATCGTGGCTGATTTTCGATCACCTGACTAGTTCCGAACACTATCCGAATTACTTACGGACGGACGGACGGACTTTCACACTCGATGACATAGTGGCTACTTTCTTCTAAGAAGAGAAGTAGCCACAAAAATGTAGTAACTTCTTTTTGAGATCATTCCAATATATAGGATCAAAATATATTCTTTCAATGTGCAAATCTTCGATTGTTCCATAGTAACTATAGACTGCTAGATCACACCATTGCCTTCCTGTTATACCCATACCTCCTTGTATTTGTGCGTAATAATGATGACGAGTTTTGAGCTTAAGTCCATTGCTGGTTATTTCAAGGCATGTGTTCTTTACATGTTCAGAAATAAAATGTAGTAAATTAACTTGAAGTTCTGACTCTAGTTTACTGGGACAAGGTAATTTACTGGGATATTGTTTGTATTTAATTTCAAGATTACCAATCACACTGTGTCTTGCAGTAGGGTCATACACTTCTCCATCAATGCTCGCAGCAAGCAGTGGAGCTCTTTTGTCAATTATTACTCCCTTTTCAGTCACTGTAATTCCTGTGTGGCCATTTGCTTCAATTTGCTTAGCTATATACTTTTCTCTGATTATGGGCTCAAGCCTTTGACCTTCTTGACATTGCTGTGGTGTAACAGTTTTATCATTATATTGGAAAATATCACGTGTTAAAGGAGAACTCCACTATTTTACGATCTTTTTATATATGATAGGTATTATGACACTTAACTTGTTTGCAAAGTTTCATTGTCCTACCTTGCAATAAAGACGAGAAATAATTCTTGGAAGTAACGATAAATCGCTGACATGGAGGCCGCCATCTTGAACACTCTTCTGAATCTGCAAGCAGTCAGCGGTTATCTATCGTGACGTCACTGCGCGCTCAAAATGCTGACACCTAGAAATTATAACAATATCACAACTACTGTACCATTCAATGCACTCAATGTCATCGGATTCCATGAGTTTCCAGAAGCACGACGATAATCCTCGTGGAACACGGCCGATGGGAAGACCTGCTATCGTTTGTACGGTTTCATTTCGCTTGGGATCTGTTATGATGTTCCACATATGTCGAGGTATGTATTCTAATTCAGGGATCCATACCAAACAAGCATTTCTGTCATGTTTATTCCCGTATTCTTTTGTGACTTTAAGGCTCAGAGAAACGGGAGGTCGAATTTGAAACTCATGGTAACCTTTAATAACGGCGTTTGTTATTAGAACACGCACCATGCTTGATCGTTCAACAGAGCGTGACAACAAGATGGTCGACTGGGCTCCAGTGTTTTATGATACAGGAATCCCAATGTCATAATTTCATCTTGATTTACTTGCCAAACAATATTCCAAATAATTCCTGGTTGAAACAAGACGAAAAAAAGAAAGATACCGAAGAAAACAATCTTCGTTTTTATCTTCCGGAATTAGAGCACACTGTCCGGAATTAGGACACCCAACTTGGTCCCGATATTTGGGGAAAAATATGTTATTCGGGAACTATTAATAAATGAAACAAAATGACCAACTTCGTGAGGTACAAATTATATATGCTAGGGTAAATATATAATCGCTACAATAATTCTAAGGCATGATATAACGATTATTCACAAAACCGTCCGGAATTAGGGCAACACACTGTATTGGTTATCAGGTTTATAGTACATAATTTGAAAAATCTTATCTGACTCCACAAAAACATAAATTTATGTGAAATCTGATCTAACTCCACAAAAACATAAATTTATGTGAAATCTGATCTGACTCCACAAAAACATAAATTTATGTGAAATCTGATCTGACTCCACAAAAACATAAATTTATGTGAAATCTGATCTAACTCCACAAAAACATAAATTTATGTGAAATCTGATCTAACTCCACAAAAACATAAATTTATGTGAAATCTGATCTGACTCCACTTTCCTAAATCTTATCTTTCTTTGCTTAAAATTTGTATAATCTTTCAGCTGCAATCCCTCACCTCTTCTACTCTCGCAACGGAAATTGAAAAAGTTTCAGCTATAAACTTATTAGCTTATAACTGATACACGGTGCGATGCGTGGTGAAACTTGTATACAAATTTCAGCATGTAACAGCAGCTTATTGAGTCTGCTTATGTATTCTAATGAGTTGTGAACAAGAAAGGCCAAGAAAACATAAGAACATGACATTCATGTTAATATTTTGCACATTTCGCGGTCATTTTGACGATTACTGCGGAGTAGCTAGGCTACTGCCATACATTCATTGTATAAAATTTATCATACATGTCGAGCTTACTCCGGTTCAATGAGACTTCACTTCACTTCGCGATCTGACTTACCACTGGATTATTCAAGGTAAGAGGAAACCGGTAAGACTATAAGAGTATAAGTAATTTTAAATTTGAAAAATATTAGTAAACAGTCACTCGACTGACAGTGCATGTCGTTTTTTGTCGATAGCTGTAGCGGGATTGTACGTCTTTGTTTCCCTCACACTACTCACTAGTGTCAACTGTCGTATATAATTAGCTTCTCCTCGATGTTGCTACATCTGTGTAAAGATAGATCATACTGTTTTAGCTCATAGATTTGACAAATGTACGACTGGTATGCATGTCAGACAAACCGACAATAACAATAACATGGAGTTGATCGGCGCTGGTATACATCGTTATTTAAGAGTCCTCATGTTTTAAAACATACCTGGATATGTTAGTAACGATACTCACAGGAAGTAGTCCTCAATGCTGCTAAAAGTCTACACAGAAACGGCGAAATTAAGCCGATCGGCAAAGAGCAAATGCCAAACGGCAAACGACTTGCCTTGACCCGAAGTCTGAACTAAACACGTGAACTTGTGACGGTTTCCTCGTGACACTAGCTAATATATGCATATATCCGGTTTAAATTCAAACCTGCCAATCACAACATGTAACTTATCATTAGCATAATGAAAGCAAACACGCAGGCAGTGAAACATATTCGTGTGGGCACGATCTGGTACAATTTGATATATTTTGCCGTTTTGGTAGCAGCATTGAGGACTACTTCCAGTGAACATGATTACTAACATATTCAGGTATGTTTTAAGACATAGTGACTCCAATATAAACGATGTACATGTATAAGCTTACCAGCACCGATCAACTTACGCATGTCGTTGATCATCATTTGTCAAATCACTTTATATACAGTATGATCTGTCTTTATACAGATGTAGCAACATCGAGGAGATGCTTACGACACAAGCAAAGAGAACGAAATGCCGTAAGGATCGACGTACAGAGGCTGTTTAAAAACGACCGTTACACTCGACAGCTAGCGTGACTAATAATTAAGTAACTAATTTACTAATTATTTACTATTGAGAATTTGTCTAGATATTTCGCAAATTACTCGATCAGTTTAATCAATTAAAATTGTTCTATCGCATATATTTGCTTGAAGCATAGCTGTACTTTTGATTTGGTTTTGATATCTTACCAGATTTCACATTTAACAAATTGAAGATGGTTTTGAGTTGTCTATTTACGACTGTATGTTTTTGTGGAGTCAGATTAGATTTCACATAAATTTATGTTTTTGTGGAGTCAGATCAGATTTCACATAAATTTATGTTTTTGTGGAGTCAGATCAGATTTCACATAAATTTATGTTTTTGTGGAGTTAGATCACATTTCACATAAATTTATGTAACATGTACATTCAATGATGGCTGTGATTGTAAATATTTCATGTACACCTAAAAGTGTGCAAAATTGAAATACATTGAAATAAAGTTTAATGTAAACATGAATACTTTTGAATTTTGTACAAAACATGGTATGACTTAAAAATTAATTGGCAGGTGGAGGTGGGATGAACATTTTTTAATGACTGCTGTAAAGGATGTAGCAGTAAATAATGATAATAGGGGATATTGTGCATTTTATCGAATAAAACACTGAGTCAGATTGAAGGACATGGTTATTGGGCATTTTGTCAAAACATACTATATACTATTATTGGTTTTGTTCTTTAAAGTATTAATTATATAAAGTCCAAAAATCCAAATATAAAGTTTGGTTTGTTGTAATTAACGAAAATTGTTACTGGTGATTTTACAACAGCGTGAGCGAGTGAAAACGGCTGACAATCACAAGTGCGCGCGACGCAATAAAATAATTAACGATGAAGCAGTGGAACATAATTGGCTGGTAATGTTCTCCCACTGTCTCTGTCAGAGCTAAGCTGTTATTAGCTATTGCTATAGCCTCCAACCATTTCCTCTGTTGCCATCTCGGAAAGACGAGTGATTAGCGGATGAATTAGATGAAGTTTGTCATGATCGTCATGTCATGTTCACGAGGGAAGGCAGTAGTAGAGTCGTTGAAATGTAGGTACTGGTTGATTTTGAGATACCTGTTCCTTGGCATTACGAACTTTCCTTACACGCAAGATATCATTATTAGACCAATAATGGCGCTCTGAAGGAAGTGTTTTTATGCCATGGATAAAACGTATAGCGAGGTATGCTTTGATGTCTTCGATGTTCACAGGAGTCCAGTTCTTGTCAACAACTCCGGCTTTCGCTTGCTTCTGTTCGGCATTTCGATTCGTTTCCAAAACGATAAGCTCAAGAACATTTTGAGGGAATACCAGGTTAAAGAAATCCAAGGCAGGAGACTCAGCTGGGACCAGTCGGTTTTACAAACGGAGCGACAGCTACATTTCGAAAGTTGCGACTCCATTGATCAGCTTCCTCGGCGTTGTTTTCATCCTCCCTCTCACTGCTTTCACTCCCACTATCACTGAAGGAAATATCACTATCTCCTAAGGATTCTGTGTCTGATTCTGCATCTATTTCGCTTCTAGTAAATCCGATAAATTCTTCTTCACTTTCATCGCTACTTCCAAATATTTTTTCGCGCGTTGCCATTTCTAAGCTGTATTTTCAAAAATTTGTATAAAATCAACCATGCAGTCTGAGATCACGCTTTGAGTCCCCAAGGGAATATCAGCCCTCCTGTGATTGGTTGAGACATCAAAACAAAACATGTCTATTTTAATACAGCCAATAGGATCGCTTTATTTTAGGTTGTTGTTTATGGCCACTGGAGTGGCCTAGCGGCGGCTCGTAACAAGGCCACTCTAGTGGCCAATGGGCGCTAACAGGTTAAGCGTCACCTCGTAAACACGAAACATAACACTACCTGCAATTTCTTTTCACAGCTCATTTTATGTTATAGTAAATTGAATGTCACTCAGCAAATTCATTAATTTCAGCATAGTTTTTAAAACTATGATTTCAGCAAATTGATCTCCTAACGATGTGCAAAGTTTTCTTTTATGAACTTGTGCTTCAGCCAGATATTGACAAGGAACCTCTAGTCCATATCCTCCTCCTCTGTTGACATGTTTCCCCTTTATGGACATAAAGAGCTTTCTTTGCTCACTAAGCAAATTCAATGACTTACTTCATGACATTGAACTACGAGGCACCAAATCCCCAATAAGCATATAACGGAGTTCTTTCCCGTTCAGCATGTTCAGCCCAACTACATGTTAGCCTGCGTAGCGGCGTACGGGAAAAGGGAAGGAGGGAGGGGAAGGGGGGAAGGGGAGGAGAGGAGAGGGGATTGGGGAGAGGGGATTGGGGAGAGAGCGGAAGGGAACGCCTGCAATGATAACCCCACATTCCTCGTATTTTACGTTCAAATTTTGAACGTAAAATACTCATTGGTTAATCAGCTGTCAATCAAATGCCTCTATTGTTTTAAATGAAAATTGATCTCCATCGTTTGAAGCGACGGTCTAAACACTGGCGTTCGATAATGATTTTGATCAGATAGATTCTGAGATGGCTGTATCGTTATAAAACAGAACAAAACTCAGTGTTATAAACTCCTTGTTATAAGGAAAAGGTCGCAAAGCCTAATTTTTAGAGTACTCGCTGAAGTGAAAGGAGAAGCGGTTTTTCTAGTACAACACGAAGCCGATTGAGGTCAAGTCTTGTACTACACGAGTCGCCGCCAAAATTGATCTTCGCTAGTGCTGAAGAAGTAGACTGATTCCATTTAAGCGGCTGCATGTTTTCGCTCTTTTACCCTGGAGGTCGCTGAGAATCGACAAAGAGCGAACAGACCGACTTATGGAATCAGTCTAGATACTGAAGAAGTAACAGACAAGGGGTTTCAGCAAGTCAGGCTAAAAGTAAAATACCACAACTGTGCTTTGAACAAGAAGCTCGAGTACCCTGGTTCCAGAGGCTTTGTTAAGCTCTATAATACGATGTCGAACAAGTTAGGGTAAAGCTCGAGCTAATCGTAATGTAGAAAGCTTAATTAACTCGTAATGTTGACAGTTGATTCTCTAGATATCTGGCCTTCTCTTCTCTTCTCGATTTATATACTGGAATATAGTCTCTAATAAAAACTTCCACGGTAATTTTAACTTTCTGGGAATCTAAGGGTTAAAAGGAAGGATTCAGTTGAATGTGGGTTTCTACGGACCGAAGTTCAAAGGTTTTTTGAAGACGGCGATTCGATCAGGAGTTCGTTCAGAAACGTCCGCAATCGTATAAATATGTTGACAGTTGAGTTGTATCATTCTGTAGATAACTGTCTCTAATAAAAACTTCCTTTCATTTAAGTGCTATGTTTATTCAGTTTGTGTAGCCTTTTATAAATACCATAGATCGTAAAAAGACTTTTAAGCGATCCATGCCTTTCCCTCGTTCGTTTGTCAAATTACATGTACATGTACATTTCACACTTCACAGTGTAAAAAAGACGATTTTGATTGGTTTATTTATTTCGCAATCTTGAATATTAATTAGGGGGTGTATTGAGGAATGTGAGGTTATCATTGCAGGCGTTCCCTTCCGCTCTCTCTCCAATCCCCTCTCCCCAATCCCCCCTCCTCCCTTCCGCTCTCTCCCCAATCCCCTCTCCCCAATCCCCTCTCCTCCCCTTCCCCCCTTCCCCTCCCTCCTTCCCTTTTCCCGTACGCCGCTACGCAGGCTAACTACATGTAGACAACATACATGTTGGCATTTGTGTTCACATAAGTTTACATGGACGAAGCCTACGTACCGGGTCTGTAATTATTTTAGACATGTTTGGTTGTTGGTTTTGTCATAAATAACATATTGGGCTCAAATAACATGTTTATTGCCATTATTATGGCTCATTTTTGTGTATTTTGTAAAAACAGTAGGCCATTCCCGGTTTGACTGTATATGTTTTAAAGAAGAAGAATGTTACAAACTATTTTAAGTGTTCAACTGTTCTGCCAGATCTGCCAGGAGTAGCCACACTACCAGATGACAAGGCTTTCTTGATCAGCCCCTTTGCAACGGCCAAAGTGAACTCACAATGTAACTGTTCAGTTCCCTTGGAATATAGTAGATGAAAGAAACCTTTCTTGTAGAATTTTGCTGTTTTCCTTTCAAAAGCATGGTACTGTAGGAGCTAACCACTCCTGTCAACTCCTCCCATAAACTTATTATAATCGATGATCATTTTTGGCTTTCTTATTGGTTCACCCGTTGTTCTGTTCCTCCTTCCAGTTTCAGCAGTACTTGCATCATGACAAGTGGACAACATGTGGACATCTTTTTTGTCTTTCCACTTGAGGACCATGTTCTCGTTGTCTCTCAATGCTAACTGCTCTCCTCTACTTAGTTTCTTTTTCAGTTCCTCTTTTGGGAGTCCCTTTCTGTTTGGTCTAACTGTCCCACATACACTAATTTCCAGGGCAAACATGTCTGTATATAAAATAGGACTTGAGTAGTAGTTGTCAAGAAATACTGTATATCCAAGACAGTAATACTCGTCTAGGAGGCGCATTACAATATCATATGTCGCTCCCTTGTCGTTTGTACATTTCCCACTTCGTAATGTAGCCAGACGTGCCTTCCGCAACAACAAACACTTTCATGTGGAACTTGTGAGACTTGCTCTGATTGTAGCACCGAAAGTGTAAGTTGCCACGCCAGCGAATTGTGCTTTCATCCAGGCTAAGGTGCTGTTCTGGCTTGTAAACACTACTGAACTTTTCTGTTTTGAAGTCGTACACAGGCCGAATCTTGAAGAGAGGATCGTAGCCCACACGACCTCATGGTATGTGGTTGTTATTGTCATTGAGGTGAATAAAGTTCAAGGTCAACATAAATCTGTCTCTGCTTATTGTTTTTCCAAAGAATGGAGTATTTAAAACTTCATCAGAGAACCAGTACTGTTGAATATCGAGTTTATCAACAAGTCCCATGGCAAAAATGATGCCAAAAAACAAACGCATCTCATCTGCTGTTGTTGGCTTCCAACTGTTCATCCGTGAGTTCAATGATAACTCAACATTAGAAGTTGACTGTTCGATGTAGCGATTTGTTTCTACAACAATTACATCAATGAGAGAATCTGTGAAGAATAGCT
This sequence comes from Actinostola sp. cb2023, assembly GCA_033675265.1. Taxonomy (NCBI): domain Eukaryota; kingdom Metazoa; phylum Cnidaria; class Anthozoa; order Actiniaria; family Actinostolidae; genus Actinostola; species Actinostola sp. cb2023. The sequence goes on along the minus strand of JAUJYZ010001088.1, from coordinate 225,150 downwards.
CAAAGTAGTCAAGAGCAGATTTTTCATCAGGTAGATCGACTTTTTAGACCTGATTCGCCTTGAAACGTCGGTGGATCTTGCACCACGCTCACAATGTCGGCTTCGCTTCTCCAAGACCAGACTCTTGAGTGTCCGAATTCCACTTCTTCTTCTTCAGAATTAGAATTACTGCTAATACGATCTACCTCATCTATTTCAAATCCCAGAAAGTCTTCCTCTTCTAAATAATCAATCATTTAAAAGTGTATATATATCGTCTTCTTCATCAACCGAGTTCGCCATGTCTGTGTAAACAAACCGGCGCGAAGATCAAGAAAGTTACACGGTCTCACTCCAAACCACGTGAAAAAAATCTGAAAAATGATTGGCCGAGAGCTTTGTTATGTAACACAACACGTGCAATATTTCAAGGAAAAGCGTGCACGTACACGTGAGTTAGAGAGGGTAATGTATGTACATTATTAAAAAACGGGTATTCTCGTGAGTTGCAGTGTGAAATAGGATACTGGAAACGAGTGTTTCTGATTTAAAAGTTACAATTCATATTCATAACTTCTTCCGTAATTCGTCCTCCACTAAATCTAAACTTGCCAAGGCACTTTCTATATCATGTTTGTAAAGGATGTAGTTCCTTAGAATTGGAAGCAGTTCTAGGACATTTAAAGTTTTTTATTTTCCACATTTACAAAATAATATAATACAAAAATGAAACTAAACCAAATTAGTGGAGAGCGCGAAGAGACAACCCAAAAGGGTAAATGTAGTACTCTTTGCACCCAAACAGATTATATAAAAATATGTGGAAATGAAGTCTGTTGAGGGCAATCAAACTCTGAATAAATTATCGTATTTCAGTTGTCATTTTGGATTGAAGAGAAGACCCTTTGGACCATAGACTTAATAGGTCATGACATATGTGTGAGTTGTTGGCTCTTCAAAGAGCCATTGTTTGGTATTTTGGCCACTGGCTTAGTAGACTGATGCTCGGCCTTCCTGCTTGATCACTTTTGGGACAACGTTTTTGAGGTGACCAATATATTGTTGGCACTTTTCTGGCGGTAACTTTTCCAAAACTGTTGGATGCCAACTCGGGAGCTCTTCATTGTTCTTTGCCTTAATATCTTTGCGCAAAAAGTGCTTCATTTCATGCCAAAGCATCTCGATGGAGGGCTTTGAACAGGAGTCACCCAGTAATTGATCCCATTGCCCTCATTGAATTTCATCACTAACTTACCTAAAATCAAACAAATAAATAAAATTGTTATTAAGATAAAAGTTCATCCTATACCATACTTGACTTTTTCTTACTTTTATGTTTGGGATCATTATCCTGTTGGAACTTGTGGCCATTGGAAAACCCCTCTTTGATAAATGGCAGTAAGGAATCACACAGGATGTTGTTCACAAAGAAGAACTTGTCCATGATGCTGGCGAAAGTCAAGATTGGTGAACCTCCACACTTAGAAATTGTGGCCCAGACATGCACATTGTAAGGTTGTCTCACTTTTGGTTTCAGTTTGGGAGGCATGTTTCTAATGTGTTTTTTTTGACAGAAACATATATTATCATGCCTTTCTAGCCAAATGCTTGATTCGTCTGCAAAAATAACATCGTCAAACGTTTCTTGTTCTTGCTCACACTTTTGGCAAAACTCAAAACGTTTGATATGATTTGCCTCCCTCGCTACCTGTTCCAGTGTTTATCCCAGACTTTTTTATAATTGAACATTTCCTGTAGTAATCGTTGTAGTCCTATGCAAAATTTAAATCTCAGACAAACCGTTCGTGAATTATTACTAAAATTTTATTGATGTATTTTCTATTAAGGTGTTTTTTATTGGAACAAGTTAATAGTAACATGACAAACCTACATACCCCTGTACGACCAAGTTTAGAAATGTTTTTTGACTGTTTGCCACAAGACATCAGAAATAGTGCCTTGGTCTTGAAATACAGAAGACACCAATCAGGGACACGAAAAGACTCGATTTCGCCACAGACCATTTGTTTACCTGGTACATCTTGTATTCTTCTTTTGATTCCATTCTTCATAATTACTATATCAACAGTATTGTAAATAATGGCCTTTGTTTGATGGTCATCAAAAGCGCACTTGCTTCCCAGAATGATAGCATATTTCTTTCATATTTGGTGACTTCGATACCGGACCCTCAGTTTTTCTGCCAACGTGGCAGCATTGTGGTGAAGATAAAGAATAGCATCCCAAATTTGAACACTGCTGCTCGTGTGTCTAATCTGAAGAATCATTATCAGACATCATTATCAAATGTGCTGGAGCAATAGTCACAGCATTGGTAGGTGGTACAAGTAACTTGGTTTGGCTGACTAGCAAGACCAATGGTGCCTAGTCCAGTGTGTTTAGCATTAGTCTCTCAATTGGTATGTCTATTGATGGTGATATTCAGCTGCCACAGCATTCAGTCTCGATGAGGGTGATTAAGGCAAATGACGATACTACATATTCCATTTGAGAAGAAGACAATTTTGATTCAAACGGCTTTAATTGTATGCAAACTACTGGTACTAAATAAAAAAGTCTATGAGGAGTTTGGGTTCAACCTTAACAAAGGCAAACTTGAATTTTTTAGATGGTATACCACAGAGTTTCTTTGTCAAGATTTACCACTTTTTTGATGAATCTAAGTTCTCAGAAAAATATGAAGAGAATGGATAGAAACCTTTCTTCGGAGCCATGTATTCAACAATGGCTCCTTGTACCTGATCTGTCCACTCTGTACTCTACATGGCAACAGATGTGAAATAATTATATCTTATTTGTTTTTTTTCTGGTAATACGGGCTGATATTTTACGAGTTGCGAATGTATTTTTCCGTTTCCCGAAGGGATGAGGAAAAATGCGAGTAACGAGTAAAATATCAGCCCGTATTACGGGAAAACCCCAAATAAGTTATTTATTATAACTAGTTTGAACGAAAAAACAATTGTCCGTTTTTTAGCAAATTTATCTAATAATTATTTCAAAACCTTGAAATAATTTGCGATTTGTCATTCTTTTACAGAATGACAAATCGCTCGCGCACGGAGCTAGCGCGTGCTTGAAACGGTTTTTCTTTCAAACTTTGACCTTGCCTTTGGATGATTTTTTGACTTTGTTATTGTAAAAAAGAAATCGCAAGCGGTTTTCCATTGTTTGTACTCTTATTGACAATGGATTTGACGTCACAAAATGTTCAAAACTTTGCAGTGAAACCGGTTTTAGAACTATGGTAATACGGCTTTTAGAACTATGGTAATACGGCTTTTAGAACTATGGTAATACGGCTCCATCAGTCCTTCATTCTCAGTTTCACTCTCCTCTTCACTGGAAATGTTCTCTCAACTTGAATCGCTATTGTTTTCAGAAACAGAGATGTCTGATTCTCCATTCTGATTGGAGGAAGTTGTCTTTCAGTGGCATGGTAATATTGTAAGTAGGTACTATATCCAAATGGAGCCAAGAGCTACTGTTAGGTAAATATGTTTGTCTGAGCTTTCGTCAACTACGGCATCATCAGAGACTGAATACGAAAGTAGTTTCTTCGAGTTTAGGTTAGTCAATCAGGTGTGGAACAAAAGGTCTTTCAATTCGGAGCATTCCTCACGAGAGTTTATTTTAAGTTTCTGTTTTTTTATATAATATGCCTTAGATTGACAGTGTCGTTTTCTCTCGTGATTTATCTACGTCGATCCTTCTGTTGTCGTTTTGGCATCTTGATAGATGTTGAAGGACTGACAATTTTGTGTTGTTAATGTGTTCTTTTATGCTGTCATGAGTATGTCGGATGGTGCTGCCGATGTAGATTTATTTGCATTTGGTACAGGTGATCTTATAGATTGTGTTTTTCTTGAAGCAATGATCTTTGTTGGGCATGGGGCAGTTTTCTCTTGTGAAGCCATGCTCTGTGGTCTATTTGTAGAGTGCCTGGCGTAGACTGACTGATGTGCGACGCGTCAAGTCAAGTGCTTCGGACACATGGTATTTTTAAGTAGAACCATTGCTGGTTTGGTTCGGCTTGTGGTTCAGGTGCTTGGTTGGTGTGCATAGTCTATCCACACTGGAGGTTATCCGTCTTGATTGCCCAACCTAAACTCGAAGAAAGTACTTTCATATTCAGTCTCTGATGATGTTGTAGTCGACGAAAACTCAGACAAACATGTTCACCTAACAGTAGCTCCTGGCTCCATTTGGATGTAGTACCTACTTCCATTCTGAATGCTTACAGAATTGTCGGAGTGGATTGCAAAAAGTTTTCTGTTTTGAAATCAAAATCGAAAATCTTTATGTTTTATTATTACTAACAATCTTTTATTAGTTGGGCTTCCTGTGGTATGCCCAACTTGAAAAATACAGGCGTTTTTTTTTCTATCCGTCACAAATTTAGGTGCATGTGCGTCTGATTTCCCCCGAGTATCAAATGAACTCCGAAAGTAATAGTCTAACAACGGGTGCAAAGGAGACTACGAAAGTGACTGAACTGAATGAAGATTCAAGGGAATTCGAGACTATTTATCGACTCGATCGAGAATTGCACAATCGCTCTCTTTCCTTGAAGTTCTTGTTCTTGGAAGGTTTTGTTTATATGTCGTCGATTTCGGCAGCAAATATGAATCCAATCCAACCAAATACTGACGTTCAACTCACATCGATTTTGTTATCGTTTACTTTTTAATAGTTAGCACATTCAGTGAAATTTTCAGCGAACATATAAACAATCAACGTATACGGCGAACGATATCAACTGAAATCGCGGTAGACCACAAAGAGTGACGACTGACGAGCGTTCTTTTCGATTCATGTCCTCAGTGGTTCTTTGAACTCAAGCAAAATCATTTGAGCAATCAGTTACAAGTCAGTACAAATGTACAAAGTCTGAGTAGATGTACAAATGACATTACGAACTTATTGGAAGAAAGGCGAAGAAGAAAATAACAAAATCATTTGAGCAATCAGTTACAAGTCAGTACAAATGTACAAAGTCTGAGTAGATGTACAAATGACATTACGAACTTATTGGAAGAAAGGCGAAGAAGAAAATAACTTAGATGCCCGGAGGTGAACGATCAAGGCAAGCACTAGGCTAGACAAGCACACGAGAATAAGTATTTATGAAGTTTATTCCTCGAAAATTGTGATTATTTTCAGACTGTATTAAATGCTTTTAATCATATTAAACATTCTCGTCTCTGCAGAAGCTGTTGCAGTCATTAAATGTCTTAAATGTAGTATCCGTGATATATTGCCACAGGCGTGAGTGTTACATCATATTCCTTTGACACAACAGTATTGTATGCTTTAGGAAGACTTTTAGCAAGATGAGAAATTTCTTTCTCTTGATTTGAAAAGCTGTTGTTTTGAGATGCCATTTCATCTTCGACTTGAATGTGGAGAAAGGCATTGGGCACAAGGTCTTCTATGTGCTTATTCCAGGTCTTTCTTGTGATATCCTCTATCCGGTCGAAGTATCTTTCAAACAGCTCTGCTCCAATAGATCTCAGACAGATCAGTCTGTAAAGTAAGGGAGCATGATCAACGGCACTGTGGTAGTAAATCCCACATAGTTTCCTAAGGGTCATGGCTTTAGGTGGTGTTAGGTGTTGTTGTATTGCTTGTCCATGCCTATAGAAAATGTTATATAACCTCAATACTGATCTGGGACTTCTCGTCATCATTCTCATAGTACATCCCCATCATCTCACAGAAGAGTAAGAGAATATCCTTCTCATTTTCAGTTAGGAGATCTTGCTTGAAAAAAACTATAGTGAGTTTTAAAAGAGCCCTTCTGTAATTACAGTCAAAATTTGGTCAAATTGGAACACTTTTTGTAGGATTCTGTACATGATACATCAGTACCAGGTACCAGGCATGTCATATATGTATGTAACCAGCAAAGTCTTGGCTTTCATAAAATGCAATGTTTATTAATATATTACCAATTGTCGAGTTAATATTTAACTAGATACTTACAGTACTGTAATATACAGTAGATCACTGCCAAACTTTTTCATGGGTTTGGAATACAATTTCCTAATAAACTAACTATGGTTTTAGGTTGATATAAGATGAAACTGTAGGATGAATGATACCAATTCACTGATTTAATTATTTTCCAGCTTTTTAGGCAAAATTGGAACAAAATATGCTCACTTTTTAAAACCTGAAAACTAAGTCATTATTTTACAAATCTAAATCATTCATTCTGTAGAGCTACTTCAAATCTCTATTTCCTGAAAAAATAAAGTCTCTAGCTTAAAAATTCTTGAAAATATAAAAATTGGCAGTGACGGATAGTGAAAATACCCTTATTTTTCAAAAATGCTAGTTAAAGTTTGTAAAAGGAACTTATTTAAGATAAATGGTTATTGAAAGGAATTTTACTTGATTTTAGCTTTTATGGACATCTGTCAATATCATATACATTAACTATAAGTCTTTTCTGCCTTTCATTCTCAATTAAAAGGCTCCTGCTTCATATGAAGTGCCTTCCTTTTGAATCCGCGATTCCTCTACTCTAACAGCTACCCGTCTTGTAGCTCGCCTGTACTTTTTAAATTTGACAGATGCTCTCTTTTGGGCCTTTTTGACCCTCAAATTGTCTCTTCTAAAGCTGGTATGAGATGTTTGAGTGCCTGCAGGGATGTCTGACAGTTCCATGATCCTGTGCTTTGCTGTAGCCCCAGACGAAAACTGTAAAATAGCTGAAATAGCAGCCTTTCCACTCGCTTTCTTCCAAACCACTTGTGTTTTGGACATCTTATCCAAAACAAGTGAGTTTAGACACTCATTGGGATTTTGGGTATGTCCTGGAAGGCAACGCTCTAGTAGAGTATCATCTGATAATCTATTGTAGACTGGCTCAAGAAAGGTAACAAATATTGCATCAAGATGATGAATTTTCTCTGTAAACTTGTGGCACCTGTTTTTGAATGCACACCAGGAATTTTCAGGGCAGAACTGATGCCTCTCTTTAGCAAGTAATTTGCAGCTGTGATATAGACCAGCTTTGATCTCTTTTTTCATATCTGAAACTGCAACTTTCCTTTGCTCAGGTGTAATTGGACCTTTGATGACATGATTTCGAATGGCATTACCATAATACTTCTGCAGTTTTTCTATTGCACTTTTGGTTAGTCTACCAGACTTCCCACCTACTGACTTCCCATCTTGAAGTTTACCTTTCTGTTTCTGTAGATCTCTCAAAGCTTTGCCCATCCTTTTTTGCACATGACCTACACAATCAAGTTTCAGAACTTTATGACAGCCGGAGCCGGAGTTATGACATGTGTGTACTTTCAAACTCTTTGTATTCAGGGGAGTTTACCCAGTTCTTATATTCTTGTGATGTCTTGCTCATGTTACCATATCTGTCCCAATCTTCACAAACACCATAAGTCTTATTGATTTCATTATATGCTTTGGAATCCCCATCTGAAACCATGTAGTGGCACTCAACTCCCGTGCCGACACTTCTGTCCCACAATTCTTTTGCACAAGCTGGTTCCATACTTGGACTTGACCCATCAAACCCCCCTGGGCATTCATGGCCTTCAAACCAGACCTGAAAATCCTCCTCAGAAAGCTTTTTCCCTTGAATACTGCATGCACTACATGATTTTGACATCACAGAATAGTCAAGTACTTTTCCTGTGTTTGTGTCAATGATAAACCCAATACCGTGGTTTGAGGTGTACCCTCTCTTGGCCCAAGGTACCATCGAAACTGACTGAGATAGGGAAGATAGGGACAACAGTGCTCTCATCTTCATTTTTGTGAAGCTCCTTCACTTCTTCAACGTTCCTACTTACTTCTTCCTTTACCACGGCGAGGTGTTGCTTGTACAGCTCATTGTCATGGGATGTCCGAGCATTGGGTGACACTGGGGGAGGCATGTCAAAGATTTCACAAATAACTGCCAATGTCTCTCTTCCAATGCCAACTTCATTGCAAGCAAAAACAGCCCTTCTATTCATGTCTTTTCCCTGCAAAGATCTGACAGATCGTGTTTTCCAGGGCTAAAAATTCGCACATGCCACAGGTATCACATTGGACAGACAGACTGCTACATAATCCAAAGCGCATCCTCAAGTCCTCTGTGATCGAAATTATATTTAATTTCAGGTCACAATCAGTTCAAATACATAAAAACTCAAAACAGAGCACATAAATTGCATATAAGCTTAATATAGTGAAACAAACACGTGTATGAATCAACCTACCTTCACAATTAGTATATAGATGAATTCTTTGCATCACATCTCTCAGGCTTTCCATAAACACAAAAACGATAGCCCTCCGCCGACTCTGAACTCTCCCTACATTCGTAGTCTTCATCAGAATCCTACTGGGTTGTTTGAAGCTTTCGCTTTGAAGCAGAGACTTGGGATATTTCTGATTTATCGTCTTGGATGCCAACTTCTGAGTCAGGCACGAAAGTCAGCTGTGACACATCGTTTGGCTGTTGTTTCTTCGCTTCTTGCTTCCATTTAGGAAGTCCTTGGAACCCTTGAAACCCTCTCCATTTCTTACTTGCTTTTCTTTTCACTACAGACGATTTTACACCGACAGAGTTGCCTTCAGACATTCTAATTTTCCTAATAATCAAGTTGTAAGTATACCAGTAATTGTAGAGAAGCGAGAATATTGTGAAATAGAAGTTTGACCGACGCTTTGCCTGGTAGCCAAGCCTTTAAACAATGGAAAATTAAGCCTGGAATGCTCAATGGAGGGGAATTCGGATTGGGCTAGAATAGATCGTGAAAATCACAAAGTACAGCGTCGGAAATAGCTTGTTCTCGTCTTGCCTTTAGCTCCACCTTGATTTCATCTACCTTCAGATTTTTAAAAGGACAAACTGCATTACTTTTGCCTAACTTTCTGCAAGAAAAAGATTACGTTTCTCTTCCAGGGTTTTATATAACTGGTAACACATGTAATCATATTCACTTGCTCGTCGCATATCTCCTTCACACCCAGAGCAGGCAAAATGTCCTCCTTTCTGAGTTCCATCTTCGTATTCAACAGCAGGAGAGTCACCATTCATAAATCGCATTTTCTCCTGTAATTGTATCTTTGTGTTGCTATCTGGTACTTTGATATCAGTCTGACAAAATTGCTTCAGCCACTCGTGCTGGAATGAAATTCCATTGTCGTGATGGAATGAAAGGTAGCTGGTCGGAATCTTTTGCTCCTGATGCATGTGTGGTGCTTTATTTACAGATTGGACATCAACAACTTTTCCTGTTTGGTTTTTGTTGAGAAGTCGGATGTAAAGCAGGATCATACAGCTCCCTGACCAAGAACAGCATAAAGCCTTAACCTGCTATGGAGGAGTGGTCATGCCAGATTAGCCAGTGACGAGTTCTGGTCATCATCCCTGTTGTATCTTCATACAGTGCCTGAAGTTTGTCTTTTATCTGCTCTTGGGACATGTTTTCATAATCCTCATCATTTCTCACCCTTAGAAGATCTTTATTCATTTAGACACTTTCTGAACCTATTTGTTTAAGAGGATATTTTTCGTGCAGAAACTTGAATAATCTTTTTCTCAATGTCCCCTTCTGAAGTGAGAACAAGCTTTGTGTGCTCATTCTCAAGGACACAAATACCAAGATCATATTCCCCTGATGCAACTTTCTCCTTTATATCATGTGTGATGTTTTGGTTACTTCTGGGAACAGGGACAGAGACAGACCCACCTGGTTGCTTTTTAAGTGCTCGCCGCACATGACATTTACCTAAAAATCAAACAAAATACATTGTTACCTGCACCTTTTATAATACTTGTAATTAATAATATTGCATGATATAATGTGGAATTTTTGTACCTATATACATGTAGCTACATTGTATGTAATTTGTGATTTACTCCACTATTAAAATTAACTCACCCAGAACTGAAATGTATAATTTCTTCTTATTTTATTTTTCATATTTTATTTTATTTTCTCCATGGGTCAATACAATAAAACTTTTACAACTGTAATTTACAAGTGTAGCTATTGTATTAGCTGCCAAGAACAATAGCTACATTTTATGTACACTTGTATATTACAGTTGTAAAAGTTTTATTGAATTGAACCCAGAACTGATATGAATATTTAGAATCACAGTTTTTACATTGTACATGCACATGCATGCATGCTCTGAATTGAACTATACATACACTGTAACATACAGTCATGTAGAATCCCAATAACCTTGGTCCGGTTTTCAAATTTGGGGAAAAATAATATAAAAATATCTGAATAATTACAAATGTAAATAAATTAAATTTGAAAAGTGGTACGGTTTCACGTATACTGGCGGCTACGGCCCTGTGATACATGTATAAACAAACCTACCTTCATAGTTATTGGAAATTTGGATACGTCAACCCCTTGTGATTTTAAATACTCCTTCAGTAGTTGACCTGCATTAGATGGTGATGTTTCACTATTCTTGCCTCTAATATTTTCAGTCCAACAAACAGGTTCATTGTAAGGCCAGTTATGTACATCATCAAGCAGTTGGTCTAGTTGGCCATCAATTTCCTTTGGGATGTGAGTCCTGTTGTGATCTTTCTTCTCAAGCCGTTCCTTTGCTTCTGAAAGTGTTTCAAAAGACTGGTACAGTCTTTGTTTACCTCTGGATGCCAAAGATGTTCTTTGGGCTAGGTGAAAATTCACATTTCTGTTCCAAAGGTCTTCTATAGATTTTTTTAATGCTTTTTGAGCATGCCTTCTTTCCTTGTTCTTTTCAGTGGGGCTTTTTCTTTCTTGGAGATTTGACAGAGGAGTTTTGGCCAATACTTCATCAAATGACTTGCCAAGGTTTTCGTTACAAGTTTGATCCAGCTCTGAAAAAATCATTTCTCCTATTTTCTTGAGCTCCCCATTGTTTGGTAGAGCCTTCTAGGGGATCAGATTACTTGTTTTGTTTATAATGTCTCTCAAAGGGTTCGTTTTCTTATTGAGACATATTTTGTTTTCGGGGAACGACTTTGCAAGAGATATGTGGAAACTATTACAGCATTGACAATTCTGTAGACTGTGAAATCCTTTTCGAACTTGTGAAGTTTTTGACCATTTTATGGATGAAAATTGATTAATATATGCATGCTTTTCAGCTGGTTTCCTCCACTGTGATATTTTGTTCTCGATTGACTTGTAGCTCTTTAGGAATGTAGCTGTTTTAAGTGTATTACATTCTGTTATTAATAAAAATCAATGATCTGATTAAATTGTATTCCGTCTCACATATCATTGACTGTACCTTTGTCCAAGTTTAAGTGTTCTTGATATTGTTCTGTGTATAGAGCAAACCTCTCATTTTAAATGCGATTTCTGTATTTAGCCTCAGTTTCACCTTGTTGTCGTTCGTTATTTATCGATGCTTTCGCTTTTGTCTCCCAAATAAATACTCTAGCGTAGCCACAATTTATTCTACATGTCATTTTGTTTTCAAAATCCGCGCCACTAAATGAACAGGCGTTTTGCGCATGTCACCATCAATTTACCGCCTGCCACTACGACTGATTATTTAGCGTATAACATACATTTATAAAACTTGTCTTGCCTGCAAAAAATCGTCCATTCCAAAGGAAACTACGTGACTATAAAACCATACAAACAAACATCAAATAAATGCCTTTCCATGGTTTATTTTCGGCCAACAGAGCTAACGTACGTATATTGATAATCATGGCATATTTATGGCTTCTAGATTACTTCTTGAGTACCACTGGTGGAAGGGAAAATGCTCTCAACACATCGATCATGCTTTCTTCTTGTTCGTCTGCCATTTTGGTTTGAGCCGCCATTTCGTTAGCAAAGCGGTTAAAACCAGTTTCCAGGCTCCTCAGAAGTAAATACTTTCTCGGCCAATTATTCAAAATGGCGCCTCATTTCGATATTCACCACATCAATGACAGATGGGGTGGCGAAATCAAAAGACACACAAAATATTGTACTATTGATTGATGCCTCGGACATTCGCCCTTAGTGTTACGTTTGGATTGGATGAATACAGCATGATACAACGATATGCTGGCTCCAAAACCTCATGCAAATTTGAAAATTTGAAGTTTTTAAAATAAATTGATATCTTTATTATAATGTAGTCATCCATTCCAAACAGGATCTTCTTGACAATGTATATCACTATATGAAAAACGTTATTTGAGATCTACACCACTTAATTTCGCCACCCCATTTTCACTGTTATCTGGGAAACTTCGATGTCACATGATAGGTCACGTGATCAACGTATATCAATTTTTAAATGCAAATTCGATTACGGCAAATTATTTTTATAAGTTTGCCAAGTTTGAAGAAGTTTCGTGTATTCTGCCCTCAGTTGTGATTTTTTTAGCTATTTATGAGGTTATACCTAAAAACCAAGCCTTAACATGCTTGAGTTGCACTATTTAGTGCTAATTAAAGTTAGTACTGTTTCATGGTTTTAGTGTTTCACTCCACCTTGTTCTTCAAATACTTGCTACAAATATAGATTGATAGTTATTTGAGGGTTTGAGGCGTATTTTGTGAGTTTTGGATCGGTTGGATTTCGAGTTGTTTTCCCCTGAATTCAACGAGATGTACGAAGCACAGCAACAAGTTTGAAAATAATAAAAAACAAATAAAATGGCAATCAATACACAAATGCAATAACGCAAATTCAAGTCCAATTCATCTTCAAATTATTTAGTTAGTTAGTTGGCATGTACATGTATGTAATATTGATTGTGCTAGTCGAGTCTCTAAGTTTGGGTAAGCTTCGAAGTCGTTGCTTTCAACGGCTGAAAATCCAGGTTAATTTTGTAATTATTTCTTTACAATGCAACAGTTTAACTTCAAGTTTGTATACATAATAACTGATAACAATACATGTAACTGATAAAAGCTTTCAAGACTTCCATGTGTCTCTGTTTTAGCGACCATCACGTTGCTGATCTCTTCGTACTTCACAGCCTCTTCACGAATGGTAGGGGTAACGATATCAAGTTTGACTACACACTGAACACTATGACAGGTAAAGAGTGCAAGATTTCCCTCGAAAAATTCCACATGAAGCGCCTTCCATCATGTCTTGTGAAACCATTTTTCATGTTCTGGGCACAAGTAAAAAGTCATTTATGAGATGTTTTCATAATACCATCAACCGATCTTTATGTGGTGCCACAACTATCAGTCCAGAGATTGCAATTGCGGTCTTAACTTTAATATATTATGGGATAGAATATCCCCTTTATGCCCCTTCCAACTCACAATATGGTATCACAACAAAAACGAACTGATACATTAAAAGCTCACTTCAAAACACAAGATCAAGAAACCTACTTAGACAATGTATTGAAGTCCTCTGCCGAAGAACCAGTATGTATGTCAACTCAATGATATCATGAATGAACTGGAAAAAAAGTGATGAGATATCGGTTGTGGTAATTGACATTCAAAAGCTTACGACACTAGGGTAAGAGAGGCAAAGATAATTAAGAGAATGAATTGCCTTTAGGACATACAGAGGCAGTTTTAAAAACGAGGGATGTTTACTAATAATGAACTAATCAACAAATTATTTACTATTGATAATTTGTCTACATATTACGCAAATTACTCAGTAAATTAGTTGAAATCCTAGTTGCATCTTAACAGCATACAACTAACTTTGTATCATACTATTTTAATTATTCGGGTGATATTGCTAAAATCTGTTGGTAACAGTCTTTAGATTTGACATTGTTGACAAATAGTTGACGTAATTGATAAACGTCTTCCTCTGAACTACCACCCATTCCAAATTCATGTAAGCGTTCAAATAGTTTCTTATCTGAGTCTTTCCATTCTTTGCTTTTTCTTAACTGCATTACGATGCTTCTTAATGCACAATCTTCATCGCCTTCAAAAGGATCAATGCATAAATTAAACGATGCTAGGTTTCTTTGCAAAAGAGTTTCGCACTTTCGTTCTTTAGTGTTGCTGAATTCCTCGTCCAAATGTTCATTTTCGTTATATAACAAGTTTCTAATACCGGATAGCTGCATGACTGGGATATCGTATGCATTGGAATGATCTGTCTTGATAAACTTCTTTAATCCTTTTTAACGTTTTGTGTAACATACAAGAGCATGACAATAAGAATCGGTGTATGTATTATATACATGGAGTTGATCGGCGCTGGTATCCATCGTTATATTGGAATCACATGTTTTTAAACATACATATATATTATATATTATAACGATGATCATTGGAAGTAGTCCTCAATGCTGCTGCAATAATTCCATAACCGCAATGACAGTTGAAGTGCTTCCGTAATGGCCCATGAAATTCAACATCAATATTTTGCCAATCTGTACAAAATTAGGGAATTTGCCCCCTCAAAAATGAGTGGCCGAGTGAAATAGCCCTATTCACAAGCTCTGAAAAAGGTCCCGAAGTTCGGAAACTTTTTCTGAACTCATGAATATACCGAGTGGAGAGCTTTTTAAAGGTTCCGAACTTCGGAACCATTTCCTAATCTCATGCATATGCCGAGTGGGTAGCGATTTTCACAAGCTCAGGAAAAAGTTCCATATAAACTCGTATAGAGCAGTCATAAAATATAATACAGCAAAAGATACATCCAAAAATATTTGAAGTTATTTATTATTATTACATAAACATGATTATGCAGAACAGTATGTTTTGCCATATAATATACCGGCCTGCATTAAACGGGTAACTTGTTTTAGAAAAATCTCTTCACTAACATTGATATAAGTATCACTATAAATAATCTGAGTAATTTGCGAAATATCTAGACAAATTCATTATTAATAAATTAGTTCATTATTTAGTCAACATGCATGAGTGATACAACGCCAGATGTCGAGTATAACAGTCGTATTTAAGACAGCATTTGCACGTCCTTACGCCATTTCGTTCTTTTTGTTTGCCTCTTTAAACACTAGTGTCGTAGGTTACTCCTCGATGTGGCTACATCTGTATAAAGACAGATCAAACTGTTTTAGCTCATAGAAATATAAAGTGATTTGACAGATCAACGACTGACGAGCAATAGAATGTATAAACATGGGTAGCGTTCGTTACATATCGTTATATTGGAATCATCGTGTTTTGAATCGTACCTGGATATGTTAGTAACGGTTCTCACTGGAAGTAGTCCTCAATGCTGCTACCAAAACGGCAAATATATCAAATTGTACCAGCAGTTTGAATACACGAACATGACTCACGTACTGTGTGTGTACTTTGTATGCCCATGGATTAAGTTACATGTCGTGATTGGATGGTTTGAATTTAACCGGAAATATATGTTTAGAAAATAATCACACTGGAAGAGTTGATTTCAAAAGAGCGTTGATGAATAATTTGTGAATTCTCACGTGCATCGGAACTGAAGTGTGAAATCGGACTGACACTGAATAAATTATTCTAGTTTTCAATGTCAATATTGTAGAAAGTTCTTGTGTCAAGGTGTTTAGCTACTTAAATTTACAATCCTAACTCGGATGTCCTATCTTTCGTTCCAACTTGCTTTGATCTAGATCAAGTAATGACTACACAAGTAAAACAATGGACATCCCATTATTCACAGATTTGTTGAACATGGATGGCGTAAGGGTCTCCCAAAAAGAGACAGATCTAGCATATTTTAAATAGTATATGCATTACAACAAGATCAATTTGTAATGGCAAGTGTTTTAATATTTCTGTAAAATCATGACTGCACTGCTACTTTCATCGTTTTTACACAAAATAGTATTACAATGCTTTCATGTCACGTGCTGGGACCCAGGAATTAAACTTATCGGGGTACCCTTTCCATTTGACCAGATATTCTAGTTTTTCTTTCTGTTTTCTTTTCTTGACAGTAGATTCAATTTGATAAACAACTTTCTGGATTTCTTGTTCATAAAACACACCTTTCAAAGTTTCACCTTGTTCATCTTTAAGGCGATAGATGGGTGGTTTTCTTGGTAGTCATTTGAATATTTCGAGATTCCAGTTTGGTGTGTATCCTTTGTCAAACGTTTTTTCACTTTGCTGATTCTTACTTGATCTCCAACACTGAATCTGAAACGAACAGGTCTGCTACATCTTCGTTGGCTTTAGTGACTTGAGTGGGTTTCAATTTGATGCTCTGATGATAACTGTCATAGGATTTCAGAACGTCTGAAGGTCAAATATCTAACCAGTTTATTCTTTAGTGTCCCATTAAACCTCTCTACGACTGACGCTTTTGTTTTGCTGTTTGTAGTAAAGAAATGAACATGTTTTTATTTTAAATATTTCTGAAATGGGCGATTCAAGAATTCAAGTCTTTTGTCGGTTTGTAACTTGGATGGTATTCTTTTCGTTTTGAAGATTTTCATAAAGGTGTCAGTGATCTCCTATCTAGTCTTGGTTTTTAATAGAATAGCCCAGGCAAATTTAGAAAATACATCGATCACAGTCAACAAGTAACAATACTTATCGTTATATTTACTCAGGGAACTCAAGTCCATGAGATCGGCTTGAAACTAATCATCTTTCCCTCCAACAATGACTGTTTCTGGTAAACTGTCGACCGGCGGGTTTGTGGACCATGTAAGTTTCTTGTTTTTCCAACCCGTCTTTTACTTGTTTACGTGTGATCTTCTTGTGTCCTTGTTCTCTTGCAACATGGAAACACCCTTGGGCCCCGAAAAACTTCCTGCGCTTTGGAGGTTGCAGTAAATATCACTCAGAATCTTTTCCATCACATAATTCTGAATTTTGAACAATGATTTGCCCACCACAACATGCCAAATGCAGCGAGTACGATTCAACAAACGTTCTAGTCTGAGTTGTAACGAGGGTGGAAAGCAACCTGTGTTCACCATTCGAAGAGAAGAAACAAATGAAGATCGACTTGCTGTGATGTTTGCTCTTATGCACTGAGAAATGCAACAACTCTCCCCATTCCTCTTCGGTCAATTGTAATTCTTTGACCAGGCGAAGAAACGTTAACTGCCTACCGAATTTAGTATTCATTTGACTCTGTGTATAAATTAATTTTAAATCGTTAACCCGTTGGTTTGAGAGGGATTGAAATAGAGTGACTATTTGAGCCCAAACAATGGGAAAACTAAGTCGACTTGCAATGATTAAAAGGCAGTGATAATAGATTTGTGATTGAAAAGAACCCATGTTGAGTGTACGAAGGTAAACTACCAACTGAGAGTAAATAAAGCTACGATGGAAGTTTTATCAACATTTAATGGAAATAACAATATCAGCAAACATCAATAGATTAACAACCTTCAATTCTGTTTGTTTGCAAAGTTAAAATGAATAGAACCTGGATAAGGATAAGCTTTATAATACAAGTTGATATGTCCATGGTAAAGCATAGAACTCACTACACATGTGAGAGGTGAGCTTCGAGGATACTTTTCGATTTCAATGAGGGCACTACACATGTGAGAGGTGAGCTTCGAGGATACTTTTCGATTTCAATGAGGGCCAGGTGGATTGTTGTTCTTACGACTTTTGGTAGTTCTGGTAGATAGCTTTTCCAAGAATCGTGGAGATTAATGTTCATGAAATGACAAACATCGCATGCCGTTTCCCATACTTCTTGATAATCCATTTCTTGGACTGCACCATCATAGTAAAGTTCCAAGGTTTCCAGATCCATTTTGGAATGCTTGCTTGGCTGAACAAAGTCTTGGAAGTTCTTGAGCATTTCATGTCTGATTTGATCTCTCATCAATCCAGCGAAGATTAAATTCAACATCACAGAGAATTGATGGCACGCTTCATCTCTCTCCAAAGCTTCTACTTTATCAACGATTAGATGTTCCTGGATCCACATATTCTCAGCTACTTTTAAACTTGATTTATCTTCTTAGCTTGATGTTTTCAATGAGTGAAAATTCAAGTTTGCCTCGAACGCGTTGACCATCTTCGTCTTCTACAGGAATAATTCTCAACAGAGGGACCTGAGCGTTTTCCACCCATTGTGATTCTACAATATCACTGTTCAGTCTACATACTGATAGTTATTGTTCATAACATTTCTAGAAGGCAGCTTTTGAAACTTTGGAGTACTGTATATGTTACAGGTTAAAATTCTAGGTCAGGTTAAAATTTTGAACCCTTTTTATTAATCCACGCCAAGAGAGATCTTCAAGTGGCTTCGACGCAAATAGTCCTGATGTCCTTCCCTGTTTTGTCTCTGCAGGGTAACTAACAGCTCTAACATTGTTTCGAGTTTTACATTCGACCCCACGTAAACGCTTTTTTTTACTCCATCCCCCCCCCCCCCTCCCTCCATCGGAAGGCGACTGGCATCCCAATACAAGCCTCCAGTGAGTTAGACTGACATCTCTCTAGCTATTATTATTATACTAGAGTGCAAAAATGTGAAAAAACATGTCTTGTTTATTTTAGCTTATTTTCTGAAAATGTTCAACGGTTCCTCTTGTAATAAACTTGATGGAATTATTATCCGCAAATTATGCTGAGTGAACGCTTCAAATAACTTGTTCTTTTTATCAATGGTGGTAATGTCGACCTCGTGTGGCGTCAGGATATACTTATAATCAACACTTTGGTTCTCGTAGAATTTGTTGTCCTTCTGGCACTTCTTAACAGGCTCTTGAACGGTTGCCTGAATAGCATGCGTTTTGCCCTTGTCATCAAAGATGATGAAGTCAAAATCGGGAGCATTGGGGCAATAAAGTAATAGTTGTTCACGTTTTGTGTATGGCTCTAAAATCTTTGGTAGACTTTTTAAACTGACCTCTTTGTAGGGAAATCCAGCAAATGATACAGCTGCTTTGGGATGTTGGATAAGAGTCGTGGCGTCGTAATAGAAATGCTCAATTTCCTTAGTAACCTTCAACCTATGAAAAATGATCCTCTCCCAGAACCTGCCCACTTCGTTGCCGACTTTACCTTGGGTTAGTTGTTTCATAATCTTCACCTGATGAAAAGATAGCGTTTATATCAGAATAAGGCACACTACTACTACTAAATGGTACCGCCGAGCCGCCCTGTCAGTTCAGTATCGGGTATCGGGTCCAGGATTTGATCGACAGAAAAATCTATACTTACCACTCTTATCAATTCAACAGGAGAATGATTCACATATTTCACAACACCAGTATAAACCAGCGGACTAACGACGGATATTTCCTTAATCCAAGGTCCTGTGGGTGATGCTTTCAAACAAGACCAGAGCAATTTTCCTGGTGTCCATCCCTCCTCAATTATGTTAATGGATTTGTTCATAGCTAATATCGCTAGTGTCCTTGTGCGAATGTCACTTTGTAACTCCCCAAGTTCTTCTGCTTCAGTTTCAAGTAAGGTTACTACTTCATTCACTAAAAGACCTTAAAATCGTTCGAGGAAACATTACTGTCAGGTTTGTTCAGGTGTATTGCGTACTTATTGACCATAGCAGGAACATAGCCAACATATTCTAGTACTTCTTTATGAATGGGTTCCAATTCCTCCACATGCTGTTAAATGACAAATGTAAACATTATAAATCATAAATGTAGTTGATGACCACATCAAATTGGGGCCAGGGATCCCGTCCCCAGCCACCGGGGAAAGCTCCAGTGCATAACACCAACAATAAGCTGAAATTATACGAGATTTCGATATTTTTTAGGTTTAATAAAAATCTGACACTCCGAACAGAGTACGTGTGACCGCACAGCGACATTTGTGGAGCGCGAGGGGGAATCCGGAATTAATGTCATACTACGCACAACTGCGAGCATTATAAACTCCGAGATCCCGAGATTCGAGCTAAATTTCGATTTTTGCTGCTATTTGTCGTGCACGCGTCAATTCTATTTGTATATGCCCTGTAGTGTTGAAATTTTCTCTGAAATCTGGAGTGAATGGAAAAAGGAGGGAGAGTTTATAGCTAGTTGATAAACATACAAATCCTTGCACTTTTTAGTGTCTCTTGTAGCCATTGAATAACCAAAATACTTTATGCTATATTCTATAATTAGGTTAAGGACAAAACAGCTATCATCTAGCTAATACTGATCTCAAAAGTTTATTTATTTATTCACCCTGATGTCATCACTGTACTTGGATTGGGTTGAGCACAGTAACAAAATTGAAATTCACTCTCACCATATGCGTTTGTGTTTCGTCCATTTGGAGCAGCCGATTTTGTTCTTTCGCCTGCTTGTCTTCTTAATGAAAGGAGCAATTCACGGTGTTAGCAATATTGAACATCTTTTAAAATTGATATTTCTCGTCACTTACCACTTGAGGTCTCTTCCGATGTATTGGTACGTTTATTTTTCTGAGGTGTGCTTTCCATCTGATAAAATCAATTTTTCTTATATCGTAAAGGTTATTACTACTAATGCATTTTGATGACTTTGGGGGTTCTTTGGACCAATCCTACCCATGGGTTCACCCTACTAACTCTTTTCTCTTCATGGCATTGTGGTCAAGTAACAGTAACAGTGGACTCACCATCCCTTCTCTCGCTGCCTGAGTTCTACTGGGAATCTCTGCTTCCTCACTTGCACTCTGGAAAAGAGAGTTTCAAGGTTTTATACATATTGTAATGCATGTAACATTGTATGCAGTGGACTCACCTTTTCTTTTCTCGTTGCCCGAGTCCTATTGGGAATCTCAACTGCTGCTCCTCTTGCACCCTTGAGAAGAGAGTACATATTTGTAATGCATGCTTTAAGTATATCCCACCCTTAATAGGTTCTAAATTAACTTTTCTGGTTAGGAGCCAGCAGGCGACTAAAAAGAAAAATTTGGTTGCCAACTTCATTAAAGTTTTATTTCTGATTAGCTCTCACACTTTAATGAGTTAAATTAAGCAGTAATCAGTAATCAGCAGTAGTTGTTTTTTAGCCGGATCTTGAAACATACCAATGGATATCTCAACCTATTGGGCGTAAGTAACATTAATGAAATGCAGTGGACTCACCTTTCTTTTTCTCGTTGCCCGAGTCCTTATGGGAATCTCGACTGCTTCTCCCCTTTCACCCTTGAGAAGAGAGAATGTATACTTTAAGTTTATCCTTGATAGACTTTTTAAACTGACCTCTTTGTAGGGAAATCCAGCAAATGAGACAGCTGCTTTGGGATGTTGGATAAGAGTCGTGATTTTCACTTCCAGGAAAATCCTTTTGGAACACAGTGGATATGGGAAGTATGACTTTGAGGGTTCTTTGGACCAATCCTACCCATGGGTTCACCCTACTAACTCTTTTCTCTTCTACTGGGAATATCTTCTGCTTCCTCACTTGCATTCTGGAAAGAGAGTTTCAAGGTTTTATACATATTGTAAAGCATGAAATTTTTTAGTTGATTTAAGCCATGGGTTTAACCCACTATGATATCTGGGGAAAGCTCCAGTGCATAACACCAACAATAAGCTGAAATTATACAAGATTTCAATATTTTTTAGGTTTAATAAAAATCTGAGACTCCGAGACGAGCATTTTAAACTCCGAGATCCCGGCATTCAAGCTAAATTTCGATATTTGCTGCTATTTGTCGTGCACGCGTCAATTCTATGCATGGGTTCACCATGATAACTTATTTTCACTACCAATCCTACCCATGGGTTCACCCTACTAACTCTTTTCTCTTCATGACATTGTGGACAAGTATTGCAAGCTATTTTACGAAAATCGATCAAATCTATTTCCACGTGTTTCAAAAAGCCGTCAGATATCAGTGGCTTCAGGACAGGTTTCTTCACATGATCGGTGATACTCTTCTGTTGTAAATGCAGCTTACAAAGTGAAACAAAGAGTTGAATGACATCTTGTGAAATTTCACTAAAGGAATCACGAATATATCGTTCAGTTTTGTCTCCCTCGATGTGCTATCGCAGAATGGGCTGCTGTAAGTGTCTCGAAAAGATCTCGCTTGGGAATAACGCATTTCCTGTCTTTTGTTATAATTTTACCGTTCTCTACAGCCCACTTCTTGCGCTTGATGGTATCGATATCTGCTCTCTTGAGACTCTCGTTGTAATCACCACTGGTTAACCATGCTTTCGCTGCATCATAAAACTCATCGTTAACAAATACAGTAACGTTGCTATTCCGTCCTTTTGTGGAAGCTTTAAGTTCCGTAAGTTTTTGGCAGAATACTTCTTCATTTACACAATAAACTACACGTACAGCAGCATTCGATTCAGCCATCTTGAAAATGACAAGTCCGTATTTGGTACTTGTGCGCATGCTTGAATAATAAATGATATGATGACGTAATATAATTGGATTCATTAATAAAATATAATTGTAATGCGTTTCTGACATCGCAATCGTTGCTGGTCTAATGGTAAAGGTCTTGGGATAGCACGCAAGAGGTCAGAGGTTCGAGTCACGGCAATGTAAGGTAAAATAAATAAAAAATATATGTTAATTAGCTAGTAGCCGTAGTTGGACAGACAGACTAGGATGGATGTGAGAAGAGAGAGGTGGGAGGGGGAGAATAGAGAGAGAAGGGAGGGGAGACTGAAAGAGACTGCTTAGTTCTTTTGAGAATCCCCCTTAAAAATTCCAAGCCCCTGTTTTATTAATGAGTCCCCAAAAATAAATCCCTTTTAAGAATCTTAGATATTCAAAATATGACCTAGGTTGAAAATTATAAACTAGGTTGAAAATTATAAACTAGGTTAAAAATTATAACCTAGGCTAAAAAATTTCATCCTAGGTTGAGAATTTTAACCTGTAACATATATATTATAATATCGGAGTGTAATTGTTGCTGATAATTGCCAAAAATAGTTTGTACTGTATCACTAGTGTAAACATCAACAGAGGACAGCTTTTTATTTGTGTTGTCGATTACGTGTACATCCTTTACGATCTAGTGATCTAGCGTTCTCAGTAGCGAAACGGTTTACAAACTGTAAGATAATGAGAACTATAATTACTAAAACGTTAACGGGTCATCAACCAAAGAAAGGACTTACAGTGCCGCCTGAAAACATTGAGCCATAAGACGCGTCCGTTGCGCGTTCAGTGGACGCGGTAAAAACGCAAAACAACCGCGGTCTGTCCGCGAATTAACCGCGAATTAACCGCGAATTAACCGCGGTTGCCGAAGCAAACCGCGTTCTATATCATGTACAAAGCATTGTATCTGATTGTATGGTACATGTATATAACGATTCAGCTCGATTGAGATACAAATGTACGAGGAGCGTGAAGCTTTACGGTTGATTATGTTTTACGTTTGATAATTTGGGATGTATAGATAATTCATCATGTATGTGTCTATCGAATCCAAGACTCGCCAAGACACCGAGACACTTGTTTAAATATCCGAGCCCGAGACTTTACTACATTGTATTTTGTTTGAAATTTGAAATTCGCGATTTCAAGCTGCATATTGATTTATATGAAATCTGGTAGACTCTTTCCTGGAACGCTGAGATTTCGAGACTCGCTTTTTCCAAGACCTGGTACGATTTTTCAATGACCATTCTATAGCCAATTTCGCTAGACAGTCAATGTCGAATAAACTTCGTATTTATCATTTTTTTATACTCCCTAAGACATATTTCCATTGAGTTTTGTTTTATATCATGACATATTTTAATATAATAATGTATTATTTTCGTTGTTTCCCGCGCCCGGGTTCCCGCGTCGGTCGTAACTTATTTGCAGGCGCAGAGTATTTACCGCCGATTCTGATGAAACGCGACCACCTAGACTTTGAGGATTGAGTTTGTACATTGCTTTAGGCGGAATTACGGAATGTAGATAAGCTCTAACGTGCTAGATTAACTTTCATATTGGTTTCTCTGGTTGGAAATGGCTAATAAACGATACAATTGAATTATTGAGCGAAAACTATTTATACTTCGACGATTCGCATGTGATTGACGTCGTCTACCTAATGCAAAGTACAAACCATCAAATCAAAGTCTAGGTGGTCGAGTTTCATCGGAATCGGCGGTAATACTTTCCGAACAACAAACGCTACTTGTATAAAGTGCAAATATCATCGCTGTTCATCTAGCTGGCTGACTTGTGAATGTGACTGATTTAGAGGCTTTACTGTCACCATCTGATACCATCCATTTATACCTGATGTTGTGTGTTTGGATGGATCTGCTCCACATTACAACAGCCCCTTCTGCTTCCATTGCAGGCGAACTTCCAAAAAAATTGATGTCACATTCATCAGATTCTGCCCTTCACTCCTCAAAGCTGTTGTTATCTTGTCCACACTGTGTTTTCTTTAGAGAACACTTCTGGCATGCTTTGGAAAGTACATGGTAGTCTAGTACCTCCCCAGTATCAACTGAGATGGCAAATACAAATACAGTTAGTGACGTGAAGCCTCTCTTCGCCCATGTTCCATCAAAGCTGACATCAACAATGTCATTGTCATTATTCACTCCCTCATTTTCTTCAAACACTATTTGTCGCAGTCGAGCTCCTGCTCTTTTCATATCTTCTTTTGCCTCGACTTCTAGAGCTTCAAGCACGTTGTCAACTTGCTTGTAATATGCTGACTTTGATAAGGATGGCATATTCATTATACTACAGAATGAAGATAACCCTTCGTAGCCACCACCAGTCTCTATAGGATGGTAAACTGCTCTTCGGTTAGCATCATAGGATTTTCCTCTTTTAGTCACAGTTGTTGATGTGTTTAGAGAAGTACTTTGACCACATGAACTGCATTCAAGGTACAGATCTGCCACCAATCCAGCCTTTCTACCAGCATTCTCCTTTAGAGACAGATTTCCTAAAACGATATTGTAAATATTGAATTTAGATGACAAAATTAAACAGCAAACATCTTTACAAACACTAAAGCAAATTTTGATAGTGTTTACAAGAAGCTACATCGGCAATGTTATTGTTTAAGTGATAATTTATCTATCATGTAAACATGTCGAACATTGTGAACTCAATTTGTTAGTCAGAGGTAGCCACACGATTTTTAAAATACTCACTCACAGTCGTCGCATTTATGGACATCAGAAACAGATGAAGACAAGCTTTTCAAATCTATAAGTCTGTATCCCTGTCCCTCGTTAGCAATATCATCATCATCAGAGCTTTCAGAATGGCTTTCTTCTTCATAACCATGGAGCTCCATCTTCATTCTTGAAGCACTGTTGACTTCGTCACTCTTGTTGTTCTCGTGTTCTGTTGACGATCCGCTCGCGCTCGGTGTTTCACTTCGAGATTCCTCTGTGTCTGATGGAGGTTCTGATCGTATAATTTCATGTTTCGAGCCTCCTGAATATCCTTTACCATTCCTAGTACGTCTGAATCGGTTTCTTTTCTTAGAACCGATCAGAATTTTCGCAAATATGTATCGAGAATTAGATGAATACTGGTTTGAACGAGGTTTGAACGATTTTTTGAACACAGTTCAGGCAGATGCTATCCCATGATGCAACAGTTTACGGAGAGACCGCTGGCCCGAGTTTCTGAGGTATAAAACATGAATTTGGGATAAAAAAATTGCGGAAACAATGGGATTTTGAAAAAACCAAATTTCGTTGCCATGGTAACCTAAAGTACTCATTTCATAGCCTGTAGAAAAATGCTCGCAATCATCAAAATGCTTTAAAAAGTACTCCTAAAACAGTTACTATATCAGGCAAGAATAATGAAAGTTCGATTTCCGTCAAAAACAGTTTTTAGAAAATGACACAATTTTTAGGTGGACAATGAATATTAGTATATTCTATGTGCATTTAGTTTTCTTATAAAAACATCTAAGATTTGATGTTTACTGGAAAAATTTAATTTAACATGTTAGAACATGAGTCTTAATTAGTCTTTTGGCTGCCTGATAGGGAGGGCATGGTTTCTTTTGTTTACATTCCTACGCTGCCTATATTGTTGTTGTTTCTTTTAGGATTACAAGTGGTCCAATGAATGTTCTAATTACTGAGTACTATTTTCTAAACCCGCTTTTGTTTGTTAATTATCCAGTGAAAGACCGTATCGGTGTCGCAGAAAAAGAAAGGCGGAAAGTTTCTGATGAAATCTTGTATAGTGAAAGTGTCCCTAAATTATATTATTGCTGAGCAGGGATGTGAAAGGAACGATATTGAATTATATTCCTCTGATGTAAGATTTCACAGTGATAATAGCTAGAGATGTCAGTAACAACTAAAATGTTTTTGGCATCTATGCTTTGACTTTACAAATTTAGTCTCTGTGTGTAATATACTGATATATGCCCTCAGATTATTAATCGTTATCGATATCATTCATCATTGAGCACAATCATATTTATACCAGCAGCCTTACTTCGGTCCATGCCGACGAGAAATGTGGGCGAAGACTTCATGTAGGCCGGGCGGCAAATCACACCCACAATAGTGACACTTGTTGTCAGCAGTGTCCCCATGCTGGTGATGAACATACTTCAAATGTAATTTCAGAGTCTTTCTGTTTTTGAACATTCTAGCATGAGTTAAGCACAAAAAGCACGGGTAGAGAATGCGTCTTTCCATGTTAGCACTGTTTGCTAGAAATTGTGTTTTGCTTTTGAATTTCCGGCTGTATAAGAATGTCACACCTAAAAGCACCTTGCTTGACATGTCGAGGTGAGACTCAATTTATTCTCACTAAGTACTAAAAGCTTATAAAAAGTAACATCCAAGAGCTATAGATCAATTTTTTAAACTGAGCAATCCTAATATCTGATCTGAAGAATGGAGCTGCCCATTACTACAAATTAGTATTGACGAAATATCCATTATTTCTTTGTTAATAATTTTATTTATTTATATTTCAATACTCATATTCATAACTAAATAAAGTGTATATATACAAATGTGGTCACTAGAGTTCATCAATGAACACAAAGTGCTTCTCTTCATTCCCATGGCGTAGTATTCCAATCGCATGTGTTTGCACAAGTTCAGTTTGGAACATGTGCCTTTGCCTGCTCCCTGCCTTTAATTATCAGGATCAGATACTTTTTGGAGTCGTCTTTAGCAAGAAAACGGTGACGTTGATAGCATTCCTTTTCACCCCTTATTCAAGAAAACAGCACAGACTGTTATAACAATATTGTCAACAGTTTTATTGGCGGAATTTTATCGTATACATACATTTGCCGGTCGTTGTGATGTTTCCGTATCTTAGCGAGATCATTTCACTTGAGTACATCGTTTGTAAGTTTAAAGAAGTCCTTCAGCAGGACACATATGCCACACTTTGAGAATGGGCTTGACTGAAAAATAGATAAATATTTGATTAAACAAACCTTGGGAATAGCAACTTTAAAGAAGTAGGTTGACCACATTCGTATAAAGCTGGTGTACAACAACTTTTTTTCCATTTCTATTTTGTAGTTGTTGTATACGTCTTTCGTTTTCATACATGTGGCGAGATAAATAACATATTTATTTAATTCTGGTACCACACTTGGCCTTGACAAGTGACTCTGATGGTAGACGATTACCATTCCTTTGAGAGAACCTACAAAATGAATGTGCACTTTCTCGACATGTCAGAATTGATCACGTAATTTGGCGCTGTGTTTTGATGTGGATGTCCATGAATGTCAGAGCAGAGGAAGGGTGTAACCTGGTGAACTGTAATGTTCCGTTGATCCCACCGGTATTCCTTGCCAAAATGCACATGTCGCCAGCACAGAGTTAATGGACCATAACAAGTCTATTGCAATAACAATTCTCGGTTTTAAAAAGCAAAATTAAAGTTCTCTTATTCGCCATGTTTTGCTGATGGTTTGCTGCTTCTACAACAGCTGATTGTTGTTTTCAACTGCAATTGTGCCCCCTTGCTCAACTGGTGTATGAATTGGTTTCCCTATAGTTTTTATCTTTTTTTTCGAGACTTTCTTGTGCAGCTTCTATTTCTTGAGAACTGTATTTACAAAGAGAAGCAGTACAACATCTGCATATGTATCGGAAATCTCTTTCAGAGTGTGAGCGTTTATTAGAAAATAACACACAGAGATAGAAGCTATTGAGTTTAGCGTTAACTGTGGTCGTTTTATTGCAGAATGGAAGTCTTTTATCTTTTGACTGCAGCTTACATGTGGTATCATTTGCTCATAATTACTTTATATACTGGCCAAATACAATAAGAGTTACATGACGATAGTAATAATAATAATGATAATATATTTCTAGTGCATTCCAAAATCTCAATGCCCTTAATATTTTAATATGTTAAATAACATATAAATCAGAAAGAAAGGTATTAAGTTGTTTTTTGAAACTTTCTGTATCATTGGAGTTCCTTAAACAAGGTGGGAGTTGGTTCCAAAGCATTGTTGCGCATGATGAGAATTAGGCATGAACAGACAAATGCAGACAAATGCTGTTGTTGCTGTTAGAGCGTAGCTCAGATCTTGTCTATAAATATACCTTTTTACCGATACGGCGGCCATGTTGAATTATGGGATGCCCAGGGTGCAAGCTAGTAACTGACTGTGTAGAACTACGAAAACCTAATTTAAGGCAATGAATTTGTACAACATTATACAACAATACACAACACATGTAGATGGTAAGTCATACAACATTATGGTTAGAGTGAAATAAAAAAAATATATATTGACCCGGACTCCACACTCTACAGTTTTTAGGTCATTTGCACCCTGAGCATCCCATAATTATTATCTATTATAATTATTATTATAATGTTTTTTATTATTATTATTATAATGTTTTAGCCAAAACAATAGAATCCAAAATGGCCGCCGTATCGGTAAAACGGTCTATTACGAACGTGCAATCAAGGCCGTGTAAAACGCTGAGCATCGAATCAAATCAAATCAAAGCATGGGAGCATGGGATGAAAGCAACGGGATGAAAGCATGGGATGAAAGCAACGACTATGGTGAAGTAAGAATTGTAATTTGTGTCACAAGACGCATTTTGTACTCACCCACAGTATACCAAAAATACAGCGATAAAGCAGATTATTTGCTTGTTTCTCGGTGTTTCAACTGAAAGTTTTCGTTTAGTGCCTGTAAGCCACAAGGTGATTGATTATATCTAGCATTGAAAATAACAAAAAATAATTTAGTATTATTATCATATAAGTTCTGCAAATTTGACTTTCAATTTGACTTTCAATTTGTGTCTTACCCATTGCTGGTGAAGGCCAGTTTGAAGTCATGGAGCGTGTTTTGTGGGTTGTTCTCTGCCATGACTGATCAACGAAGAGAAGGAACAGCAAGTTTGCTGGGACTCAAATACCCCAACATGAGTAGCAAAGTGTGAAGGTGCGAATTATGTCAAAAATCTCCACAAGCGGTTGTCATCAGTGAACATCGATTCCTTTGTCTTGCAGTCAAGTAAAGTAGACAGCTCCGAAGCTTTCCCTAACAGTTCTTGCAATATTTTCTTGCTTTCAGCCACCATTTTAGATTCAGCGAACTAAATGCGCAGGTGCGAAGAAAATTAATCGCTAAATTAATGACGGGAGAACAAGAGGAAAGCAGGCTCGGCTCCGATTCTCTATCACCAGTCGCAATTCTCGATCATCAACCGTAATTCTCGATCAACAGTCGCAATTTTCGATCACCAATCGTAATTCTCGATCATCAATCGTAATTCTGGACCACCAATCGTAATTCTCGACCACCAATCGTAATTCTCGATCACCAGTTATTCTCGATCATCAATCGTAAATCTCGATCATAGCGATCGTGTTTTTCAACCACTGATCTTGTTTCTCATTCATAGCGATTGTTTTCTCGACATGTAGTTGTAAACTCAACCCTATTGATCAATTATCTCAACCATGAAATGGAAACTCGATACACTTTTGAATGGTATCGCTTGCCATAAGATCATTCCTTTTTGGCAGCCTTTTGGCATTAACCAAACTTTTATATCGTTGGGCTGCCGAAAGGAGTTCTATCACAGAACGAGTCAAGTTCGAGCCCGAGTCAAACACGAGTCACAAGTCAACCACGAGTCAATTTCGAGTCACAAAAAATTATCACATAAACTTATTGATTCCTTTATCAATGAATTATAAATCATAATTTCTCTATCCTACTATTGTTTATCAGTGAAAAGTTTATCATAAAGTAGTTAAAGCCGTAAAGTTTCAAGTCTCAAACTAAACCTAAATAAAGTACTTTAGCGGATCAGGTTTTCACAGAAAATATGCCTTACCAGTTTGAAGATTGAATTATTGAAGACACTGAAAAGAACTTCTCGGAAACAACTCAAACAAGTTGACATTAAATTGCTCAAAACGTTCGTCTTTCGAACCAGGTTCGCCATCTTGAACTCTCAACACAGGAAGCCCAAACACTACCCAAATTAACCCCTCTACCTCCCCTCTCCCCTCAAACACCTGTTAATAACAACAGTATTATGTTCTGTTTATGAGAATTGGTTGGGCAATATTAGTTGATTTTGCAACGGTTCTCCATAGAATGCACGGTAGTACATAATGATGTCTTAGTTCCTCTTTCAACAATCAGGCAATACAGAGAACCGTTCTTAAAATACCTCAGAACAAATGTTACGTGCAACAAACCACATACAATGCACCAGACTATTTAGCTGCGTATATATACATCACTGTTTGTTAGTTTACTTTCAAACTTTTCATGTTTTCCGCAGATAACCTGTGGAGGACCGTTCATCACTGATAATACCTAGATTGAATTACACTATATCACTTTATGGCGTGACAAATTTTGATAAGCGTCCAATTTGCAGCCGATGAACACATTGAACTACCTTCTTGTCGAAAGCGTATTGGTTATGTTAATATGCAAACCGATCTGAATATTGTCTTCAACTAGCCTCCTCCGCAGGCAACGGCAGATAGATCGAGGCCGATGGCCGAGACGGGATCCCTGTTAAGCGCTATTGTTTTTTTAGAAGAAATAACGCTATATAAATAAAGATTATTATTATTATTATTATTATCCCTGCGAGGCCGAAGGCCGAGAGGGACTTGGTCCTAGGGAAAGGAAGGAGGAGTTCCCTGCCAAATATCGAAGAGTGCGGACCAGATCCTGTACCTCTTGGACCACTGACTGTCCCCTGGGGGGTGTTTGTCACATTGGATATAACAGGTATAGTCCCCTAAGGCAAATTATATGTTGTGTTGATTTGAAAAGGTGTACCGAGTTCAGATCGAAATTCAAATTTCGACCATACAAAAGTTAGAATAGTTTGAATCGGTTAAATTAATTGCTTACGCTTCAAATTATACATAAACTTTTAGTATTGTCCGGCAGTGCGAGATGTAAAATTTCTAACCTGCCGTATACTGCATTTTCGTAGCCCAAATAAAGCTATGGGAAAGCTATGTATATGACATCATTTCTTGTGGGGGAATGGTGTATGCGTTCATTTACACAACACAAGCTTCCCACTAACTATACCTACCTTATGTATGAATATTATCAAAATAGCACTTTGGAAAGGGGTTTTATCAGTATTTTCGTATAAATACAATCGTTGCCAAAATGGTTGGCACGATTGGATAATTGAGCACTCGCGTCATTAACGTTTGGATACAAAACTACCCCCTTCCCCTAGTACAAAGTTGTTGAGACGAACTTGCTCATCGAGGGCCACCGGGAAATCAACATACACCATTATATCTAAATAACCAGCAACATTGTATGTGGGGGCAGTGGAGTATCCAACAACACAACTTGTTCCTGATAAAGAGCACTAGCTACCGAAAATGTGCATCGTGCCAAGGAATTATGGCAACGATTGTAGATCAACTGCGGCTCGTTTGATTTGAAATTGTTGAAAATTAACATAAAGGATGGATCATGGAACAATATACAAAATTATCTTGTGTCGGAAATATATTTGACAGCCTTGATTGTTTTGAGTTGCGTTGAGAAACTAAAATATCCTGAGAATACCGCCAAGTCAAAAAAACCTAGATCAACTGCGGCTCGTTTGATTTGAAATGAATTGTTGAAATTTTACATCAAGGATGGGATTGTGGAACAATATAAATTGTCTTGTGTCGGACAGCCTTGATTGCTTTGAGTTGCGTCTTTATGCATGGTGTGTATACATGCGGTATATTATAATGTTAAACAGCACTCATCTCCAGCATTGAGATACCAAAATGGTTCGCTCCTCTGACTACGTCAAGCTGAGAATTTTATATTGTTTCAACTCGAATAACAACATTTCTGAGACCGTGAAAGTTCTAAAGGAAGAGGGTATTTCTATCAATCGTAATACTGTGGCTTGGCATTTTCAAAAGTTTAAATCTAGGTCGCCCATCCGTTCTTTCTGATCAATATTTTGACTTCATTGACCAGAAAATGGAAGAAAACGACGAAGTTAACAGCAGCAGGGATGTAAAAAACACACTGTTTTCGCCGTTGTTTCTGTACAATTTATTCACTATATTGGTGATCAGTAATAGCTGGATAACAACAATTAAAAAATATTATACACAATCGACAAGTTGTGAATGATTAATAAACATCACAGTTGGAAGCGATAAGCTTACTTTAATACGTTCTTACGAAAAATACGGTAAAAATTACTCTGTGTTTCTCTCAGATGATAGTAAGCTTATTTGCTAAATGTGTTGTGCTATTTCAATGACAATAACGAACAACTGTTAATATTTTAGTTCACGGCAGCTTCAACTACTTCACGAGTCCATCGCCATTCATGTCTCCTTCGATGTCAGTGAATTTGAGCTTGTCTATATTTTTGCTTCAGATGGTTTATGCTGTGTTGGCCTTCCCTTGTGTCAGAAGAACTATAAGTAAAGTACAAAATTACGTCAAACACTTTCTAGATGAGACAGTCAAAATGTTTAAACAGATAAAGTACCATCAGTCAGTTGAGAGAGGTTCCTTGTTGAAGTGTATTTCGATCACTGACAACTACACAAGTCAAATCAGTTCTGCATAATTTATGGAAAAAACTGATTTGTTGAGGAGTATAAGCAGCCCTTCTGCCCTAGTGTAGGCAAGTCCTTTTATTAGAGAACATTTAGAGCAAATACTACGTAAAACCCTTGACAAAAATACTTTTAGTTCAGCTTAATACTTTTCAACAAAACTTTCTCACGTGTCGAGCACAACACATCCAAACTTTCTCCACCATTCAAAATGAAAAAGGACTACTTTAAAACCGTCAAATATCTTCTAAATTTACTTAAAGTTGACATGAATTGTGAACTTCTAAACTTACCATGAATAGGGAATAGATTCCTAACGTTTACACCGAAAAAATCAGTCTTTCTTGATATGAACTTCTCTTCCATGCCCCGCCATCAGCGATAAAATAACGACTTCACCCTGGGTACCCCCCACGGGCCTGTAGCGTACGACGACTTCGGCTCATCGGTTCACGGAAAAGTGCACCACATACATGCGGCGCACATCAGGCCATCACGTGACTGGAGTTTCATACCTTGCTTAAATATACACATGTACTGCGGGACGCGCGGGACGCACACAGGAAGCCCAATATTATACGTTACTCAACACAGGGAACCCATGCCCAACATAATACGTATTGCGCACGCGCGCGCTCTCTACCACAGGAAACCCATCAAAAAAGACGAAAATATCATTTTATTGATATTTATTTAGCCTCAAAAAGAATGGTTAGGCTGCCTGTGCCACATCCTGCGTGATTCCCTACTGCCATTTATCAGAGAGAGGTTTCCCGATGGCCACAGATTCCAACAGGATAATGATCCCAAACATAAAAGTAAGAAAAAGTCAAGTATTGTATATGATGATATTTTATTTTAATAACAATTTTATCTATTTGTTTGATTTTAGGTAAATTAGTAATGCAATTCATTGAGGACAACGGGATAAATTACTGGTCCTCCGCACACGTTCTGCAGAGCGGAAACAATAACTTCCCGTTCCCGCGCACGGGCAGCACTCCTGCGTGCAACTTTCCATCGGCCAGCACTTTAACTTTCATCAGCCCGAAATAGGCTTTCTCAGGCTCGTCCGCAAAGTCGGCAGTCAACACGGTGGGGTGACCAATGGGGTATCTTTCCAGCTGACAGGAAGGATAGAGGGAGTTGAAGTCCAGATAACGAATTTTCTCCTCTCCCTCTGTCTTTCTCCACAGCGAAAAGGGGCCACAACGTCCTCCACGCATGGCATCTCGTGCGTTCAGGGGGGCACGGTGCAGGATCCAGTCGGGAAAATCGTCAGAGGCAGTCAAAATAGATTTATAAGCGTGTTCCCACATCTCCACCACATGGTACCCGGCGTCTCGCAAATGTAAGGTTTTGGAGCAGTTGGAAGAGAACAGCTGTTCCATGGTCTGATGGGAGATGGGGTTCTTCATACGCTTTCGGGGAAAGCAGGTAGGACACCCGTGGAAGAGACAGCCGTGAAACTCGTAAACAGTATTGGAAGTAGGGTCGAACCCGTCCACCCAAACCTTTCCCAGCAGAGTCACTTCGCCTTCAGGATGGAGGACCGAGCGGAAATCCGTCCAATTCAGTATCATCCCCGTCTCCTTCAGCATCTACAGCCACCGACAGGCCAGCGTCGATTGGTTTTGAACGGGGCGGTACCACCCTCGGGGAGAACACCAATGGAGTCCGGGGGGCATATGGTTCATGCGATAGCTTTTCATGCAAAAGGAGGGCAGCGTGAGCACTTCCACATTCGGGTCGATGTGGTCATCTCGGATGCAGATCTCCCGAAACTTCATCAGGGCTTTGGCCAACACCATCTCATCCATTTCGCAATACTCGGCCTTCTCTTTTTCCAAATCAAACCAGGTCTCTATCTTCATGATGTAAAACGCGTTTCGTTTGGCAGTGTGCCACTCGAGAAAGGCAGCTCGGTCGGCCGCTGGCATAAAGTCAGCACCGTAAAATTCGGCGTCGGGATAGGGCCCCACATAGTTGACGTTGGCTGTCGTGTTGAACCGGTGCGGAAAGTGGCCTTTGGTCTCTTCCAGATCAAACATTTAGGGCAGATGAAGCAAAGCTCGAGGAATGAAGTTCAATGAGTCCTTCACTTGAATTTTCAACCTGGGAAAACCCAGACTCATCAGTTTTCCGCCATTCATGATCACCTTGGGAACATGACCATTTTCTATGGCCCAGCGCAGCATAAACAGTCCGTCGTAGTGGCGGGCGTTGTGTGCCATGGCAGTGCATCCTATGTTGGCAGGCACGATCAAAAAGTTCATAAAGTCTTTCAAGCTGTAAAAGGTTAACATTCTCTGACCATACCTTTCACACCGCACCGTCCACACTTGAGTCTGACACAGGTTGCACACGTGCAGCGCCTTGACCAGGTCGACCACATGACCACGCACATCCATAGGTTTGGCCTCAAAGTCGAAGAACAGAAAGACAAAGGGTCGAACGAGGGGGTCTTTCTTGGGCACCGGTATGGGTTGGATAAAACAGCGATGTCCTTCCCCCACCAGAGTGGCACAGCAGCGACAAAAAAATTCTCCACACACGTGTTCATGCATCTCTCTCCACCCTATTTCGCCGGGACTTTTTGATTTTCAAATCTACGAACTTCAAACATTTGGGACAACGCTTAAGGTGGTTTCCGCATAATGAATGGCCGGTTTGCCGTATTTTTTAACTCGCTCGCTCCGCGTCAATATTGCTTGGATTTCATTGTGCTTAACACAAATACTAATTCAACTATTCTGCCTTTGGACGGTGTATTCAAAATTATCATTGTAAGTCGTGTTTGTGAATGCCAGCCGATATTCAAACGACACTATTTTCACTAAAACTGCTGCGAAGCGTTTTTCCCTCGTACGATTTTTTTAATACTTCGTTAATGGCCATTTGAAGTCCCTGGTAATGTTCTGACGAGGTAAAAAGAAAATCGATGTCCACAATTTCAAGTGCGCGTCGGGAGCTTTGTGGAAGGTCAGTTGAAGGCTTTCACCAGGCACCAGGTATCTGGGGCAGGCGAAAAAGTCACTCAGGTTGTATTGGGGGACTACAAAGTGGGGGGTTCCTGAATAAGTGTGGGTGGTGGAATAATGTCGGGGGCGATGCACCATTGCATCAGTTGAGACTCCAGCTTCTTCTGCCCACGGGTAGACACCATCCCCCCGTTCATGAACTCGCCTCCGTTGTACAGTGCCAGCTGCTCTCAAGAAATATCTTGCACGGCTTCGTTGGCACGGAGCCAGGCCAGATCGGAAGGCGGTGAAAATTCTCCATCCAAGGTGTAACAATTTTTTTCATACGCGCGTCTCAACCATTCGATCTCCAACGAGGCATAAGGACACACTCCCACCACCTTGAAATCAAGTTGAAACGTCTCACGCAGCTGGGTTTCTATTCGCTCCATCGACTTGACAGTCTTGGCCAGCACTTGATAACAAACCTCCACCAAGAACACACACTCCTCGCGCGAAGGGAAGCGTTTCAGAAACATGGCGTATTCCTCAACAGCCTTCATCGTCTGAGGCTTCCCCGACACAATGCTCAACAGCACCTTCCACTTTTCAACCATCATTTGGGCGCTGTCGAACATGGGATCCCCAAATACCCCTTCGCCAAAATCACTCTTCGTTTCTATCTCTCCGGTGAAAAAAGCGCAAGAGAGAGGTGTGCACTCCGCCATTTTCAAAAACAACTAACACTACACGGTCAGGTCAAATCATTTTTATTCACTGTCTAATTCATTGTGTTTTACACATATAGATTCACTGTCTAATCAACCGCTCCACCATTTTACCGCGTTGGGCCTTGAGGACTTGAACCAAAAACATTTCTTGTTGGGTGGAAGAGGGTAGTCCCACAGCTGGGGGTATTCCACTCCATACACTGCCAAAATGTCTTGACATTCGAGCACTCTTTCAAACACACCACCTACCCCGATACGTACACGCATGAGTCACACCAACACGTCTCTCGGTCATGCAGGCATCTCATCTGACAACGGAACTTGTCCACCACACAATGGATGAAGTCGATGAGGGTGCTCTCGGCCTCTGCAATCTCGTCTCGCGTGAAAGAGAGGGGAAAGGCCATCGGCACTTCTCTTCCATCGGAGAGAAAAAACTTCCGGTGCTTATCGTTCACATGGGAATGAACCCATTCCTTAATTTGAACCGGAGACCACTCTCTCGTTGGAAACTTGGGAGGAATGAGGTTGTCTTTGGATGTCAAAAAGCTAGAAGGCACGAGTTGGCTCTCTTCCATCGCCCCAACTGAAAACTGAACTCACCACCAGTCATATATACCATACGTCTGAGTCACGATGTAACGCTTGTGACTGTCCATCACCCGATATCCTCTGTAGTGTTTTTCAAAGCAGGGCAAACGAGACGTGTCACTGTCACGGTCCATGACTTGGATCACCTTCCCCAAGTCTCCTGTACGCCCAAAACAATGCATTCGTTCGTACTCTTTCCAATGGCTACGTTTCACCACACTGCTCTTCCTTATCCACTTTAGCTCCCTGTCTCTGAAAATTTCCCACGGCGAACGCTGGGAATTCACAGGACCCATCTGTCTTTCAAATCGAACCAGCGCTTGGGCTTGATGGAGTGGTAAGATGTCCTGACACTGACTTCGCTCGTGCACTTCTATTACCTTTTCCACTTTCAATCCTAATTTCTTCGACTCGCACACGTCCCACAGGGTCCGGTGACACAGACGAGTCGATGATGCGTAAGAGTGAAGAAAACGGCCCTTTTTTGTAGGATCCCATAGCCCCAGGGATGTTCAAACTTCGCCTGTATCGTTCTTCCAAACTGAAGTCCGTACAACAGCTTCATTCGACGGTCGTTCACCGCTTCTCTTTACGAATCTTCAAGTACCGTTCGTTCAGCTGGTCGCTTATGAGAGTGGTTGCACTCACTCGGTTTCAGTGAAATATTTCAGTCGTAAATAAGCTAACTAATAAGGCAAGGCTTACTTACTTGGCTGGGTCCTGTAGCGGATCAATAATAGTACTGGCGGTCGAGCGGTTCGATTCCCGCGAATTGGACGCGCCAGTACCAGAGAGAAGAAATTTATCAATGGGTACAGTATGGCTAGTTCTCGGCTTCTTTCCTCCAGACAACATATTACTATCACTGAGTCAGTGTAGTCCCGCGATAATTCGGTGAGCTCCACGCGGTCTTCGGAAACTGAACTGAAGCCAACAGAGTGTATGTATTTCACAACCAGTTTCAAGGACTGAATGATAATGCGGCATCAGACGTACGTCAATCAATCAATCACTCAATTATTTTTTTTCGGTGGGATGGTTGAGTATGGTACGCTTATTTTTTTTCTTTGCCGGTTTAACAGAATCAGACGACATAATACTCCTAGAGTAGAGCAGAGAAAGGCTAGTACAGTTCCCGCGATAAGTGACGGCCGCTCGTGTTATTTCCACGCGGTCTTCCGAAAAAAGCCAACACAGTGTGTATTGCACAATCAGTTTCAAGGAATGAATAAAACGCCATCACATCCATCCATCATCAATCAATCACTCAATAATTTTTTTATAGTGAAAATCGATTAAGTATGAAGTGAATCGGTTGAGTATTTTGTGATTTGAGCTTTGCATTTGCGAGTTATAAAGGTTTGAAATCGTAGCTAGTGTGTAATCGTAAAATACACAGGTAGCCCAACATATCTTTATATATTCTGACGTCAGTGCCGTGCGATTATGCAGAAAATAGCGAATTAAGGAATTATCCAGTGGATACAACGTTGGGTTGCCTGTGGTAGATGAGAGTCACGCCTGGCGCATTTTGTGTCAGCATGCAGTACAGTACCGTTGATCAGTTACGAAGTTTTATATAGCGACTTACTGAACCGGCTGTAGGTAATATAATTAAGCAGCCATCATTAACTAGCTGGCACATGTATGCAGTAACGATTTTTCCAATGTTTCACAATTATGTAATTTCGAGTATTTACTAGTTTAGTTCAGTTAAGCTTATGTTTTTGTTACCTTAGTGTAAACTACTGGGCAACCAGTAATCCACGTTACCCTCGTTAAATAAACTGTCATATTATTATTATTTTGTAATTTGTTATATGTTTCATATGCTTGAAGATATGTGTATATCTATATATTGGTGACATTTTTTCAGAACTTTTCATGCTGTCAGTGGTCATCCATCCAGTCTGTCACATGGGGAAGGCAACATGAAAACGAGGCCCAGTTGATAAACATATAATCTACAATGCTTATGTTTTTGAAACTCATCGTGTGACTTTTATCACTTATAAATCACCAATCATTATGTGTAATTAAACAGGGTAATATTATCAGGAAGCTGAAGCTTAAAAGAGTCTTCGATCGTTGCGTTTCCCTCTGGGTATCAATGCCCAAACTGACAATAATGATGTCATCGTTATAAAAACTGAGCAGAGACTTGGGTTGCCTGTGGTAGCGGCGAGTCACGCCTGCGTGGGCGCAATTTAATTGGTTCAGTACCGTGGTTTCAGGTAAGTTTTATAGCGACTGACTGGCATTATGACATGTATTTCCCGTCGAATCGGTATGTACAATGAATGGAGCTAAAATCATACGAGAAATTTTAAGATTTTACCGTTTTTGTATGCAACGACACTGTTGTCTGTAGCCATCAGCAGGACCACTAGTACTACACGCTTTTACATGTATAAAATAATATAATGAACTAAACATAGCACTGTCGTTGTTCACTTGTTCATTGAGACGCAGTTGCATGGCCTTATTTCTTTGGTAATCAGATTGAAACTCATAATACCACATACAAGTCAAAATTCAAAATATAATTAAGCAGCCATCATTAGCTACAATTCGTTGCATTTCTTGTTGAGACATTTCTGAATATTTCTTAGTTTTTATGTTATATGAAAATCGATCTCTCCCCCTCCCCCCTGTGTCAATGTTGATTCATAGTCACGTGTGTTGGATTTTGCGTGAAAGTCTAATCAACATTGTACTGAGGGGAGGGGAGATATCTGATATGAACATAATTTTTCATTGTTTTTAATGGGAGAATAGTCATATAAGCACCTTTGAAGCACAACTGTCTCAACAGTTTTGAATCGAATTGTCTGAGGTACAGCTTAGGCGATTTTTGTACTTACAAAGGAGGTACAGACGTGAAATTTTGCCCTAATGTACATTTCAAAACCACAAAAAAAATTGCATAAACCAAACTTTGATGTAGTTATTAAATATTGCTGAGATTACGAAAATAGGAAAACGAGTGAGCTCTCCCCTACCCCTATTTTAAGCCATGTATGGGGTACAGATGGTTCAAATTAACGAACAAAGGGAAATCAAGCGATTATTGGTAGATACGATCAGTAGACATTGCAACACAGTAGTAGATGATGTCATATAAACACCAAAACCCTGTGAAGATAGTGTATCTATGGAATATATTTCTGCGTAGAAAGAAACCGATTGGTACATCTATAGACTGTCATGATATAAACACACGACTGACGAGAGATGTCCCTTTGATCTGTTTAATGTTCTGAAGGTGAACTTAGCGCATGCGCACTGAACGGTCTACCACGGTAAATAAAGATATATCTTATGATCAAATCCTTTATACCGATGGTCAACCGTTATTGCGCATGCGCTAAGTGAAACACAATCTAAGGCATGTACTGTTGGCGCCATTGCGTGACTAATATACAACAGCGTAACAAACATACGTGGTACATACTGACTGACATAAATAACTCATTTTTTTCACGAAGTCCAACAATAAGTTTATATACAATTGAAATGCATGTATTATAG
The DNA here is from genome assembly GCA_033675265.1 of Actinostola sp. cb2023. Lineage (NCBI taxonomy): Eukaryota > Metazoa > Cnidaria > Anthozoa > Actiniaria > Actinostolidae > Actinostola > Actinostola sp. cb2023. The sequence continues at coordinate 184,486 of JAUJYZ010001088.1, read as the reverse complement.
GCACAATCAGGACTTCTATGTGATTACTTTGAATCGGCAGAACCAGTGAAAGCATTTCTCTATACTAGGCATTGCTTCGAACAATGATGAACATATATAGCGTAGATGGCGATCGTTCGAAGCGAGCATGCATGTGTTTATTAAATTAGCACTTCTAAGTAAACAGGTTCCAGTAAACACTCCGAATTAGCAGATCAACACTATTCTAGGCATTGTTTCAGTCAACGATGTTAGGATATTTTGCGAGCGACCTCGCGACTGCGTCGCGAGTGTATTTAAAACATGTATCACCTTTTGCGGTGCAATACCGAGCCAGCCCTTCGTCCTTGCCTTTCTATTCGAAATAGGAAGGTTTTTGATTCTATAGATCGAAGCACGACTTACTTGCAAGTTTGCTTGAATGTCTTTTACTTTCCAATGCAAATATTTGTAATATACGCGTATTAAAGCGCGTTTTTCCGCACTTATGTCGCCCTTGTAAGTCATGGTCGCCTTTTTGGCTGAGTGCGCGCGGATTTGCGATGACGTTCATTCAAAAGAGCGCTGTTTTCTGAAGATTAACGGTTCCAAATACTTTTTATACTCTCACAAACTGGTTTAAATATTTCATAAATTTATTAATTTGAATTAGATATGTTGTAAAATATGCTTAGGGGTTGCTACACAGTTATTACACATTTTGGCGTCTCAGACAATTCGTTGCATTTCTTGTTGAGACATTTCTGAATATTTCTTAGTTTTTATGTTATATGAAAATCGATCTCTCCCCCTCCCCCCTGTGTCAATGTTGATTCATAGTCACGTGTTTTGGATTTTGCGTGAAAGTCTAATCAACATTGTACTGAGGGGAGGGGAGATATCTGATATGAACATAATTTTTCATTGTTTTTAATGGGAGAATAGTCATATAAGCACCTTTGAAGCACAACTGTCTCAACAGTTTTGAATCGAATTGTAGCTGGCAAATGTATGCAGTTACGTTTTTTCCAATGTTTCACAATTATGTAATTTCGAGCATTTATTAGTTTAGTTCAGTTATATGTTATTTTTCAGTTATTTTGAAATGTGTTTTTCAGAACTTTTCATGCTGTCAGTGGTCAACCATCCAGTCTGTCACATGGGGAAGGCAACATGAAAACGAGGCCCAGTTGATAAACATAATTATAATCTACAATGCTTATGTTTTTGAAACTTATCACTTATAAATCACCAATCATTATGTGTAATTATACCATATCCATGTTTTTTTATCAAAGTCAGTTATAAATATAGCTTGCCATTTGATTTTGTAATTGTCAGTGCACAGCTCCTTGGGAGAGCATTTCATTGTGATAGGAATCCGTTAAATAAAGTTGATTGCTTGAGTATTTTGAATAAACACAATGATCCCCCCAAAAAACTGAGTGAAAGTTGTCTAATCAATTATTATTATAGAACCACAATGTCAAATCCATCAGATCAATAATTTTATTACCATAAATAAATAACCTACTATAATATATACAATGTATGTACAGCTCACATTTGAAAGAACTAGCCAATTTTGGTAAATACAACAGAGAACTAGTGAGTGCATACAATATATCCATGAAAACGTTCTAACTCAATAGTACAAAATATAAGCACCAAATGGATTTTGTACTATTTCTTATATGTTACTTAAAGTTGTTTCATGGTTATAGTGTTTGCACTCTACCGTACGTATTAATAGACCTTTCTCATTCCGCGTGGGGACTGGGCACTGGAGGTATGAGTATGAGTTTCAATTTCGACCTGCCGCCATGTTGAAATTGGCTTTTAGTGAACAAACAAACAAAAAAAAACATGGCAACGTTGGCGGGAGTCATACCTCCAGTGCCCAGTCCCCGCGCGACCAATGAGAAAGGTCTATTGATAACACCGTTGTCACAACCCAAGACTATCTGCATGTTTGTTTTGAAAAGCGTCCTCTAGATATCATCACCATGGTAACACAATCATTCTTCAAAAGTATATGTCAACAACTGGCTGATTAATAGAAATAATAATATACTAATAATTTATACAAACATGCATGGTTTGGTGTCAATATATTTACTCTAGATAATATCATCACCATGGTAACAAGTGCACAACTGACAAACTACAACATATCATTTTTCAAGTGTCATAATTATACAAACATGCATGGTTTGGTGTCAATTGCACTGGAAAAAAAAAACTTAAATTCTGTCAAAGCCATATGTTGTATTTCTGCATGTCAAGCAATATGCACAGTATTCAAATTAAACATTTAGCTAGTAATAGCTGCCTTGTGAATAGTTCTAAGGAACTTATTAGTTTGTATTTGCCAGGAGTTTTCTTCATTTCGTTCATAGTCACAGGCAATAATGCCTTGATGTTCTCTATCCAAGGCTCGCGTTCAAACTGGAATGTATATTCACTACCTCGAATGTGTTTGTACCACAAGAGAGTGACTTGTTTATCCAAGTGGAAGGACTGTATTTGTCCAACGAAAACCTTTGGCTCTTTCAAAGTGCTACCTTGTTCCAGCAGAGCTACAAAATCTCCAATACCAAAAGAACAGCTCTCGTCTCCTGCCTCCTCATAATCCTTCCTGGATTCCATGGCACTGGAGCTAGCACGTACAAATTCTTCTGCGAGGGACAATGCGCCTTTTTTCTTCTCGTTTGCCGTTCGGCGGTCATACGTAGTCTGGGATTGTTTTCTTGTATGTCTGAGAGCTGAGGCAATCGACTCAATTTTATTTATTCATTCGCTTTCTGACCTTTCATTGCGTTTTCAGTTCAATCCGCAGCGGTTTCACCAACTTCTGATTCTGCAGCGTTTTCAGTTCTCAATCCGCACTGTGTTGACATGTCCTTCACCACCCCACGTGTTCAAAATATCTTGAGTGGCTTTCCATAATTTCGCTGACCAAACCGTGTGTGTTTGCGAGCCGTGTTGAACGCTTTCCCTAGGATTGAAAGACCTGCCAAGATCTCCTTCAACCCTCCACCGCCTTGGATCCTTCTTCTCCTTCTTCTTCTTCTTCTGCTTCTCATTGTCACAATGCCATCTGACTCCGTCCCTCTCTCTATTTATTCTATCAGCCCAAAGGATTTCTTTAAAAACTCCCAATCCTCTTCTACAGAGGATTCCGCCGTAGGGTCAAATCCCAAGATCTTGACGATATCGCAATCAAAGCGGAACACATGCATCATGCCTTTGCCAGGGACTTTGGTCTTCCCTTTGTAGTATCTGAGGGAATGGCCAAACTTCTCGTAGGTCATGTCTTTTATTTTTTTTGTCTCTCCCCACATCGACGCTATCCTTGGTTTCATCACCTTAAACTCAAACTTTTCTTTCATCGTCCACTGAACCACTTCACTCTCTTTCAACAGAAGTTCTAGAATGAATTGCCATAATTGAATGGCCCCACTTCCTGTGTACTTCTCCAAACGGTTTGCTCCCCTTTTCCTTGGCCATCTTTTCAGCTTCTCTGTCATGATAAATTAATGTCTCGAAGCAAACCTTCGCCAAAGGGACACTTTTCCGCAAAACGTCTGCCGGTATGTAATTCTGCTGGAAAGGGACACATTCCTCCGAAAGGGACGGAATGTGTTTGAAAGGGACGTCCCAGACTATCCCTCTTACTACTTAGCTAGAGATGTAACAACTAAAATGTTTTCGGCATCTATGCTTTGACTTTAAAAATTTAGTCTCTGTGTGTGTAATATACTGATATATGTCCTCAGATTATTAATCATTATCAATATCATTCATCATTGAGCACAATCATATTTATACCAGCAGCCTTACTTCGGTCCATGCCGATGAGAAATGTGGGCGAAGACTTCATGTAGGCCGGGCGGCAAATCACACCCACAACAGGGACACTTGTTGTCAGCAGTGTCCCCATGCTGGTGATGAACATACTTCAAATGTAATTTCAGAGTCTTTCTGTTTTTGAACATTCTAGCATGAGTTAAGCACAAAAAGCACGGATAGAGAATGCGTCTTTCCATGTTAGCACTGTTTGCTAGAAATTGTGTTTTGCTTTTGAATTTCCGGCTGTATAAGAATGTCACACCTAAAAGCACCTTGCTTGACATGTCGAGGTGAGACTCAATTTATTCTCACTAAGTACTAAAAGCTTATAAAAAGTAACGCACAAGAGCTATACATCAATTTTATAAACCAAGCAATCCTAATATCTGATCTGAAGAATGGTTAGTTTATAGCTTATCCTTCGATCGTTCATGATCACAATCTATCCAACCATTATTAATTTATATTTTGCTAAAAAATAATATATTAAACTAGATGCCGTACGCGTGACGAATCCTGCTGCATGGCGGCAAATTAACAATAGGGTACGCATCGATTGATTATATTATATGCAATATTTATTCATATATTGTATCGGCTCAGCAAATTAATGGTTTCACTAGCTGTTATGTTTTCTCTCTCGATTTCAATCAGGTTCTTAACGCGATGCAGGTCAAATACAAAATGATATGGAGCTGCCCATTACTACAAATTAGTATTGACGAAATATCCATTATTTATTTGTTAATAATTTTATTAATTTATTAACTAAATAAAGTGTATATATACAAAACTAACTCAAAACTGATTACTGTGGTGATGCTTTCTTTTTGCGTAAAAATGAATCTATTGCCTTTCGGCAATCTCTTCACGCATGTTCTTGTTCCATAGGGGTACAGGGTAAAATTGCATTATGAGTTTTTTAATTTGTTGAATCCTTATTGGGTCGAGAGCTTGTTTACACTGCACCCCCTCGACGTTCCGCCCCAAAAGTTCTCTTTCTTGATACACTTTTCTCAGTAGCCGCACGGCGAAGTTCATTTTTGAACTTGCATGATTGCGGATGACAATCAGTCTTTCATTGGTTAGACCAATGTTATCAGGAGAACTGACAACTTCATTATCCTCCGTGGCTGTGGATGTGTGTGTGTGGACTGGTTGCGGTAAATGATGCGTTTGAAAATGTTGTTGATGGACATGTGTGTTTGACTGTGTGGCAGTTCGTGGCAATGTATGGGGAGCAGTGGCATGAAAGTTCGGAAGTGGTGTGTGTCTTTGAGAGAGAAAGGAAAAAAGATCATCAAATTTTCGGTCTATATAAGTGATGAGTCTTTTCTATAACTCCCCGATGGCTGTCTCAACAGCCAGGATTGATGGTATATATAAGCGCCCGCTGCACGCGGTACAGTCAGGGAGTTGAGAAAGACTCGTCATGAAGAATAGGACTGACAGGCAAAGAAGGAAGTGGACTATAATGAAATGATGGCGACAAAGGACTGTGATATAACTGGATGGAGTGAACACTGACACTCACCAACCGTGTGACGTTCTTCAACTTTTGATATTTTAAATTGGTCAAAAGATATGGAGGTTTGAGTGAACAGCGTGTGGAATAAACAAGGTAGTGCGTTAGAGAGTGTATGTTGGTTATTCTGTGTCGAATATTGAAGCCCAATAACCAAGGTAGTGCGGCAGAGAGTATGTTGGTTATTCTGTTTCAAATATTGAAGCCCAATAACCAAGGTATTGCGGCAGAGAGTATGTTGGTTATTCTGCTTCAAATATTGAAGCCCAATAACCAAGGTAGTGCGCAATTTGCAGGACAAAACAATAAAAAAGTTTGTGCATGAGAAAGGTTTCAAATCCTCAGGAGAGAGAACCAGACTCACAGAAGTGTTATATAGTTGCTTTATTTATATTGCAAAATTTTATTTGAATATTAATTAAGTGCACAACTATTTGCACTTATTTTGAGTTCAAGTTGTGTGCTGTTTAATCCCCTCCCTTACGAGACATGTATGAGGCAATATTTATTATGACAATTTAAAACTATGATATATTACATGCATTCCAAAAATCATTTATTGCCTATACAGCAATATGCAGAAATTCTGATCCTTTTGACTACAATACACATATATCAAAGATCTACTTAAGACCATGGGATGGCTACACTGATATTTTTTTCATAAAGCCTCGCTGGCAGACAACTAGAAAAAAATATCTGTGTAGCCATCCCATAATTTTAAGTACGTTTTTGATATATGTGTATTTTAGTGAAAAGGATCAGAATTTCTGCATATTGCTGTATATAGAACATATACAACATATAAACAAATATAACCTAGTTGTGTTGGTCCTGAGGCTAATATACATATTTAACAAATAGAACAGCTTTTTTCCTGCTCCGTTCAGTAATACAGCACGCAGGAAGTGACGAGAGCACAAAAGAAGTGTAAGGAGAGCATGAGCCGTGGTGAGTGCTCTCCACACTTCTGGAGTGCGCCCGGCACTTCCTAAGTGCTGTATTACTGAACAGAGCACAGCAAAAAACTGTTCTATTTGTTTTATAATTATATAGCAAGGAAATAACAGAGGCTAAAAATCCTTTCAATCATAGCACATGCATCGAGAAGATGTTTTAAGATCATGCTCTGTCTCTCATACAGCACAGTTTTCAGCCAATCAGAGTGCGCGTATCGAGAAGACTATATAATAAAAGATAGTAATCAAAATTTATAAAAACCAAGACTACCTATGGGTGGGTGGTAAGGCTTGTAAAAGTTAACTAGAATGCAATTGGCTTACATGTGGTAATGCTTTCACTGCTGCTAATGTAACATTGAGAATATTGGACATATCTAAAAGTTGCAAAAATGCTTTCTAAAATAACTATGACTATTTACATGTCAAATCTTATTGGCTACTCAATAATAAAGAATCATCTGATGTGAATGTATTGCAAAATCTGAAAACGGCCTCTACTCGAACTGCCTGCATCCCAACTGCCCCACTGCTGGCTGGGAGTCTAGATTCAAAATTATATTAATAATCACATCAAGTGATCCTCTACTAAATTTGAACCAGCAGTGTCAGCCAGGGAAAAGCCCAAAGTGCCACTATAGAGGATTTTTTAAAGGGTACACAACACCAGTCAGGGGCGTAGCTACAGGTCAGGCAAAAAGGCACGTGCATACACAAAAAAATCCAGTTTCATAAAGGCAGCATGCCCCCAGAACCCCCTAGATGGTAGTCTTGCTTCGATTGGTTGCTTGTGCCTACACTTAAATGGCACCCTGGCTACACCCGAAAATTTGCGCGACAATGGCCGCCCATTGGTACGGCTCTATAGGGACCAAGGGCTCCGAAGACTTGACCACGAGGGCGCTGAATCGAGTGTCGATTTCTCAACAATGCTGCAGTAGAAAGTGAATACAATTAGCGCAAACTCTGGCCAGGAGAAACCTCTGGAGCACGATCGAAAAGTCGTGGCCAATGCGGAGACAGAACCTTGCGAAAATGTGCGCGATAGTGGCCGCTTATTGGTACGGCTCTATTAAAGTGTAATAGTCAAGTGACAACAAAAGAACACAATGGAATTAGGATGTATTAGTGCTAAATAGACTAAAGTGTGTTTCACGGATTTATGAAAATCACTCTAAAAGTTAATAAAAAATAAATAAACATAAGCTTATTTAAATTAAAATTTGAGCTATAAGTGCCACTCATTACTTACTACATTTGAATATTCTGTTGCAATCAGCACACGACTCACAGTTGGTTTTATTATTATCACTGTTCAGTGCATTAGGTATGCACAAGGGCGTATCTAGGGGGGTCACAGGGTGCCCGTGACTCCCCCTTTCAAAGCCAAAACAACAGATTGCTATGACGTCATATTGACGTCATATGACATCATAGTGACAATTTGGTATGTAAGGATCCCCCCAATGACAAATCCTGGATACGCCCCTGTATGCATTTCATATAAATATATTCGTATACAAACACGACAAACCAATTATAATGACAAAAAATTCAGGGATGAATAAACAATGACTATGACTGTATAATAATTTCGAGGTTTCTACATATTGTAAATGGGCCTTGAGTAGCCTTCTATTTTTGAACATCCTAGGATGATAGAAACAGAAGAAGCATGGATAAAGCACTCTTCTTTTCATTGTGTTAAGCATTATACTGTGTACTTGTCACGGTCAGCTTTTCATAAATGACAATTTGTAAACATTCTGCAGGAGCATTATGAACTTATATAAACACAAACACTGGCACTGAATGGCCTGGGAGCAGACCACCAAACACGAAATAAAAGTGATCGCAGATTTTTAAAGACTGACTCTAGTACTACTTGATTAATAATGACAACGATTTAGACGGTATATGAGTTCTAAAACTTTTATAATAAATTAAGGGACACAATCAGCAATACAAAGATTAACAAAAAAATTGCCGACAACAACTCAAAGGTATGCTCTTGTGCAGGCAGTGGCTCCAGCTCTGTTTGGACCCCTTTTGAATGATATATCACCCACCATTCTTCTTTTGTTTTGACTTTTTCGGCATCTTTTAGAAGGTGATTCAAAAATAAAAAATTATAACAATAAAGAGAAGCAAAAATTGACTTATCGCAGATAATATCATTTTTCTAGTCCTACCTTTACAAACGGATGAATACTATAGCGGTATTTTCCATGGCGCCATCGACAAGGTTGTCGTACAGGATATTCATATGCATGACGTGGCATGATAATGTAGGGTATAGTAGTCGTTAATGTCGCTAAAAGGAAATTATGATTGTCACGATTGGATAGGTTATGTTATTCATCATAATCGGCAATCAAATGAAGAAATCGAAGCTTTAAATTATCTACCTTGCTTATAAATGGGATCAGGTTTACTATGTTTACTCGATCGTTGAAAAATGATCTAGGGCGTACTGGAGGCAGGTTTGGGCTTTTTATAGCACTTACTGTGACTGAAAGTTGTCACCTCCACACTAGGATAATTCACCGGAACTCACACATAAGTTTATAGGAGACCTAAAAAGATGGCCTAATTTAGCCAACCGACAGATATCTATATCTGTCAGGTTATTTATTTAATCCCTGTTATCATACAACAGATGACCCAATTCTTGCCTTAAAATAAAGAAACTATAGTTTGAAATCGAACTAAATTTGTTACTTCAAAGAAACGACAACAACTTCATTATACTCAGCGTGGGAATGTAAACAAAAGAAAGCCTTGCCTGTAAACCGGTCAAAAGACTAATAATATTTCAGAATTAACGACATTATAATAATAGTAAATTAAAGACCAGCGAACCTTAAGAGTTCCCATAGAAGCATCAAAGTCCTATATTGATACAACTAGATTTACTGACGATGCAGAAGGACAAATCCTTCAGCAGCAACAAATTCCATATGCATGCACAGCTCTGATCAGTTCAGAATTAGTTTCGTTTTATATGTTGGAAATTTCCTCGGCAAGTTGATCATATGATCCTTGCGTCAGCCTGTGTCTTTCAATAGAACTAGAACTTCTTAACGCCTTTTACGTCGCTGAGGTTCTTCGTTGCTTGGTATTTTCAGTCGTTAACTTTATATTTGTAGCTATGGAACTCATAGAACGGTTAGTATGTGATTGAGAAAACTGAGCAGTTGGATTATTTAGTCCTCTTCGTTTATGTTGTGATTTGTGGACAAAAGTGGACGATTCGTCACCAGTTTTTGGTGTGTTTGAAGATTAATTCTTGGTCTCAAAACAGCAAAATCACATCTAGATAAAACTTGAGAAAACAAGAAAAACTGTAATTCTATGGCTTTTGTTGAAATAAATTTATTAAATGAAACTGTTTAACAGCAGATAAATAAATGTTTTGACCAATCAGAGAACGCGTTATAGCCAAATTATTTTATAATACAGTGGAACCCCATTATAACGGACACCGAAGGGACCAGAGGAAAGTGTCCGTTATAATGGGGTTTCTTACAATGTAGAGAAGAATAAAAAGAAGACTGTACACGGAACATACTGTAGTCTTAGCTTACGTTTCTGTCTTGTAGAAAAACTTCATGTGAATTGCCCTATATCACTATGACGTCACATCAAAACAATCTATTGTTTAAACGCTAAGGATCGTGGTCGCCAGAGGGGGACAAAACAGCAACAACACAAAGGATTTCCCAAATAAATTTTACAGACGGTCTGAAAGCGATAAAAGTCACCAAACACAGTAAATATTGTGGGAAAAGCATCGATGAATATAATATCTGGAAAGTAGCAAATTTGAAATCAAGCGTACCTCAGCATAGCAGATTTAGTTCAAATTTCTATTGTTCTTCATGATTCTGTCCCCTCATAAACAAGCCGTTACATCATAATGGTATAGGGCAATTCTTAGCGCCACTGTGGCGAACTCTTGTCACATTCGATATCCAGGATATTAAACTTTTAATCGTATTAGTGCAGCCATTAGCGCAATGGTGTGTACTCAGAATGTCCATTATAACAGGGTTGATTTTGTATTAAATTTTGCTGTTCGGGCTGTACAAAAGTGTCTGTTGTCGGGACCTATAAAACTGTCCGTTATTCCGGGGTGTCCGTTAGGCGGAGTTCCACTACATGATATATCATGTTAGCCTTCATAGAACAGCATACACACACTTTTGTAACCATATTCTGTCACGAATGTCTCCGTGGTGACATTTATTTGGCACTGGATAACCACGATTTTTGTGCTTGTTGATAATGTCGTCTAGAAATAAATGAAATTTTGCCCAAATAACAAGACCATTTCCAATGAATGATGGCACTCCATTAGAAACGGTGTCAAGCGGGCCTTATCCATTCATTCAAAGCTTTACATCCTGTTTCTTTGGATATTTCTTTTTGAGATAACTCATTTAAAAGAGAATTTATTTAAGAATGTTTGGATACTTTTGGAGATGTGTTTTTAGGGACAGTGGTTGTACGAAAATTCAGTGGTCAACCAAAAATCCAATGACGTCATGGTCAACTGATTGTACGTTTGAGCTACCTGTGGATAGAGGAGCAAAGGTGAATGTCAAGGCGATTGAAATGGTAATAAAGAAATGTTACCTGTAGAGCATTAGCTAGTGTATAAATGCCATTGTGCTTGTCGGTAAAGACGCACAGTAATAAAAGGAATGTAAACATGTATGGTGGCAGGAAGGTCATTGGTCCCAATTCCAGGCGTTTGGGTCCAAAACTTGTTTATTTTGGTGCTGACGTGCATTCAGTGAGAACCTGGAGTTATCATGAGATTCTTGTATTGTTCACCCAGTTCGTAGGGCCTCTATTTATAATGGCGGATTCACAATATGTTCTCTGTTGCTGGATGACCTGTTCCATCTGTCACAGAATTCAGACATTTCAATGGCCTTGAAATTCACTCTCGTGTTTGATGTCAATATTTGCTGATGGGAGAGGTGGATTTACCAAGCCAGCGTTTTTTTTACTGATGGCTTGTAGCAGAGTTTCCTTAATCATGGTACCTATGGTAAATGTGAATTCAAAATTCAAAATGTTACATTATAACTGGTGCATGCAACATTTATAGTGACTACAAAGAATATGAACATGTAGGTATATCAACTGATATATCGTATCAGTGTGGCATTCCCAGTTTATGTTTGGACAAACTCTATGCTTTGATAAGTTGTCGATGTCACATAAAAGTTTCCGATATTGTAGTTAGTGTCAATCAACAATATCCTTTGAGAGCCACAAGCACAGCATTCTTCAACAATTTCCGCTAGCTGGTCATCAGTGGCAAACACCACGCGAGGGTTCATTGTCCACTGAAGATTACATATGGCTTGATCTTGACTTGCATATGCAAGTAATTCTGCAAACTCCCTTTGTTCCTGGGTTTCCTTCCAAGAATGCCTCACATTTATAATTTGTTTCAGTTTACATTATTTAGATGTATTTGTAATTGTAGTATAGAGGGCCACAAGTTTATTAGCATTGCTATTTAGTGTTTCCCTCAGTAAATAAAGTCATTGTTATTATTATTATTATTATTGTTCACCTCTCGCAGCATATCCGCTGCTACATCACAATGCATTACTCCACCTGTTTCTTCAACTGTCTCTCGTCAAAGATATTTGAAGGCCCTTTGTGCATTCATGCTTTTTCCTTTATAGAAACGCTCACTAATAGAGATTTGACCCGGTATAAGAATGAAGGAAAAATAAATGATTTTTGAACATTCAAAATCACAGTGTTACAAAAGCAGGCAAGTACTGCGCCTTGCTAGGAGCTCTCCACATTTTGTTTTGAAGAAAAACATTAAGAATTCAAAAATTGACTTTTGTATGAAACTAAATAATCAGCCATTTTGTGGTGACCTTTGTTAGAAGTTCATTCTATATTTATAAACAAAACTAGCTATTTACAAGGTAATTCTGGAAAATGATTGAGGAAAATATATAACATGTGTCAATGAACCAATTTCAATTATGTTCCCTTGTAGCTAAAGTGAAATGTAGCGATTATGAATGCAAACTTAGGATGCATTGATACAGTTTGAAATTCGCGCCATATTGTATTTCCAATCAGACGTGATGTCCAGTGTGATTTTTGAAGCAGCTCAAACACACTCGATTGTTGCAAAGTTCGCATCCCATTCTACACCAAGTTGTTACTTTGTCCTTTAGGCATCTCTTACATCGGCCTTTTGAGAAGGGAATAGGCCAGTGGCCACCCTCCAAATGGCTTGATGTTACAGAAAGAGTACAGCTGCGGAAGTCCCTGATCAAATCCTGGACCAACTCCACTCTGAAGTCTAACTGCGACCTTGTTCGATGATTTGGGACTTGTATCTCAATGAAATGTGCATTTACGATAGCCACATCCACACAGAAGAAGAATAAATATCGCCAAAACTTCTTGGATTTGCGGCCACACGAGTAATAGCCACGCATCTGATCACTTCGATCAACAGCGCCCATGTTGTTGTACGACTTCACAACAGGAGAGCTTGGCACTTGAACCACCGTTCCATCCCTCTGCTTTCTGTTGACTGTATCATTGCCAACGGGATTGCTCTGAGTGCTGAGGAAATGAACTAGCCTCTTGTCTTTCCAAGTAGTGGCAACCATTTCGTTCTTTCTCCAGAATACAGACTCTCCAACTTTGAGGCGTTTCACTGCTGGTTCGTTCACTTTCAGCTCCTTCGGGAATCCTTTCCTATTCGAACGAATTGTTCCACAAAGGTATGTATTCTTTGTCAACAAATACTCGGCAAGCTCCACAGAAGTAAAACAATTATCACAGAAGACATGGTGGTTCTTTGCAGATAATAGGGACCTTAAGCATCGAGGACGGGGACGTGTGGACGACGGCAGAGAAACAATAGCGCTAATTACAAAATTCAATAACTTCTTGTCGGAATGTAGGAAATGAGCTCGATTTGGTCTTAACTCCAGGCGTTGAGTGCTAAACTACGACGTGAAATGCCTATGTTTGACGACGCAAAGAGAACGAGAACGTCAGTTCGATATTTGTACAGATAGTTGTTTTCGGTCAACCGGACCACAAAAAGACGATGTCATTCATGAAAGGCGGCGCAAATTTAGTGAAAACACGGAATATGAAGCAATTATGAAATCAATAGACAACAAAACACTTTATTCGAACTTCGTCGTCCTCGACGTCGTCGTCCTGGTGCTTAAGGTCCCTAATGTTTCTGTGAGGTCGCGAACAACTCGGAAACCCAAGCCACTTGAAGGTTTACAACAAAACCTGTTCCCGAATCTGCGCATTCCCATACCTTTATTCCTTGTTTGATTGGCTTCATTGGCTTGCACTGTTTCATTCCAAGCCTTCCCTTGTATTTCACCATTGCTTTGTCGACCGCAACGTTCTTTCTAGGCTGAAATTCTGAACGACATTTCTCTGTCAGTGCTTCAAGAATTGGCCGGATTTTGAACAGCTTGTCGTGAGCTGGGTTTTCTCGTGGTAGTGCTCTTGTACTGTCGTTGACGTGAAAATAGTCAGCTTGTCGAAGAGATTTCTGGGCATTATTTTCTTTACGGTTTGCACTCCAATAAGAGCATTTGCAGACCAATAAAGCCGGGTTGAAGGCAGTTGTTTGATACCAAACAACACGTGTAATCCTAGAAATGCTTTGATTTCTTCGCTCGTCGTTTCACGCCACTTCGGGTCTGGCTTCACTTCAGCACGTTGTCTCGTGTAGCGGTTCGTTTCTGTTGCCATAAGTTCAAACAACTCTTCAGGAAACATTCTGAAGAAGTCGATTGCAGTTCCATCTTCAGGAACCCAAGAAAGAGGACCAGCACGGGCCGTAAATTCAGAGACAGTCACTGGATCAGTGTTGCAGCTCCATGTGGTTTCTTCCACGTGCACTGGTTGCACTTCTTGTTCATCATCAAAATCAGACAGATCTTCTGTATTTACTGTTGATACTGAAATGTCTGACTCTTCATCATCATCTCTTATCATAGATTCTTCTAGTGGATTATTATCACTAGCTGTAAAGCCTTCAAATTCTTCGTCATCGTCGCTGTTAAAAATGTCCGCCATGTCCGCATGTCACTTCGATTATAGTTTTATCAAGGTCAGAATAGTGTGTGAAGTTGGGTCACAACACACACCATATTTGGTTGCAAAGGAAAGCTTATCTCTTCTCCTATTGGCTAGAATACAAAGAGCTACGAAAAACATTATCTAACAACGGTTTTGATTGGTTAGAATCTGTATATTGAAAGCGTGCCATATGGCACTCTTGGGAATATAAGGCAGTAACGCGAGAGTGCCATATGGCACTCCTGGGGCTCAAAGGGTTAACGTATCAGGGTACCCCTACCCACCGGTATGCATTCAAGTCGCTTTAACACATAATCCGTCCATTTAAACCCCAATAAAGTATACATTTTCTGAAAGCTAAATAAATGGAGATTACAACTAATGGTGTATTAACAAAAAATACATACGCGTTTCAGATATAAGTCGAGTTCAACGAATTTTCATATAGCGTTATACGGCGAGGTCCCAAACAGCCGCATTTTATCGGAAATTCAAGATCATTATCTTTATGCACTCTAAGAGATATCAATTATCAAAACCGTTTCTCCGTTTATTGATAGTTTCCCCGTTGCTTTTTTATCTGCCGCGAAACTTTCGGTACGCTAAAAATACATTGTTCTTTACTAATCAGTTAATAACTCATGAAATCATTAAAATATCAAAAATCGGAGACACGGTTTTGAAGAATGATAATGAGATGAAGTCCTAAAAATCTCAGCTGAATCGAATAAAACCAGTTTGTTTAGGAGCTCAAAATAACACCCGTATTTTCGTCAATTTGCTCTTTGAGAAAAAGCCCAAAATGTTTTTCAAGTCAAGTGGCGCCTTTGTTTACACAAGCGTCGATAATCCACCACAAATATGTGATCCAATACCTGATGACATATGAATGGCAGTCAAAAGAAGATCGCCTTACAGTTCATAACGACGTAACACAACGAGGCAGGAAAACAAAGTTACTGCTGGCGGGAAATACGAGCACTTTGACCGTGAGTGGTTTGGCATCGTTATTCAAGCAGTTACGATTTTTGGATACTTTCTTCGCATCTGAATCTTTGTGGATAGTCTGTTGCGTGAGTGCTGTTGACAGCTTGCTTGTCAACATCTTTTTGCATCAAATGAAATCCAAAATGCGTTTTTTGATTCTAACTTTTTATGGAAAAATATTTTTAGATTCTGTTTTTTGGAGATGATAGATAATATTCAATTTGATTTGATTGTCAAAAAAAATCAAAACCGGTGGTTTGAAAGGTTTTTGGAGTATCCTGATACCTTAAGTCCAGCCAATTTTCAAGCTTGAATTCGTATTTTTGTGTCTACTGCTTTTTCAGAAGCAGTAGACACTATGTCATCATGTTAGTGGGAAAATACTTCATGTACCGATATAATTACGAACTCCCGCTTTTGTTCTATGCAATGGGATATGCATGGTTGCTGACATGAATTATATCCCTTGTCCGAAAGAATGAATTTTCTTGTAAACAAAAGAAAGTTTGTTGCGTACTCGGAAGGATCTTCATGTAGTCGGAACTCTTCCCGACTTCATCCATCAAATCGGATCCAATAAGAATACTGATATATTCTGTCGATCCCTACCTTGAATGCATGTGACGTTCATCTCACCAGAAAAACACTGTTCTCCACTGCCAAGTTAAAAGTGACTTTTATATGACATGTTTTTTCACTTGTAGCCGCCGAAATATCACCACAACCATCACTCTCCGATTGGTCGATGCGTTGACCAGTGTTAAGAGTCAATGCCACAGAATATCAGCCATTATCGCTAAATTCCCAGCAACAGCTGGAAAATTAGATTTGGCTCATGCTTCTTTTACTGAAAGACCTTTGTACCCAAGTAATCAAAACGAGGTTGGTTTGTTGAAATACTCATTTATTTTTGAGTAATGAGATAATAAGCGTTGAGGGTGAATTACTCAAATTTTAGTAGTTTCGATAGTCAAATTTGTATCAAATTCCCGACACTGCCATATTAGAAAACAATGAAGCATATCCATTTCTTTGTGATAATGTTTTAGTTTGGTTATCGATGTTAACATCTGCAATAGAAAAAGGCAGTATTTTATGTACTGTTTAATAAACGAGCAGGAGTGTTTTATCGGGTTTTAGACCCGATAAAACACGATCTGCTAGTTTATTGGGCAGTTTCAAAAACGATCTTCCAAAATAATACATTTTCGAATGATTTCAGTAAAAAACAGAAAGGAAAACACAAACATAGCAGTATCGTGTTGCTTCTAGCGCCTCACACATGCGCACTTTGACCGATGATGTATTAAAATTCGCTCTAAATTGTTATCAAGAAATAAATTAGATGGTATTGGTGGCAAGGCGCTTGATTGGTTCAGATCCTATTTGTCCGACCGATCTCAGCGTGTGTCCGTGAATAACGGGTTGTCATCTAAGTTTTCCCTTAAAGGGGCAGTGTCAAGCCATATACCCGCGTAAGCCTGGGTACGAAGAAGCGAGAAATAATAAAAGTCCACCGTGGACTTTTATTATTTTCGATGTTTTGAATCCGTTTCCATCGACCTTAATCATGTTTGTTCAAGCGTCTAATGGATCACTAGTAATAATTCAAAGCATGTTCTTCATTTTCAACAATTCCTAGTGGGGATTATTTCATCTTAGAACTGACTTTGAAGCCGTTGAAAAAAGTGTCGAACAGCCGTTGAGAGGCAGGCCGCCATCATCCTCGAGTGAAGAAAACCGAATCGTAAACCGGCAATTCTGGTCGATTGCGAAGGAATCTTGATCATCAATCGTAGGTGCAGTACTGTTCATGACTTTTGAAGAGAAAAACTCACGTAGAACTACTTGTAAACCCGGTGAGCTTCCCACCATCTACTTATGTGTTGGGCTTCCTGTGTTTTATTTGATCGGCCGTTGGAAAATGATATCGCCGTGAATTCACTTCTTGAATTCAGTCATTTTGACATATTGAAGTTCTAAAATTGCTTTCTAGATAAAGATTAGTATCTACATGAGTCCTGTAGGTCATTTATTTAGCGATTAGAACGGTTTTAGGGGGGTTTTGTAACTCGCTACCGAGCAAGGTAGGCTTCTCAACCGAGTGTTATTGTTTTGATTTTAATGCGCATGCGTGAGGCTTGACACTGCCCCTTTAAGCATGGTGTTCCTCAGGGTTCCTGCCTCGGCCTGGTGTTGTTTACAATCTACACAAGCAAGCTATTCGCGATAGTGGAAAAGCATTTACCAAAGGTGCATTGCTATGCTGACGACACGCAACTATACGTATCGTTTAGTCCGAACCTGTCTGGAGACGCTGAGGCTGCTTTGAGGTCGATGTCTGACTGCATCCGAGACATAAGGAACTGGATGATAACTGATAAACTCATGCTGAATGACAATAAGACTGAATTTATAGTGATTGGTACTAGGCAGCAGCTTGCTAAGGTTAATTTTGATAGCATTACAGTGGGATCCTCTGAGGTCCGCCCTGTGCCTATTGTTAGAAATTTAGGCTCATGGTTTGACTCACAGTTAACCATGTCATCTCATATAAGTAATCTTTGTGGCGCTGCGTTTTATCACCTGCATAATATCAGGCGCATTCGCAAGTTCTTATCTTTAGATGCCGCACAGGCCCTTGTTCATGCTTTCATTACGTCGTGCATTGATTATTGCAATAGTTTGTTGTATGGGCTGCCGGCCTGTCAACTGAATAAGATCCAGTGCGTATTAAATGCTTCTGCCAGGCTCATCTGTAACGCCCCTAGGTACTGCCATGTGACGCCACTCCTGCGTGACTTGCATTGGCTTCCTGTCAGGTTTCGCATTAATTTTAAGGTACTTTTAATTACATTTAAGGTAATTCATGGTCTTGCACCTGATTATATTAGCCAGTTAATTCAGATCAAATCGTCGAGGTACAGTTTACGATCCTCTGGTAGTTTGCAGCTTGCTCTCCCTACAATAAGAACTAGGGCTACTCTTGGTGATAGGGCATTCGCTGTTGGCGCGCCAAAACTGTGGAACTTGTTACCTACTGAGCTTTGTGCCATCGACAGCGTAGATACTTTTAAACGTCGTTTAAAGACTTATCTTTTCAGACAAGCTTATGATTAGTTTTTATTTTGTGTACATATTTCATTCTTAATTTTAATTTTGTATTTTAATTTGTACAGTATATATGTATAATTTATTTTATTTTATTTTTGTAATGGGCTTGTAACACCCGCCACGTGACTTTTTAAATTTTCACCGCAGACAAACGAAAATACCATAACTGGAAAGAGCATACTAAAGTTAGTAAAAGTGGAAAGTTTGAAGGGAAATACGTAAATAGGGCAATAGTTACAGGCATTCAAACTTTGCCTTTTTTGTATGGAAATGTATGTTGGAAGGCAACAGCTTGCCTTCCAAGCGAAAACTCATACAAATCCTTGTCAAAGCGGGAAACTTTGAAAGCCGTTAAAGTGCTAGAACGATGAAATTTGTACATTTTTAAAAAATTACCCTTTTCGAAAGTAGAATTGCTATGTTTTCATCTGTCCAAACCGTATTCTCATACGAGAACGGGAAGATGTACTTTTTAGTCTCTAAAGTTACGGATTTTATGTCCGCCATTAAACGAATGCGTTCCAGGCCGCTGATCGACGATCTAAAGGAAGTGACGTCACCCGCGCTACACTTGAAATCTCGCGGGTACTTTTAGCCTGTGTTGTGCACAGCGTCAGAGCAATCTTTAGGAATTTCGCGTAGTTTTTAGACTTTTTCTTTAGATGGAAATCAAAACCACAACGTAACATGCCTCCCAAAAGGTGTGTAGTGCAAAATTGCAGCAATGTGGCCAACAGCAAAGGAATTTCGCTACACTTTTCTCCTCAAGCCGGCAAGGTGCGAGATCAATGGGTCAGATTTGTCAGAACACATAGAGCAAATTTCAACCCAACTGGACGTTTTGGGGTCTGCTCTGAACATTTCGACGATAAATCGTTTCAAAGAGCAGTGTATGTGGAAGGATCTTCCAGGCGAATAGTGCCAGGAGCAATCCCGACGATTTGGAAGAGGGGATCGGAAGTGCGTTCTGACAGAGATCGTCGAAAAGTAAGTCATAAAACGGAATATTTGTGTTTATAGTCGTTTCGTTATTGCAATCGGCAATATTATATAATAAACAAAATGTTTTAACAATTGTAGTGAATTTAAAAACGTTGGACGTCTAAAATGTTGCAGTTTACATGCCAGTGTACGTTACGAGTGCTATCATGCAAATGAGCTAGTCGCAGGTGATTTTCAGGGAAAGTAAGCGCACTAACACTCGCTTATTTTTAACTTTGCAAAGTATGAAACGTGTACGTTGCCTATTCAAAAATGATTTTAATAGACAGTATAAAAATAAATTGAAACGCTACTACTTGCCGGCATTCTTTGTTTCAAGCACGTCGCGCTTCCCTCCGAAAGGAAATGACGGCCGCGAATCCGCAAACGACTCTAGCATTTGTTTTTCTATAAGCTTATCAAAATCGAAAATATTTTAAACATCATACTTATAGTGTATTCCTGTTTTTACAAGCATTTAGTCGAGTTTAATTGCTATAAAATTATGAGACAAATTTGGCGTCGTCGCATACTGTCTCGAAATGAACATGCAACACGTTTGATGTTAATCAAGTGCCGCCGATCACAGTGCACATAAACAACTTTTTGTTTCTAATAAAACTTTGGCTTTTTTGAAATCCAGATTATGATAATATATTTTCTCACCATAGATTTTAAAAGAAACGCTATCAGAACAGACGAATCTGGGGGTTGAACCGAAAAACGTCCCATTAGCAAAAGTAAGTAGAAATATATTTTTCAACTGTATGAAAAGAAAGGACTGAATGGGAAAACTAATTCCAATAATTTTTTGTTTGTTTTAGAAGCAAAACTGTTCACATGATCAAGTTGACCTTCTGGCCTCCAGTAGTAGTACTGAGTCAAATGTGCTCTTTACTGATGGAATTGAGTCCTCAACTGAAACAAATTGGATTTCTACTGAAGCAATGGAGCCCACTTCTGAAACAAATGAGGCTTCTTCTGAAGCAACTCTGCACCCTACTGAGACAGCCCCACCGTTTCTTGGAAGAACTCTACCCTCACCCGGGACAACTTTGCACTCCACTGAAACAACTCCACACTCTCTTGTCGCAGCCCTACACTCTCCCGCAATGACTCTGTACTCTCCACTTCATTGTGAAAATTGCCTCACCCTAAAGAAACAGACAAAATCATTGAAATCCAAAATTAGAAGACTTGAACAAAAAGTTAAAGAAAAAGAAGAAAAAATAAATGCTAATCAGAGTGACTGGGTACATGCCATTGAAACTGTGGTGAATCCCCCAAAAACTGTGACAGCAGGTAAGATGTTCAAAACAACTTCTCAAACTCATTAATAATTCATTAGCTCAATAACCAATCAGCTCTCACGATTCGAGTCAGGTGGATGTATCTTGATACCGGAGGAAGAACTGATCAAGACACTGATCAAGACACTGATCAAGACACTGAAATTATTGTATATTTACCATTATGTTACTTACCTTTAACTTAGTAGACTTACTACCTCTTACTTATCATGAAAAAAAATCTAGTGATAAATCATCAACCAGAGTTGAATCAGTGACCCCTCGCACATTACGCTCACTACTTATCCATTAGACTACCTGACTGCTTGTTCGATTTTGAAGCTCTTTTTAACAAACATAATACTTGCGAGGTGACTCATTAGGCCAAGACACAAAAGCAATTATTATGTTCTTTTCTCAGGAGACTCAAGAACAATTCAGATAATCATTCATTATTAATGAGTTTGAGAAGCAATATCAAAAACTCGTGCTTCGTGTTTCATCAGGGGATTCAAAACACCTCGAAACAATAAAAGCACTCGGCCTACGGCCTCGTGCTTTCATTAGTTTCTCGGTGTTTTGAACCCCTGATAAAACACTCGCACTCGTTGTTGATATATTACTTCAAAAAACAATGAAATAGGAAATATAAAGAAAACTAATTTATTGCAGGATATACATGTATATATTCAAATATACACAAAAGAGAAGAAAACAATACTATAGAGTCTACTACAGTGCTGAATTCATTTCTCCTTGCAGCGACACAAACCACTGAGCTTGATGAGACTTGTGCTGTCAATGATCATTATGATAATAGTAATGAAAGTTGTGATGAAATAATGGATGACTTAGAAGATCATGGCACAAATGCTAATGATTGTGAGGATGACTCTTGGACACCAGAACAATTAGAAAGGGAATATAATGCAATGGAAGAGGATGATGACTGTGAGGATGACTCTTGGACACCAGAACAAATAGAAAGGGAATATAATACAATGAACGAGGATGATGACAGCATAGGTACTTCAAACCCAAGGTAAAATGTCTATATAATATTTTATCTACTGTTGATAGGAAGCTTAATTAATACATTTTTTCTGCAGATTGGATTACAAGAACAAGAACATTAGAGAAGAGCCCAAAGGAATTGTATTTCTTTCAAAACTGTTACTGCTCTTCCAACACTGCCATTTCTGTTTCGCAAGTGATCCAGAGACCAATGTTAGTCAAGCTGGGACATTACTGACAATCGAGTCAAAATGTCACTCTTGCAAACAGCAAAACATTTGGAAGAGTCAACCATACTTACTTGGCAAATTTCCAGCAGGAAACATACTACTTAGTTTTGCAATCTTGAGTGCAGGTGCTTCCTTAAGCAAAGTTTTACTTGTTTTTCGACATATGGGGTTGTTGGTGTACCATCGACCTGCATTCTATTACCACCAAAGGCACCTCCTTATCCCAACTGTAGTTGCTTTTTGGCGCACATATAAAGCTAGGATCATACAATCTCTAAGTGGTAAGGAAGTAGTACTCGCTGGCGACGGTCGCCATGATAGCATGGGACATTCGGCGAAGTACGGAACTTACACAATATTCTGTTGTACAGTTGGGCTCATTATTGAGATTGTTCTTGTACAGGTAATTATGGAAGCTCATAATATTACTGTGTGACTACAGAAACTGGGGCCACCATGCAAGCTTTTTTATCCAATCACACACCAAGTCTGAAACAAAAGATCCCAATTTCTGTAGTCGCACAGTAACTGGTGATGATCATTGTGATGATAGTATTGATTAATGTATCTACTAGTTGACTTAAAACAATCTAACCATGAGATTGCACTAAGTCTACCTAATTACTTTCCTGTTTTATGCTTTCATATATATATACGGTAACTTTGCAATAAAAATTGATATTTTAGGCAAATGAAGCTGGTAGTAGCTCTGGCATGGAATTTCTCGGCCATCAAAAAGCATTTGCTTTTCTACTGACTACTGGGATGATAATCAAGGCCTTCATATCAGACAGACACACTGGAATCGCAAAGTGGATGAGGGAAGATTGTCCGAAGATGTGCAAGCAGTTGGGAAAACCTATCATTGATCATTTCTTTGACCTGTGGCACATAGCTAAAAGTAAGCTTCTGAAATCCCTATATCTCATGCATCTTACAATTGTATTATACATGTACTGTTATTTACAAATCACAGAAATCCAGAAAGTCTTGATAAAGCTCAGTAGAGAGAAAGGTTGTGAGATAATTGGAAGATGGAGGAAGGCCTGTGTGAGGCATTTTTATTGGTCTGTCACCTCTACTCCACCAAAGATGGGCCTAGTTGTATTAGCAAAATTCCATTCATTCCTATTCCATGTGATAAACAAACACTCAGACCTTCCGAGTAAACTCTTCAACAAGTGTGCCCACCGAGAATATATCAGACCCCGTGTGTGGCTAACAAAAGGTAAACTCTACTTTGCCTAACATTACAGTGAGAGTTCAAACACTAATCAGCTCTACCACTATTCTAAGTGTCAATAATGCTAACATTAAAATTAGCAGTACTATTTATATTTCAAGTGTTTAGTGTTTCCACTCTTATTTCTACAAATTCCAAATATATATATCTCCCATATTCAAGCAGGGAGTGTCAAAATAACTTGAATCACAAAGTGTGATATAAATTTCTAGGTTCAGAAGCATACTGGAAGCTGTGCGAGGCACTTGAAAACATCTACTTAGTCAAGGGAATTAAACAAGCATCTCCTGAGGCACAGACGAGTTGTCTTGAGGGGTACCACTCGGTTATTAATCATTTCGCTCCAAAGATGCTTGCATATTCCTACTTGGGTATGCTGAGCAGGTGAGCATGAAAACGTTTTTTCCACTTTAACTATAATTTGCGACGAGAAACCAAAATTGATGATAATGGAAACCCCAAGGTTAGAGTAGTGTATGCAAAGTTTAAAGATGGTGATGCCACTGTTAGAGAAGTGAAGGCAGAAAAAAATTATGGTAAGTAAAATGAGTCTACTAAAATATAGAACATAATTTCTATGACAATGGAAAACCTCTGCTGTAACAATTGATTGGAGAAATTGTTTTTAACCAATCAAAATTCTGAGTCATGACATAGCACAGAGTTTTCCATTGGTGTGCAAAATCTGTTTAGTAAATACATGTATGTACTGAAATACGAAAATTATTATAGTAAAATATTATCTTAGTCCTAACAATGTTTCAGCTTATGTTTATGCTATTTACTTTCAGAATATGTTGGTGAATTATACGACACACTCATATCCACTCCTCGAGAAGAATTACGAATTATAGAGGAAGAGATGAGAGATAAAGTACCTGAACCTCTTCATAGCTTACTAGAGAAAGAAGACAAAAACCAGGCTATAAAGAAACACATGGCAAGAAGAGAGAAGGAAACCCCTAATTGTCCACCTACATGTACAGGTAATATATAGCTAATTAACTAAGATCCTACAAGTCTGGATTAAAAGGTCGATCATTTGACGGTGTTATTTGAGAATTTTAATTTCCCAGAATTCCTTTTGGTCATAGCTTTCATGATTTTCAACCCGACAACGATTATGCAATTATCTATATACTAAAACTGAAATACAGTAGTTCACTTTTATGTTTATTCAAACAGGTCCACCATCAATTTTGACACTTACATAATTGTAAATATATGTTGCTAGTATGTTTTGATTCTCATTCAAATCTCATTCTTCAAAGTGAGTTTTAAATAAATATAATTATTTGAATTTTTAGTTATTGTATAAGTAATGTGTTTGATTTACAATATATGTTTTACAGAAGCAGAGCTTCAAGCAATTATGCAAGGAAAGAAAGCGACAGCAAATACCACTACAAGAAAGGCACCAACGTGTACCAAGTGTGGAAATCCAAGAAAAGGACACAAAAGAGGCCAATGTAACATTGAGCAAAACTCCTAAATAAATCGGTTTATAAGCTTACTTTTTAACTAAGATTGTTTGAAATAAATACAAGAAAATTGTTACTCACACTTATACTGTAGACCATAACATCAATTTATGACAGAGGCAGCCAATAATAAAATATCAGTGGCAATATAAGTCTTACATGTAGTTCAACATAGTTCATAAATCATCATCTTCCTCCTCTTCTGACTTCAGTGTCCTCATTTTCATCATCTTCTTCTTCAAAGCCTCTATATTTATCATTATATATATAACTTATTTAAGTTATATAAGCTTAATAGACACAGCATTGGTAGAGCGCTAAGAATTCTTCTTGACATCTAAGACTTATAGACTATAACCTTACGCAACAGATCTGAAAACACTGAAAGAGCAAAAGTAAAAGCAAAAGCCTCAGTGAAAATAGAAAGACGAAAAGGAACCACTGCTAGCAGAGTAATTGCTTCGATAGAGCTAGGAATATTGTTTACTATGTACATTACCATGTAATTAATCTCCTAGTTGTGCACCTGATTGGTCTTCGCGAACGACTTGCTCTTCATATTCCGCTGCTTCTTCCTCAGTTGAAAGCGGTTCATAATGTTCACTGTCGTCTTCATATAACAATTCATGAGAAGAGGAGTAACTACATGCAGTTTCTTCGTCACTTTGGCTCAGATTGTCAATGAAATCTTCATTTAAAAACGACGCCATTCTACAACTAAAGTACGCCAAACTACCATGTGTTGCGCATATGACGTCAGAGAGAATAAAATGCAATACCGCTGACAATCAAATCGCTGACTCGGCGGAAACGCAATTTCGTAATGGCGGACAGTGTTTTGGCGATGTTCAAAGACAAAATTTGGACGCTTAAATATTTTTTTAAAAACTTATTTTTGTGAATTTATGTTTTTTTCAGTCCTCATCAGCATTTTATGTGCAAGAAAAGTCTTTAAAAGATGTAAAAATTTCATCGTTCTAGCACTTTAACTTTTTTCTTATTTGCTTGATTCTTTTCAAATTTTCAATTTTTACTAATTTTAGTATGCTCTTTCAAGTTATGTTATTTTCGTTTGTCTTCGGTGAAAATTTAAAAAGTCACGTGGCGGGTGTTACAAGCCCATTAGTTATAGTTATTGTAATGCGCACTTGATCATTTTATGAAAAGTGCGCAATATAAATTAATAAATTATTATTAATTATTATTATTATTAGACTATAAAGTAAACACTTTCGTATGTTATAAAGTTTTATTTTATTCAAAAATAACGTTCAACGTCAGCTGAGGTCTTGTTGGAGCAAGTTTCTTCCTCCATCAATGTTACCTTGTCCAGCAAAGCCTAAGGGCTTATTGGTACTAGCATCTTCATCATCTATCAAATCTGAAAATAAAAATACTTAATAGTAAACATAATAGGACATTATTAATAGTGGTTCCACAGTATTTTGCCAAAAATATATGTTTAAAATAATTGTGTGGATTTAATATTTTTATTTTTGAAAATCGAAAATTGAACTTTATAACCGAAAGCACAGAAGTTAGGGCCGTTTTAAAGTTGACGAAAACGATTTTTCAACTTCACCAAACTATTTTTGATTGATTTTGTACAATGTAGTTCAAAGTCCTGAGAAGAGGAGGCCATAAGAGCAGAAAAACTTGATACTGCAGTAGCTATAGTTCATCAAAATGTACTTGCATGCATGCATTCATTACGAGCAACAGGAAATCGATACTTGCCATTTTGATTATTTTATGACATCAAGTGAATGTCAATAACTGAAATGTACAGACAACTAAAAACCATTTGCAATTTGTTAGATGGGTCTTAGATACACTGACCTGTTTTCAAAAACGTTGACCTTTCACAAAATACAAAATAGTAAAAATTAAATGGAATTAATTAGAGAAATAATGAGCCATAGTCTATATATATGCGTGTGCCTGTGTGTGTAATTCTATATATGTTTATAAAATAGTTTAGATAGTACGCACGCTCTCATTAGCTAATAGCTGTGCTTGCATGACACTATGTAAACATGGTTATGACGTCAATCACTCAATGTTTTTGTGTCTTCCCGGCACAATTCAAAAACATTAAAAAAGGTTTTAGCAATACAAAAACAACAACAACACGAAGATGAATAGCGAGGAAGAGCTTCCGAATTTTAATTTTGAAAAAGTTTCAAAAAATGTAGCCACAAAGTCACAATTCAAAACAGAGAAATTTCGTAGTTTTATTATAAAAAGTTTTCTGTGTTTACAAAGCTGATATAAATAAATAAATAAACTGTACTTGGATTCACATGGATTTTTTTTATTTAGAGTGGGCTTCAGCAAAAAGAATAACAAAAGATATCCACGAGCAAACTAAGGGCGAACTAGACATGAGCTTGCGGCAATTTTACGCCGAGACCAGGAACAAAGAGGGAAACAATTACAGCAAGAGTACACTTTTGGGATTTAGAAATGGCCTAGAGCGCTACCTGAACAACCCTCCCCATAACAAAGGAATCCATATTGCTACAGATCCCCAGTTCCAGCAGTCAAATCAGATGTTAAACGCCAAACTGAAAACCATGAAACAACAAGGTGAACAAAACACAAAGCACAAACCTGCCATTGAGCGTGAAGACCTTCGCAGACTAAAGGAGAGTGATGCCATGAGCCCTTTAACACCACAAGGGCTCCTAAACAACGTATGGTTTCATGTAACCTTCTACTTCTGTAGACGAGGGCGGGAAGGCCAAAGAAACTTAACGAAGTCAAGCTTCGAGTTTCTGGAAGACGAGAACCGAAAGCCCTACGCTACTATGGCCCACGATGAAGCCAGTAAAAATCACCCTGGCGAAATCACCGACACCCCAAGCTTCGAGAAACTCAGTCGCGTCTATCAGACAGACCATCCCAACGATGGATACAAAGCCCTTCGCCTTTACCTGGAGAAACTGAACCCAAACTGTAGTGCTTTTTTTCAATTTCCAAAGCGCTATTGGCCAGGACCAACAGAGCCAGTGTGGTACGAGAACCGATGCCTCGGTGTCAATAAACTGGGAGGGATGATGAAGGAGTTGAGTATTGCAGTCAATTTGTCGAAGGTCTACACAAACCACTGTGTCAGGGCCACGGCTATCACCTTATGGTCTGATGCAGGTCTATCCAATCGCCATATTATGGCAATCTCTGGCCACAGAAACGAGAATTCACTCAGATCCTACAACGCACGTCCCTCGTCATCCCAGCTCAGTTGTGCAGCAATGTGCTATCTCATGCACTAAATGCACCACCTAGTCAGCAGTTACAGCTTCATTCAGGCGAGAACCAGCAGCTTCAAGCCTCTTTCAGCACATTAGCCCTGCAGCTCCAAATATCGTCGCCAGGCACAACGAAAGAGTCAACTTTGCTACCATGTTTTCCGGCTGTCAGATTGGGGAAATCAACGTCTCTTTCAGCCGTGACTTTCAGTCGCAATAACACTCTCTGGCATCCACTTTAAGCTCTTTTTTGTGAAGTTTTATATTTATAGAGTAAAGGATGAATCATTTCTGTGGATTTCTATTTGATCTTTGAATGTATGTTTTAGAAGATAGAACGACGATTTTCTAATCGTATCGCTTCAAATTCAACATTTCTCTCAGACCTTGACATTTACAACTTGACATTTGACTGGTCAGCGCAAGATACCTTTGTCTCTTGTGATGTAAGGAGAATTTCCATTTTGATAGAATAAATGAATTCAAGTAACTATTTGTTTTCGCATAGTTTTATTTTATAAAAGCAATAGAAAACGTTTTTCTGTGTTTACAGAGCCTGATATAAACACGAGGGGGAGTTGGGAGAATTCGAGACAGTTATGCAAACCCTCGACTTCGTCTCGGGTTTGCATAACTGTCTCGAATTCTCCCAACTCCCCCTCGTGTTTATATCAGGCTCTGTAAACACAGAAAACGTTTTCTATTGCTTAAATATAACATTACCTGCATGTAACATTTCCTGTACTGTTTTTTTAGGCAGCTGGATTGCCGGCTTGTTGTCTTGGTTTCTTTTTCTGCGCGAATGCTGTAAAAGGGAATGTAAAAGGGAATGTAATGTTAATGTTCCATCAGTTAAACACAATTTTCATAAATAATCTTCATTTATGTGGAAAATGACTGTTCTATATAATAAGCATGCTTGTATTCATTGAATTTTTTAATAAATTCTGTCTGAATTACTGTTCAACATTCATGCATTCCCCAGGCCTAGTCGTTTGTCCCATTCTCCTTCCCTACCAACGGCATGAAAAATAGAATGCACTTTTTATGTACACTAAAAAATGACATATGCCCCTTGGGCTCACTGTGTGAATTGATGGCCGACCAGGTAACCACTTGTCTCCTATAACCACAGCGTTGACAGAAATGAAAATCGTGATCATTATCATGACCATACGTTGGGCATCTCACTGAAGGCACAAACAGATTTGTGGTAGCGGGGAGTTCCTGTCGACACAAGCCAACCATATACTGTAATAGGAATTTCCATTGGTTCCACGTGGGAACACAATCCCACCCATTCCATGTGGGACAAGGGCAGGGGAGAGCTGTTTAGGTGCTCTTTTTCATAACTGACCCTCACCAACCCTCCTAAAATGGTGAATGAATGAAGGAGGAGTGGGGTAAGGGCCCGGAGGAGGCAGGGAAATGAGGCTCATAGATACAATTAGACATCATTGAGCTTTATGTTACTTTAGTCACCCAAGAGAGGCAAAAGGTAGCTTTGGAAGAGCT
The DNA here is from genome assembly GCA_033675265.1 of Actinostola sp. cb2023. Lineage (NCBI taxonomy): Eukaryota > Metazoa > Cnidaria > Anthozoa > Actiniaria > Actinostolidae > Actinostola > Actinostola sp. cb2023. The sequence continues at coordinate 154,975 of JAUJYZ010001088.1, read as the reverse complement.
CATTGGGTTGGTTCATCTTTGATCATAGTGTTTCGAACGTCAGTTTAAAGTAGCCACTTTTTTCGTGAACGGAATCTTGGGCCGCATACTTTAAGGCTTCGAGCAATTCCATGTCCTCGTACTTATTAAATTCAGGTCGAGGGTGGGATGCCAGATTCCGAATCTTCCTCATAAGGTTATCAACACTTGAAGCTGCGGCGTTCTGTACTGACTGAAGTCTTTTGATCACATTCTTGGGTATCCCATATAAAAGGGAATTACAGAAATATATTCTAGATGTAACAAAGGCATGCATTAAAATTTCTGCAATGTGAAAACTAATATATTTCCTTATACGACTAATGGAAAATGGAATGACAATACTCTCTATTATAGAATAACTAACAGTCTTTCATGGCAACTTCAAGGAGCTCCACAAGTTGAAATTTTGTGATATTTAGTCGATGCATCTTGTTGAGCCAATCATAAGGAAAAGCTTTTTCAGGCACAAATTGGATGGCTTGCATGATTGAGGGGAACGTTCGTAAAGAGTGATGTGACGTCATACGATGCTGACACTTCTCCTTTAGTGATCTTCATTCCACATATTGTCGTCAGGGAAAGCAATCAGTAATGGTGTACTGGTTGACTGATAATGGCTTTAGTTTGTTATCAAGCCACTTAGCTAATTCATAGTTGTATGATCCAGTTGCAGATATGATTGAACACATTGCTAGTTGTTCTGTGTTTTTTTGTTCTGTGTGTGTTTTAGGCAAGGCATAAAGGTGGGCAAGTCTAGACCCACCACGGACTCAGTTTGCGTCAAGCTTCTTGACACGACATCTAGTCATCCAGATTTCTGTGTCTCCATAGGAAAATCAGCAGAAGATCCAGCATGTTTGGCAATGCTGTGTTCCTTTGACCAGCACGTGCCGCAAATATGTTGAAGCCATTTCCGCTCATTGTGAATGAGCCCACAGTGATCCCCGCTGCTCTTGCATTGACTCGTCTGAAATTATTTGCAGAAAAAGGTGTCTCGAGTCCAGTTAATGTGAATTTCTTTTGTAAAGTCCAGTTAATGTGCCACCAAAGTATTTGAACCGGCGTATCTATCCTTTCTTGTGTGGATGATTGTTGCACCTAGTAGAGTGGGGTGTTCCAGTTGTTCTATCTGCAAGTAGTAACTGCCTGTACGTTGTGGGTGTTCCAAAAAAATATCTGATGTTGAACGTTGTGTACGTTACGATCTGCGAGTTTATTAAACGGCTTAAAAAGTCTGTACCTTCATTTCATATTGTCTGCAATATTATCGCTGGGAGCGACTTGCAAGCGTCGAATGTATACTTTCCCCTACTCCTGTTCTTCGTTTGACTTCAGAGTAAGATCGTACAGTTAATATGAACTGCAAATGTTTTTGCCTTTGTATTTTGCATTCTCAACTTGTTTGCGGTTTCTTGGAATGCTTGAGATGCTGCAAGCATTTTAAAAGCAGTCCTCCAGCTTCTTCGAAGATTTAGTCATAAACTTGGGAGGGAGAGGCTTTGGACTTTATAACTTGGTGCCAATAATAATAATAATTCTAATTCTACTTAATTAATTATTACAATAAACAAACTCAAGGTCGAAAAAAACTAATATGATAAAAATATGTATGATAGGCTTGCTCTGACTGATTTCCGTGTGGCTTTCTGGTGATTGTATGTAGCGCCCTCTTTTGAACTCGCTGCCATCATACCGTTGGGATATATTCTTGTCTTCAACAATTTTGTTTTACATCGTAATCTCCACGGCTGGCGCTCTTTGTAGATTTGTTAGAAATTTGCGAGCCTGAGATCCGTCTTGCGGTGGTATGCGTTTAGTTGCTCCCAGATCTTGCCATTAACTTCACAGTCTTCCAGGATGGGCTGCACAAACCTCCGGTAGAGTATGTTTGTTCAGCACATTTAATTTTTCCTGGCTCAGTTTCGCTCCTCAGTGCCATATCGGGGCCAGTTGTTGTCGAACCTTTGGTCCGTTTTTCCCCTTTTCTTCAATTGACGCTTCAATTCGCTTCACGACCTCGTGCTCTTGCTCAGGTTTTTGAGCTGAGGTGGTGTCGGTGGCTGTGCTGGAATCCAACAGTGCGCTCATTTCATCCTCCTCCCCTGTAACGCTAATGCAGTCATCGAGATCCCTTCCATCGGGACTCTCCTGGTAGCCTTGCCACGGGTCCCTAACCGAAAAATTATCGTTTTTTAATTAATTACTCAGGCCTAAGGCCGGGCACGAGTCTAAGATTGGAGACCGTATTTTGTTGTTGTTGTTGTTGGTGAGTCGCGAATTGGAAGGAGACAAGAAGTCTGACTACAAGAGAGATTACAGAGGCACCAGAGGTCAAGGGACAAGTTCAGCCGTCAAATTAAAACTCACGTAAAGTAGTTTCCCAAAATCTAAATATGTTTTCTCGATTTTGCTAGCACTGTTAACCCTTTTAACCAGCCGTTTATACAAATTCTGAGCTGGCCGCTATTATGTTGTCAAGTGCCGAGTCAACGAACAAGTAACCAAACACTGAGTTGATAACTATAATCGTTATCTCAGATCTAAACAGAGAGAAATGTTTAAGCAGTGAATACACCTATGATGACTAAGCACAATCTGCAATCGAGTGGGATTGGGAACGAGACCACTAAAAGCTGATCTATGCTCAAGGTTTTATCGACAGTCGACCTCTTTCTTCACAAATCTTGTTGGAGGAAGGTTATGTCGTCTTGTGATCATGAGAAAAAAACGATTTGAAGGAAGTATTCTAATACGCTTATCTCACATACAAATGCACACGGCGTTAGCGGTAGACCTACTCTAAAAGATGTCAAGCGTTTTCGGACCAAGTCGTTCCGCGGACTCAAAATCATATCTGAAAAATCTGAAAAAAATCATATCAAAATCTTATGAAATATCAAATGCAAGTGAAAAATCTTTCATGCTACAATGCATCCCAGTGCTCAATCGCACCAGGGCACGAGTGAACGCTTATTATAGCGTCTAGTTCGTCAATATATCAGGGGAAAGGTCACATAACTTACATTCCAATTGAAATAACCTGCTCTTCTACTACTTTAATATATGTTCTTATATAGCTAATTGCATAATCGTTGTCGGGTCGAAAATCATAAATCATAGAAGCTGAGACCGCAAGGATGGATGGGAAATCAATTCATGAGCCACATTACATGCAGATATATTCAATGTTCTCATAGTTTTGAAGGTATATCAGCTATTTAACTAAGATCCTACAAGTCTGGATAAAAAGGTCGATGATTTGACGATGTTATTTGAGGGTTTTAATTTCCCAGAATTCCTTTTGGTCTTAGCTTTCATGATTTTCGACCCGACAACGATTATGCATTTAGCTATATATCAGAATAATAATAATAATGATAATTTATTTCTTCAATAAAAAGAGAGCGCGCATTCCACAATGTCTCAATGCTCTTTACAACAAGAAAAAGTGAAGAATGCGTGACCATGGGCGTGTGACGTCAATTTTGCCGCTGTTGTTCGTTTAATGGAAAAATCAAGTGAAACTGGTTTTCTGTACCGAGCGAATCTGCTCCTTTTCGTGATAGTTACTAATTATTTGTATAACATGAATAATTGTTTTTTTATTACTAATTTTTGCTATAGGATTTTTGCTATAAGTGTTATTATTAATATTATTTTTTATGATTCTTGTAAAGCGCTATTGGATAGATTAGAAATAGCGCTATATAAATCGATTATGGTTATTAGTCGGGCTTCATGTGTAAGGCCTGACTCTAAAAATGCAGGCCGGTCGTTGTCGTCGTCGTATTCTTCTTTGATCTCAAATCAAAATCAAATCGCCAACTGGGTTCTACAGCGCTTGCGCCCTGTGCCGGTCATTAGATAATCACTGAAGGCTCTAACAACATGGTTTATCAACACGAGACATCGCACTCTTCACAAACCTTGTTGAAGGAAGGTTATGTCGTCTTGTTTTCAAAATAACCACAATAATTCATAGAGATATGGATTTATTAATCCAGTACTAGTACTGCAAAGGGTTTAGAGATCTCTTAGAACTGAGAACGAAGTGAGTTGATACGCGCAGCGAAGAGAAAAAAGCAATTAAGTTACGTCATATTTAAACCCATATTTACACTTGATCCAAACATTGTTTATTCACTCTGCGATGTCTAGTTTATGTATACGTTATTTGTTATATATGTACGGTACCAATTAAACTATGTCATTATCATTCATGATTCGCTGAGTTTGTGAAATCGCAGTAAATATTCTAGCGAGTCACGTAAGGAGCGATCAAACACTGTTTTAATCGCACTAAGATATCTATGTTCAAATAGGCTACATATCAGTTAGAAGCCTGACTTCACGCTAGTAGAGCGTCTCGTTATCAATTACAGTTGTTGTTGTTGTTGTTATTACAGTGCAACCCGGCCTTTCGGACATCCGGTTAGTACGGACACCCGGTTATTACGGACATGATGTTCTGTCCCTGCCGAATCGAAACTCATAGAAATGCCTATAAAACATACCCATTTAATACGGACACCCAGTTAATACGGACACTGCGTCTCGTCCCGATAGTAAACCATTTTCACTACTAAATTCCTCCACTCATTGTCTCGGTGCGATTAAGTTATGGGAGAATGAGATTGGACCTCCACCTTAATCGCTGAATTGCTACTGCTATCTTTGGGATTTAAAGTGCCTATGAAACGAAAATGTCGATCCTTGTTTTAGAGAACATTATTGTTGTTTGGTCTTTCTCTGAACATTTGCTGTATTTAAACATCGACTTTGAGCCTGCGAACATTTTTTTTTCGCGGTTCGAAAATTATCATTTTCAACCAAAATGTGCAACAAGAGACTGGGCCCTTGACAATGGCTCGGTGGCATCATAAGTTGTGTATGCCTTTGTTTGTACAACTTATGACATCACATTTCTATAGTTTGACTGAGCGGGAATTGTCGCACTTTGAAACCCAAAATGCCCAACTTCGTGCGCGAAATAAAAAATGTTCCTGAAGCTCAATTCACTTGTTATTAACGCCATGTAAACAAGCAAATAGTAATCTTTCGTAGTAGCAAATAAAAATGGGGTCTGTTTTCATTTCATAGGCACTTTAAAGCGGATACAACCCAGGAGGAAAGCCGGACGGGGTGTAAGAAAAGGTATCCTCCCGAAACTCAGAAACGAATCTCAGAGCGAATTTAAATATGTTTAATTAACATCAAGTGAAAGCTTGAACAAAGTTTCCGAGGTCGTTATTGGCAAGAAACTGTCTACCAGCAATAGACGCCTCAGATGCTGACCCCTTTGAATATGCGGCGGTGCTGCCAGCTAAAGTTGATGCTACTCGTTCGGCGTTCATGACTTTCCCGGTGTGAGAGTAATATTCCAAGGTATCTAACGACCTCCAGCCCCACATGCCTTGCTACGTCTTCCGGGGAGACACCAAGAAGGGATAGCGTAATTGAACATCCGCTGCGGAAACTGTGCATCGATTCGCCATTCTTGACTCCTGCGTTGTTTAGGTGGCGTGATAAACGGTTCGCCACTGCTGATCCGGTGAAAGGTGTGGCTGATACCTCTCCTGCGCTGTTAAGCATACGGAAAAGGTAACCGTCTCTTAGGTTTATGGCCATCAAGTCGCATAGCTTAATGTACAGTTCCAGGTTAGCAACAGGGCATAAATGTGTTGGTATCACCTCCCCATAGCGTTTTCCCAAACATCTGTCTGAAAAGGAAACCATCTTTCTTGGGGGAACAAGCGATTTCCTTTGTGAGGACTCTGCCCAGATCTGAAGCTCTGTCCCGGTGTAGAACTCCAGGCAAAAGAAGGATAAGTCCCTGGCGAGGACGTACCTTTGGCTGGGTGAGCAATCAGGGGAGAAGACAAGTGATCTTAGTTAGGTACACAGCTTGACTAGCTTGTCAACAAATAGCGGAACGGCTTGTGTAGGGCTTATCCTGGCTTGGGCCTTCTCTTCTCGTGTGAGGCGAAGGTATGATTTAATGCTGCCGTGTGCCACCACCAACAGATTGTTCCACTCGCTACCCCGACCCGCTACCATGAACATTGAGCGCAACTTCCCTATCAAGCTGTCGACAGTCCCTGCCGCCAATCTAGTTGGGCATGGGCAACGCGACTTCTTGGAAGAGCCAAAAGATGGACATGTGAAGTAGCGTGGACCTTCGTCCTCCCACCCTTATCTCTTCATACCAGGAACCTGGAGATGTCCCGGGGGGAGGCAGACAACAAGGTCTTAGGCATTGGTAAGGAACTCAAAAAATTATCCAATTCCCTTTGACAGACTTGCTTTTTGCTTTTCGTATGGCTTGGCTTCCTGAACGGATTGGAGCGTGTTGAGACGTTCATCTAACGAGGGGATATCGAGAACCGCTTTTTCCGCAATGAAAGCTCCCCCTACACACTTGTGCTTGTAACCGCATTGCTGACAAAAAGTAAAACACTCGTCGTTGGGGTAGGAACATTCGGGACAGCGAACTGCTGGGCGCCAGATCCTGGGGGTTTCAATAAGAGGCTGAGGAAAGCAGAAAAGGAGAAAAAGAAAATGTTTTAAAAAGAAAAAAGAGACACAAAAGATATAACATTGTAAACAACTAGCTATTAACCTTTTAACGAATAAAGGGCTTAATAAACGTGGCTTTGACAACTATGCGTTATAAAGCGATGTAAATACATAGGATGGGTAAAAGTGCTCGATTAACTAGTAATCCCTATAACAAGGTTCTTAGGCAAAAGTCAGTTCTATTTGTACTTAATTGAGACGCCGTGTAGCTGATTGGCTTTACTGACCAGCGTTAATTCTGAAGGCCCACAGGTCCCATTGGAGAGGACGGGCTAACCATGGGTTTAGACCTTTCCTGGATGGGAAGAGAAGTACCGACATGTCTCCTTTTTCTCCTAGCTTGAAGGAAACGATAGCTCTGCGCTGGAGTATGGGCCACCAGTATTTCCTTGGGCAAACGTCAGGTACGATCATCGTGACAGCACACCCTTGGGGCAACAAAAATCGCAGCAGTGGGCCCACGAGCACAAAAGGCGGGAACACATCAGCATTCTGATGCAGCCTTTGTGAGAATACATTGGTGCCTGACGACTCTTGGCAGGGAACAGGTGCGAAGAAACGTAGACGGCGTCCGGAACGGTTGCGCCGGGCGACAGATGGTAATGCCATTAGATCAATAGAGTGGGGGCCAATGGTTCGCTCCACCAGCTTCCAAGCATCGTCACTCGACGTGGCATCCAAATCCGATAAGACACGTGACGGGGCGTCGGCGGGATTCTCTTTCGACGGCACGTAGCGAAGTGACAGACCAAGATTTCTCTTAGCACAGAACTGAAATAAGGATTTTAGCGTGGCCGAGATGACGGGCGATTTGGACACCTGTTTTTCCCAACTTGCTACCAATACTTTACTATCCACGAAAACATCGATCCTGGCGTTATGGAGATCGTTTGCAAGGTTTTGAAGGGTATACAGGAGAGCCAAGGTCTCTTTGGCGGTGATGGGGAGCCCGCGTTCATGAACGCCCCAATAGCCTCGAGTTTCCACCGTCGTTTTGCCTTCCTGCAGTATATGACCGCCCCAACCGGTATTAGATGCATCAGAGAATGACTGGGCTTGGTGGTGGAATTCTGACCTCTACGGTGGCCCACAAGTGTCACGGCACAACCGAGAAAGTCACGGCACAACCACAAATTCACGGCACGCCACCAAGATTTCCACGGCACAACCGCCACAAATCTCACGGCACAACCTCCACAAATCTCACGGCACAACCACCACAAATCTCACGGCACAACCGCCACAAATCTCACAGCACAATCGCCACAAATCTCACGGCACAACCGCCACAAATCTCACGGCACAACCGCCACAAATCTCACGGCACAACCGCCACAAATCTCATAAGCCACAACCACAACCGACTCAGAAGTTGCGGCGGAAGTGGATAGTCCACGGCGGAAGTGAGCCTCTTCGCGCCCGCTCCGCTATCAAGAATGTCAGCGGGTATCGTCCACGGTGGAAGTGGAAATCCACGGCGGAAGTGAATTCAGACCACCACAGGCAACCCATATATCCAGACCATAATACTCGAATAAGTAAAATGGCGGACGAGAAACACGAAAAAGAAGAAGCAATAGAATACTTGTTTTATAAGGGATACCAATATGACGAAATTATAGGAATGCTTTATCACGATTTTGGAATCGAAATGAGTTTGAGTTCTTTAAAAAGGTGGCTCAAAGCTATGGATTTATCCAGAAAAAATGTCAACTACGACGTGAACTCTGTCAGACAAGCCATTCAAGACCTGTTAGATGGACCAGATGCCAGTGTTGGTTATCGGTCTATTTGGCATACGCTTCGACTGAGAGGTATGATTGTTCCCCGGATTGTCGTTCCAGAACTTATGCGAGAACTGGATCCAGAAGGTGTTGAGTCCAGGAGAGCGCACAGGCTCCGTAGGCGAGAATACCATAATCCTGGCCCCAACAGCGTATGGCATGCAGACGGATATGATAAACTGTCGCCATACGGTTTCCCAATACATGGTTCCATCGACGGTTTTAGTCGGAAAATTATCTGGCTTTACGTAACTCGATCAAACAGCTATCCAGGTAACATTGCAGCCTATTATTTAGAGGCAGTTAGAGAGTTTGAAGGATGTCCACGTGAACTAACCACTGACCTTGGAACGGAAAATGGTACAATGGCTGGCATCCATTGTTTTTTTGTGAACAACCCACATGCACACAAATACGTAGCTTCACCGAGAAACCAGAGGATTGAGGCTTGGTGGTCTTTCCTGAAAAAGAACTGGAGCACTTGGTGGATCAATTTTTTCAAGGACTTAGTTGAAAAAGGGAAATTAAACACAGGTGATGTACTCCAGAAAGAATGCTTATGGTTCTGCTTTGCAGGTTTGATACAGAATGATTTAAACAATGTCCAAGAGCACTGGAACACCCACTACATCCGCAAATCTCGTCATGACACTGTGTCTGGGAGACCAAATGCCATATATATATTACCCGAGCGTCATGGTGGCATCAGCAATTTGAGTGTTAAGGTTCCTGAAAATGAGCTGGATTATGCAAGTGGTCACCTTATAGAAAGAGATCAAGAAAGTGAGCACCAAGAGTACTTTCAATATGTAATGAGCACCCTTAATCTTCAGCAGCCTAGGCATTGGAGAGAAGCACTTTGTCTATATGAGCAGTTGAAAACAATTGCAGTTCAGGGGATGTGAATGACTTCCAGTTGCACACAAAAGTAATTAATGTACAGTGAAACCTGTTTGATTTCCGACCCAAAATCATCACTTACCTAGCCCTTTTTTGCACCCACCCCTGGACCCTGCAATTAGACAACTTAAACCTGTCTTAGGCAGACACCTTGTATTGGGTTCTGAGGAGGTCCGCTTAGAATAAGTATCACTGCATAAAGAAGAAATTTTTATTATTTGGCAGATGTTACATACCTGCAACTGATATGGTAGCCAAATATTGCACTAAAAGTTTGGAGTTTGTCATCAGAAAAATTTAGCCAGTTTCAAATTAAACATAGGTATGGGAAAAGAAAGCTATTACAGTGTAAAGACTTCAGCCGGGGCCACATAAAGGTACAATTTTGAAACCAAAATGGTCACATTTGATTGGCTAAGAAATGACCAATGTCAGAATCGTTTGTTAATGACTCAGTCTGTGTGCCCCGGTTGAAGTCATTACACCAATTGCCATATATTATATATATTATTATTATATATAATTTCCAAAGGCCTAAGTAAACAAAGACCTTGTCTGATACCCTTAGCATTATATATGTTTCGAAGGCCAATGGAGTTGATGCACAACTTGAAAAAATGACAAAAATATTGTCCCATAGCAATCTCATTCCCAGATGTTGAATGGGATTCCTGTGGTGAAAAAGTGCAAGGTACGCTGGGAGGTTGAAGTTATGCTTACAAATGAGTTTAAGCCCCCAGCAGCACACAACCAGGATTTTTTCAAGTAGTTGTCTTCTTCTAAATGTTCCAATTTTTACCAGGATTGTTACCATTTGTAGAGTCAAGCATTGTTTTTTGGAAAGTACATGTATATACAAAAAACAGTTAATTTTTCTTTGATATTTTATTTGGCTCCTGTATCAATGTTAACAATAAATTTATTTAGCATAGAAACTGAATAAATTGTTGACTAAACAAGAAGCCATGGTAATATATCTATAACAATAAACATCACTTTCTAAATATAGTGTTCTGTAGATTCTAACTTAGCCTTGAAACGGGCACAACAAAGAAACAAAATATTTCTTTAAAAATGCATTATGCACACATATTTAGGACAAGCAATAGCATTGATATCAACTCTCTTGCTAACATGTAATAAGCATTGCTGCCTGTGCATCATAAAATATCAGATTAAATGCCTTGTGATATAATTATGTAAAAGAAATAGAAAAACTTTATAATCAGATGTCAACGACATGGAAACGTCGTGTAGTGTTAGTTTTTCTATTTCTTTTAAAAACTACAAGCCAAGCAACCATTTTCATAATATATGTAAACTTCAATTAAACATTTTTAAACTTTTCTAAACAGGAACAAATGATAATAAAAAGGCCCTAAAAGTAATGTAATTAAAATAGGATATATATATGCAAAATAATTATAATCGCTTTCTTGGTAAATGTTAAAATAATATCTAAATTATCTGAATTATCAAAAAGTAAAAATGATGTCAAATACTTCAGTCTCATATAGTTTTTTTTTCTCTTTTATAACAAATCTCCTGGTAATCAATTTTGCAAAGATATAATTATATATAATATATGTCATCCATGGTACAAAAAAAAAAATAATTGAAAAATACTACTAAGAAAAGCAACACAACAGGAAACCTCCAATGTTCAGACAAGTATCGCTCAAATGAGTCCAAAGATTTCAAAATACAGATCCATCTTGATAAAAATAATTGTCTCTTTTGTATTCTTGATTTTTAATGTGCATTGAAAGTTGAGCCTCTGAATCCATGGAGGCCGCCATCTAAGGGACTTGTATACTACAAAATCCGTCTACATGTATATATATATACATGTACTGTATATAAACTATCAAGACAAAATGGGCTAAAAGTACATTGTATATACAGTCAATGTCATTAATGTTGTCCAGCTAGAAAGGGATTAACACTACAATAAATATCATGTGTCTCATATATTCGTTTTGCGTGCACAAAACAAGCAAGTATTGTGCACGTGCAGCCGATATAATTCAAAGTATGAAGTATATCGGCTGCACGTGCACAATAATTGCTCATATCACGTGCGCAAAACGAATATATGATGAGACACGTGACATTTATTGTAGTGTTAATCTCTTTCTAGCTGGACAATGTTAATGATATAATAATTGACTGTATATATAATATTGGATAGTTCATTGATACTTCTTTGCACTTTTATTACGGTTTTGTTCTGGATCTAACTTTTCCCAAAAGCTTGCGAGTTGCTAACAGCAAGCAGGAAAATGTCCTTACATTTGTCTTGGGTCGACATGTGCACTACAGGAAAGGTTATTGTGCGACCACAAGCTCCTACAATGGGAAAACACACTTGATGTTTTGGGTTGCGCTTGAGGCAATCATGGTCAAATTTGACAGTGACTGACAGATTGGCCTTACTTATCTCTCGGTGCTTTTGCCCTGTCAGCCATCCCAACACACCTCCTGGTGAAATGTCAGGGGTGATATGTGTTTCACTCAGACATGGAGGGGCCATGGAGTCGCCACCTTCCTTATCACCATTGTCATCCTCATAAGCACTGTTGTTGTCGATGGCCCATGCCAGAGCTTCCGAGTAACCAGTAACTCTATCTTCTTCTATACTGAATAGAAGGTCCTGAAAATGATCCATAATGGCTTCTTCTACTGGCCGCTTGTTGGATCCTTCTTCTGAATACTGGGGCATCATCAAAGAATACAAGTAATCAGCATCTCCCTCCTTCCTCAGACCCTTTACAAACATATTACGTGTTATGCTAGGGTGCTTGTATATTATCTCTTTCAAACCATAGAGGTTTAACCCTCTTCTGAATTCCTTGAGATATAGGACTCGTCTGCTTAACATACTGACAACAACTGAGGCTCGGATAGACTTCAAGTTCTGTTCATTTACAACTCCAGTGTACCCATGGTCTACAATAATATCTTGGTAGTGAGTGGCATTATTTTCAATCTGATCAAGGAGTTCCTTTTCGCTTGGTGTTAAGTGCTGGTCTAAATCAGGACTGGTGTAATCAAAGTCTCTATCCATGACCAAAGTTTCAAATATTTTCTCATCTAAAAAGCAAGGAGCTGGGCCACCTTGTGCCAGACTTGTGGCTGCAATTTGTCCACAGGCTTTGAAATTGCCATTGTGTATGTCATTGGTATAGATTCTTGCCAATATTTGACATAGTCTCTGTCAAGAACTCCTTCGCTAGTGCACCCGAGTCTATCCCATCCTCGCCTATATACTTCACTCGCAGCACATGCTCTGGCGACACCTTCAATGCAGCTCTTTTCCAAAGATTAAGGGTCCTTTGCAGTGGTGACCCTTTCCTTACTACAATGTACATTGAGCACTCTTCACCTTCTGGAATCACTCTCTTCTGTAAGGTCTGAATGACACTGGCTTCATCCTTGATTTCATGATTTCATGATCACATGTACTTGCATCACAATAATAATTATTGTTGTCATTTACATTTACATGTGCTTCTGTTTCATTGAGGGCTTCGTTTTGCATTGCGAGGGCAATTTCCTGGTCATTCTTTATCTGGAGTGCCTCTGCTCGTCCTGGAAGGGTTGATGGGCCTGGTACTGCCATATCTACCACTTTTTGGTGCTTAGGAGGCACTATCTCCTCCTCCATAGGTTCACTCGCATTCTGCTGGAGATCCTCACATGTGCACAGGAATAGTACTATTCTTTTGTAATCCTTCAGGGATTCTTCTTTATACCTAGATAAGATAAGATAACTTTATTTACCCACTGTGGGTCCTTCAGGATTACAATAATAAATACTAATTACAGGACTAATATAATAACTAATAATTACTACTAATTATGCTATTGATTGCTTCTTTATACCTGTTTAAGGAAAAAAACTCCTTCATGTTTGACCCAGGCAAAAACTGTGCTTCTTGGCCATCCTCCAGTAGTAGTGCATAATCCTTCCCTTCCTCGTACAGATTACTGTGGAAATCTTTCCACTTAAGAGTTGCTTTCTCTAACAGTGTTTTGTAATTAGAACAGCTTGGTACCCTTATTGGCATGCGCTTTCCTCTCCCTCTTTTTTCTCTTATTTCTTCAACATCATCATCCCAAGCCATTAATCCAATGTTTATAATGACTTCTGTCTGTTCATTTTCTTCAATTTTTACTTTCTTGCCATTTTTGCCTAGCAGCTTTGCTTTATTTGGTTTTCCAATACTGTTCTTGTAATCTATAAAGCTCTTCACACCAACTCTGCCAAATTGGCCACAAACAGGCTTTGTACTGCTCATACCTGAAGGTCCTGCAATACCTGCAAAGGATAAAATACAGGTATAATAATTTATTGCTTAGATGATCTCAGTCATAATGTATTAAGCTTATAAAGTTATAATGTATTATTTCAATAAAGTTGTTATCATTCATTCAATCAATCAATCGCTTAACCCACCCTCCAAAAAAAAGAAGATATATTCCCCCTCTCGGCTAACAGAAATATCCTCCCGCTTATAAGCCCCCATCACAGACACAAGTCATGTCAAGAAAACACCAGTTGGCAGATATGACTTAGGAAGTATGTTGGCACACCAACGTTTAGCCCTAAACGTTATAAGATAAACACTTGCCAAACTTTACAAGGTTAGAATAACATTTTTATTGAAGAGTGCTTATAGCCCCCCCTCCCCTCCTCTCCCGAGATTTCTCAAGCAAGAGTCACACACCATAAAAAGTAGGAAATAAAGCTAATCATTAATTAAAAGGTGTCACCTTTGCATGGTGCATAACTATAAGTTTGTTATTTACGATCGTGCTTATTTCGTGCACAAATGTGAGACTTATTTCTATAAATTTTACATCTAAATAAACACGAGACTTACCTTCGCCACATTTTGTACAAAACTTTTGCTCAGGCAATAGATTTTCACCGCATTTTCCACAAAACATGGCAAAATCGAAGAGTTCAGCTCACTGAAAGCAAATTTACCAATGAACAAAGGATCATGGGACATTTTCTTAGTATACCGCTGACATTCTTGATAGCGGGCGCGAAGAGGCTCACTTCCGCCGTGGACTATCCACTTCCGCCGCAACTTCTGAGTCGGTGGTTGTGGCTTATGCATGTGCCGTGAGATTTGTGGCGATTGTGCCGTGAGATTTGTGGCGGTTGTGCCGTGAGATTTGTGGCGTGCCGTGAGATTTGTGGCGTGCCGTGAGATTTGTGGCGGTTGTGCCGTGGAAATCTTGGTGGCGTGCCGTGAATTTGTGGTTGTGCCGTGACTTTCTCGGTTGTGCCGTGACACTTGTGGGCCACCGTAGACCTCCAAGGTAAACAGTCTTCCCAGGTATCTAGGAAGCGCCAGTGCGCGATCTCTTGTCGTAGTGGCTCTGATAGCCGGATTTTGGCGTTGGCTTTGGGCTTGCTTGCTTTAGAAATGGCTTGATAAACCAAGTTAAATATAAAGCTTGGCTGCCGGTACTAGCAAGGCGAACGATGTGGTCTTGCCGGAGAATTAAGACCGGCAATTCGACCGGCAATTCTGACCGGCAATTCGACCGATGGACCGGCAATTCGACCGATGGACCGGCAATTCGACCGATGGACCGGCAATTCGACCGAGACCGGCAATTCGACCGTTCTTACCCAGGGTTAAAAAGTTATGGTCTCCGACCGGCAAATCGACCGTGCAAGCGGCAAATCGACCGAGACCATAATTTTTTAATTTTTTTAAAATTTTTAATTTTTTTTCTTATGTTTGTTGATTTTTTTTGAAGTGATTTTTAATTTTTTGGAAGATCTTTCTATTGGATTGTATAGCATGGTAACGTCTGTATTACGTCAATTAGCGGTACTGTCTGAGACCTCATACTAACAGAGTTATGCCGCCTCAAATATCGTCACCCTCAACTTTTGATCGATTTTAGGTCGATTTTCTATAGAAGATCTTCAAAATTTATTATTTTTTTCCCCATATTCTGGTAGGTCTGGTGATGGTGATTGCAATGATGGTAAGGATATTCGATTTTTGTATAAGAATCACTTAGAAATCTTGTGTTGATTTTGACGAAGTAGTCGTCCATTTATGAAGACACAGTTGTGTAGCCCACCTCCTGTACTACATAACCCACCAGTTAGTTTGTTGCTTTTTTTGGAAAAATTTCGAAATATTTCCCTCTGAAAATGGGTCAGAAGTGATTTTATACAAAGTTTGATCTTTCGTATCTCGATCAATATTGCTGCTATCTATGTGATCTTCCAGGTTTGAGATTAGTGGTCGATGGTGCTAGAAATGCAACATATTTCATCCCCATAAATTTCCCATGAGACTTCGTCTTCTTGCATTTTTTGGCTAGTGATATTTGAAGAACTAATGGTCATTTTGGCACTGATTTTTTGAAACTCTGCCTTACTGACTATTAGCACCATCGACCACTAATCTCAAACCTGGAAGATCACATAGATAGCAGCAATATTGATCGAGATACGAAAGATCAAACTTTGTATAAAATCATTTCTGACCCATTTTCAGAGGGTAATATTTCGAATTTTTTCCAAAAAAAGCAACAAACTAACTGGTGGATTAAGTAGTACAGGAGGTGGTCTACACAACTGTGTCCTCAGATTTATAACTAAAGGCCAGAAAAGTCTCCAAAAATGGACGAATACTTCGTCAAAATCAACCAAAGATTTATAAGTCATGCTAATAAACAAATCGAATATCCTTCACCATCGAATCACCATCTCCAGCACTACCAGAATATTGAAAACAACTCCATATATTTTGAAGATTTTTCTATCGATCTAAATATCGGTCAAAATTTGAGGGTGACGAATTTGAAAATTACTAACTTCGGCATTGTACTCAGGGAAGGAGCATGAGTCCTGGTGGAGTCGAACCACCGGCCCATTTCTGAGCCCTCCAAGGACTTTGGCCACTTTGGGATTTATTTCGGTTCCCCAAAAATGACTATTGTCTTTACATATGGTGTAGTGGCAGTACTTAAACTCGAACTTATATTTACAGATTATAGGAAGATTATATACAAATTATATACAGATTATAGAGATTATATACAGATTATATACAGATTATATCAAAATTATATACAGATTATGGAGTACGTTTTCAGTGGAACACGAACGTATATGTACAGATTATGTTGCACAGTGGAGTCAGTCCGTGGTGCTGTATTTCTTCTTGAGGGCTTTTATTTTTTCGTAGACTCGGTTTTCCCCTTCTCTGTCTGCGATTTGGGTGAGGCTTCTTGAGGTCCTTATCGTGGTCAGTATATTGGCCTTTGTTGACTCCTGTACGCCACAGATAATCTGTTTTGCTCTCTTCCTTATCACTTCCTCGTCCTCTTTAGACCACGCCGTTCTCCTCACGATCGAATGTATCTTGTCTTTTCCAACAACAGGTGACGGTGGCACGGTATTGACACTGGCCTCCTCGTCGCTCCTTTCTGCGGCCTTTTTTGGCGATCCAAACAGGGCCCGTACCGCGTCGTGGCCACTGCTGCTTTGGGTGATTCTGTTCTGTAGGCTGTAGCTACGTTCCGCGGTCACGTTAGAATGGACCATCAGGGACGCTATATTCGTTTTTTCCACCTCCGACCTGTCTCGGGTGTTGGTGACGCACACCTTACGGACCATTGTGGAACAAAACTTCTCCACGACCTCGTCGTCCAAGATAAAGGTCTTCCCGGCAAAAGCCTTCAGGGCCCTACGATGCGCTGAGGGGATTGCCATATTGGCCAAGGAATACTTGGCCCGCATCCTCTTTACCTTCTTTTAGGAAGACCTGCCTGGCTCCTCTGATATACCGAAACATGTCTTTGAAAAGGTCTTCTGACATGTTCATGAGGGCACCACCATATGTGGCGGTGGTCTTATGCTGAGCCACATGTACAATTCTCTTGTCTTCCAGGCGCTCATTCTGTTTCATATCCTCCAAGCTCATGGCGTGGATGGGGCCAGCCCGGGATCCATTTTCGATACATAGTCGGAATATCAATGAATTCCTGACATCCACCGCCTGTTCCAAAGTGTAGCTGTCTTCTCTGGGTTCTCTCAGCAGTCTGGTACAATATCGTGCGTGAGGCGACGTCTTCATGTCAATGATCTGCTGAGGTGTCACCAACAGTTTCCTCTCGTTCCACTCCCGGGTGGACTTCTGTTCCATGCGCGTCTTGCGCACGGACTCGCGCCACCCGGGCAGGGCGTCCACGAGCGTCTCGATGGTTTTCTCTCAACTGCAATAAAAGGCATACCCTTAGTGTAATGATCCATGTGATGGCATAACTACGATGTTTTGTACCATTGTGGAGAGCTGCAGGGTTTGCTTCACGTGTATGGCAAACAGCCTGTAGTGATGGATGTACACCAACAGTGTGTTGCATGACATGCCCTTCTTCCCCCCCGCCACTCTCTCCTCCAATTTGGACTTGAAAAATCTAGTAAGTAAGCAATAAGTAGTTAGCATTACTATTAATAATAACTGCCCGTCACTACTTCTAACCTGTTGTAGATGACTTCCTTGTTAAAAATGTCCGGCATGGCCGTTGGACGCCCAATAACCTCGTAGATAGTGTCAACCTAAAGAGAACAAGTGAGTAAGCACACCTCGTAATAATTATTAAATGGATGACATCACCTTCCAGTTACCTGTTGGCACATCTGCCTCACCACATTTGACGATTTACACCCCCCCATCAGGGCTGGTGAGGTGTTTGTTCCAGCTCTTTATTAAAGATTGCATCACGTTTTCTGGTTGGCATCCTGGGCCATATTTGCCCAAACCCTTGAGCTGTTTATCAAATAAAAAAGTGATGAAGGAGGGTTCAAAATCAGTTGAAAGAGATAGAATAAGAACAATACCTCTTCTCCGTCACTGTCGTCGCTAAACGCTCCCTCTACTTCCAAATCCTCTTCATCCTCCTCCATCGCCTGCTCTCCATCTCGTTCCTTTTCCACATACCCGCTCTGTGAAAGAGAAGGAAAGTTAAAAAACAAGAGAATGATGGTAATTGTAGTAGAGTTGTGAACACTAACCTGAGCATCCTCATCCTCACTCTCGATCCGTCTTCGTTTACTCACCAAACACGATAGCATTTCATCACTATCGTAGTTCTATGAAAGAGAGGAAAGTTATAATGCAATTTTAGAGGATAATGCTGAACATGGAATAGCGATAAATCCTAACCACATTTACTTCATTTTCATCATCATCATCAGCATCATCATCATCATCATCGTCATCGTCTGAGTCTTGCCTCCTGTCGATCTATAGGAAGGAAAAGGCACCCTTGTTAATGATACAATTGACAAGGATTGTTAATACTGCCATTGTCATTACCTCTCCAACCACCACCGTCGTTATGGGAGGCGGAGGGGCAGATGTTGGTGTTGTTTGGACTCTGACGATCTATAGGAAGGAAAAGGCACCCTCGTTAATGATAATATTGACAAGGATCGTTAATACTGCCGCAAGCATTACCTACGTTGCAGTTGTGGTCTCAGACGTAGCTTTTCGTGCCGCCGTGAGCATGAGCTTGTATAGCGGCGCAGATGACTTCAGGTGGTGGCTGGACTTCAGATGCATGTCCAGCGTCATGCCTGTCCAAACGCAGCCTTCCATCTGACACCCCTTCGTCGGTCGTTTGTCTGACACGTCTTTAGTCGCCTTCCACTGTTGGTAACGTGTGGGCGACCAGGCGTGGACATTTGTGAGATGGTTTTTCAAATGCGCCACGCCTTTATCGCAAGTTGGGCACTGGGAACGTTGCCCAACAAAATTCCCGCTTTCTAGTACTGGTCTGGGTATGGAGACGCCTTCATTACGAAGGTAATGGGCGATCCTTTCGCACCCCTCCAGCATATTTCTTTTGACCTCCAACAACAGCTCCGTGCTTGGTACCTCTGGGTACCAAGGGTCTTCATTGGGGGACTCGCGCGAATGCGCCATGTTGTTTGTTCTGTTGATATTGCGCAGACACATCTCTCCAAACTGCCCACGTTCGCGTCTCGTACGACTGATATCTCCGCAGAGGTATAGTCGTACAATTCTTTCTGAGTATGTTTTTTGCTGTATTTCTTAAAGAAAGCCATCTTCTATCAAGTAAAAAAATATCAAAAAATATTTTAGTTATTTTTAACGTTTTGCGGTAGAGCTACGTTAGACTAACAGACGTCAGTATACCATTGTTGAATAGCGCATTCACTGCATCATTTTTTGTAGTAAAGAAATGTTGAAAAAAGGCTTCGTTACCAAGCTACCACCGTCAAACATGCCCCAAAACGACAAAAAATGGTCGCTTTTCCCATAATAAAGGCATGTTCCCCCCCGAATTCCAGACGCTTATGTATGCAAAAGTTGTACAAGGGTATGTGCGTCATGTAATAGTTGCAAAATATTGGTAGCTTATTGGGGGAAATTTCGAAGAAAGCTGACAGTCAACATTGCCAAGTATTTCTAAGGGCTTCGAGCCACCTTAATTAATTCATACCAAATGTGGTCATGCACTATATTGCCTTGGTCCGCGTTACCACGATACTATACAGTACGCATGTAAAACGTATAACATGAATGACTGCGCACCACCAAACTATCGATAATGTTTTGTTTTCTTTAAAGAAATCCATGCTCATTAAATATGCAAATTTATGCAAATTTATGCAACCATCAAGTGCGACGTCATACGTTCTACAACTTTGGCATACATCATGGTCAGCTATTGTGCTGTTATCACGTGTATTCTAGAGTTAATGCCATGTATGGGCACAATGTCCATATATGGCACAAGATGGCCGCCAAGATGGCCGCCGACAGGTGCAAAATGCCGACGGGCGATAACAGAACAATAAACAAACATCGCGTTAAACCACCTAAGCTACTTGTAGCCTCTTCTTACGGCGTTTTATCCGAGGATATTGGTTCCGAGGATATTGGGTTACCTGTGGTGGGGGTTAATTAACCGCGGGGGACTAAGGCGAGGGGGAGGAACGCCGAAAAGTAGAGGCTACGGACATCTTTGTAAAAATTTGAATCAAGCATGAAATCTGATAACCCTGTAAAATGCCGATCGCTCCGCCTCTTGATGACGTATGTGATATGTTTTCGCGAGAACGTGTTTATTTACATCGGTATTAATCCTCTGTCCATATCTTTATATTTATATTTATATATTAGCGCTCCCATTGATATCAGTACGTTTTGTTACTGAAGGGAATACCCTGTTTAAATAAAGGTTTTCATTCATTCATCTCGAAGCTCTCACGTTGTTTATTCTACTGTTGTCATTCTATTGCCAAAATTATGTAGTCCGTAAGAGTTTAATATTTTCGAATTCGATAAATCAGCATGCAGGAAACTCCTACTAAACCGGCCAAGGGAAAAGTCGGCAGGAAATCAAATCCAGAACTGACTATGTTCGACGCCAGCAAATTCACCTTGGAAATTTTAAGACGAATTACATCTCCACGGAGAATATGATTTATCTTCTCCAAGACATCTTCTTGAAGAGAGAGGGCGACGACATTTAGAGAGAATTCGTTTGACTTCAGTTGTTCTTCCACGATACTGTTCAAAGGGCTTATCACTAATAGTT
The DNA here is from genome assembly GCA_033675265.1 of Actinostola sp. cb2023. Lineage (NCBI taxonomy): Eukaryota > Metazoa > Cnidaria > Anthozoa > Actiniaria > Actinostolidae > Actinostola > Actinostola sp. cb2023. The sequence continues at coordinate 134,081 of JAUJYZ010001088.1, read as the reverse complement.
GGATTCATCCGATTCAACGCCAACGGTTATCGATTTAAATCTTCAATACCGTGTTCTTTGGCGCATTCATTCAGTAAATCTGTGTATTTCTCTTCAAAATAACCAGCGCTGTACTTTACATGACAACCCGTTGACAGATGACTCCCTTTCAGCCAATCACATTTCCCGTTGCTGGGCTGACGGGGAATTCAAATTTTTACAAAGATGTCCGTAGCCTCTACTTTTCGGCGTTCCTCCCCCTCGCCTTAGTCCCCCGCGGTTAATTAACCCCCACCACAGGTAACCCAATATCCTCGGAACCAATATCCTCGGATAAAACGCCGTAAGAAGAGGCTACAAGTAGCTTATAAACCACCCCGCCCAAAAGATGCTCCTATCCCTTAGGTCCCGAAAGCCACTTTCATTTCGGGATCGAAATGGAAGTGAAAGGGAGAAAAGTGGGAATGAACGAGATAAAAATTGAAGGTTACCAAGGTGACGTCCTATGCCCCCTACGTCATTCGATGACGATATGCATAATATAGGCATACGTCATTGCACATTTTCAAAATGTTAAAAAGGGAGGTTTTCATTGGTCTATATCTTAGTCACCATAACAGCTGTGACATTGTACCTGACATATGATGTACTGTGTCCAATGGTCATTGCAATGCCCATGTATGCGCACGAATTGCCTGTAACGTGGACTACTGCGCATCGAGTGCCATCTAAGTGCCACCGTCAAAAATCCGATGTTCAAACGGTCGTAGCTCAGCAGCTTTTCACATTTTGGTATGTCGGCCCGATATTGATACATAGCCCATAGACTCTAGTTGCCCGTCAGTAAGGCAGCTCTGCCAGGTTAGGCCTGGTTACCAAGCTATTAACCGCTGAAAACGACCCAGAAAAACCGGTTTTTCCCAATTTGAGGCATGTTCCCCCCCGAATTCTAAAAGCATATGCATGCACAAGATGTAGATCTCGATCAGCACTTCTAGGCCAACCTTTCAATTTCGTCGATCACCAACTTACTTCTCGAGATATCGCAGTTTTCCCGATTTCAGCTAAAAAACCCTTTGAAGTCGATTATCACACCGAAAAAGGGAAGTGAAAAATCGCGCTCAACGCCTATCAGTAGTGCATCGTCAATCTCTTTCTAACGCACCAATCAGAACGCTAAAATCACCTGTTTCCTCGGAGGTACGGCCATTTATGTGAAAAAACTCGATAACTCTCGATACGTTGATGCAACTCAATTGAAACTTTGACACCATGAACTACGACATACATTCCATCATTTGGCAGAGCGAGACTGGAATCGAGTGAATGCACCGGAAGTTATTATATCGAATATTGGCTATGTTCGGGGCACTTTTTGAAACGGAAGGACTTGGCCGATTTTCTCGAGCCATACGTCATATGAAAGGTCATCTCAAGGAGAACATACTACATGTTTCGAAATTTACGATCGATGTAGTTTTAAGGGTGAAAATGACCTTCAAAATTAAATCTTCGAAAAAACATATTTAATTTATGTTAATTTATTCAAGCTCCACACACGATGTGAACAGTCTGCGTTAGTAACCTGTGGTGGTATATCGGTCGCCCAAATCCAATACACAAGGGAGATATGATTTTTCAACCGACTTTTCACCTTTTCTCAAATAAACAACTTTTTTTCATCGAATTCATAGGAAAGATGTATGTGGCATATGTTGCCAGGGGGGAGGCCGTCCATGTGCATGTGAAAACTAAGTAGTTTAGTAACTTATTTCTCGAGATATCTCAATTTTAGTGAATGATTTTTCGTCGAAAAATTGAAATCAACTTTTATCCCACTTTCCTCAACTTTTCGAATATGACGCAATACTGGTCGTGACCCCCTCTCAAAAGGTCACACTTTAGTATAGAAACTTTTTAAGAAAGTCGAATAATTTATTCAGGTTTATATGTTTTTTTTAGGCCAAAAGGAAAAAATCTTAAAATATTCGCATTTAGAGTATTCTCGTTTCTGTTTGTGCAGTTGTGCTCAGAAACTCAAGGGGTACACACCTATTTTTTTGGGATGGCACATTAGCATATTTTCATCGAGTAATTAAATGTCGGATCTTACTTGCATTTAGAGAAAAAGTGTCACATATATTGCTTTAATAACTTTCTGCAAAACCTAAAAAATTACCATACAATTTGCATATTTGTTTTCATTTTGGGCCATGTTTGGTGTTCAATAGCTTGGTAACCAAGCCTTTTCAGGAAAGTGTCTGTCCCGACAAAACATGCTATGGTCCATGGGCTATACAACTGTGCTAACCGCTAGGTATAACGATTTAATGTGGCCGAGAAAACAATTATCAAAACTCAGAAAAAAGTCAAAAAAAGGTAAACAACTTTTTTTCGATTATTTGTCGATGCGCAGTACCATAGCTTAGAATATTAAGATGCGCATACACAAGCGTTATATAGCCCATTGACACTAGTATATCATGTATCGACAACTGCTTCACAGCTTTCTTATTTACCAAGATATGGAGCCATGAAAAAGGCCCAAATTGCATGTTTTTCACTTTGTTCGATATTGTGATTTTCGTATCTCGGTCAGATTAGAGAAGATTAGATCTACAGTGATTCTGTTCAATAGGCCATGGACTGTAGTCTATTTGTCCTTCTAACATGCTATCCTATATGAGGCTTGGTTACCGAGATATGAAGTACCAAAAATGCTCCAAAATAACCCATTTTTCGAGATTTCGAGGTTTCCCCCCCCTGAATTCCTGACATATATGTATGACAAAGGGATGTAGTTTTATATGCTCGACAAGTTCTCTATACATTATACTGACGTAAAATGTAAAGCCAAGGCTGTACTCAGGTGTCTCGTTTTCAAAAAAAGGTTTTATATGTACGAAGTACGAAATTGGCTGACACGTTACTCTGGCACATTGCAATATATTCTAAAGCTACTACAATGGTTGTATAGCACATCAAGTGTAGTTCTCACATCCAAAGCTATGAGATCAAAAACTGTATTATTATCGAGTTATTATTGGCTAAAGTTGGGTGAATCATCGAAAAAATAGGAACAAATTGACATTTTTTTCGTTCGACCTCCCAACTTTGGACTATCTTATGTCAGCAACATTACAAAGGTTAAGCTAATCCTTCAAAGCCTTTGTAGAGCACCTCCAGTGCTTCCTTGTTTTTTTTTCCTTTTTTTTTTTTTTTTGGAGTTTGGAGCTCCTTATCTCCAAAACTAAAAGCGGGTAAGAATGCGCACTTGGATTAATGGATAGTACTCCTTCCAAAGGTCTCAAGCTTTAAAGGGCGAGGTCGTAGCAGGCCTGGTTGCTAAGTCCATAGTCGCCAAAAAATACGATATTGCGTTATTTAATGCATCATAACTCGCGATAAATTAGCATAATCCCCCCTTTTTTTTCCACAATTGTAATCTACATCATCAGTGCAATAATAATGATTCTGGCGGTGACACTCAGGTTAGGCATCCTTCTGGGTGAAATTTGACCTCAAACTTAAAAAAGTTTAAATTCATATAACTCCGCGAATATAACGTCAATCTCTTAGTATTTCCAGTATGTTAGGTAGGCGAGCAAGAGCTATAAAGTGTATGAATATGAGTTTGCTAGCTTGAAATGCAGCAATGCAGGAAGAATTACCCCTTGGTACCCCTTGTGGAGATTAGGGCACAAAAGGGAGAGTTGAAGGGCCTAGCGTTAGCTTCTGCCTAGGAAAGATGGCTCAAAAATCATACAGATGTGATCTCTGAGCGAAGGAGTACATATACTATCAATATTATAATATTCGAGAAAGTCACGTGATTTTCGTAAATGACCCCTGAATGGACGAAAGTTTACGTAGCTCTAACTCCCTTCCAATTAAGCCAACGTCGACACTTTTCATAGCAGCAACGTAGACTGGTACTCTTAATGCACAGCCTAAGTTTTAACTGATTTGCATAAAATGTGAAAAATTAAGGATTCATCGAAATATTTTGAAATTATTAGCCAAAATCAAGCTCATCACTCCCCACCTGAAAATCTCTTAAATCCAGGGAGAAATTCGAGGCTGAAAAGTGAAAGTTTGGACCTTCGTAACTCAGTTGTTGCCATAGCAACCTCAATGGATTTTGGTGGCCAGACACTTTCGTCCACCTATATCTATGTGCAAAATATAGGATCGATCAGATGAAATCCCAAGAAGTTCTGCATACCTAAGTATCGAATATATTGAGGTCACCCAAAAATTAGCATTTTATGCAAATGAGAAAATTTTACTTTTAACACAGAGCATTCGGCGAGTACTAACGCGTACATGAAAGAGAATGGGTCGCAAACGCTTAGAACGTGCCGAAAAACGATGTTCAAAATCTCACTTTTCGACTAAAAAAAGCAAAATTTCCAAAAGTCATAAAACCTTTGCATTAAGAGTAAATGAGTTCATATTCACGAAATATGTAGATCTATGCTTCATAGTCATATAAGCCAAGTTTCAAGTCATTTAAATAAATTCCTGATTTTACAGAAAATATTTCCTAAGACATATGCAAAAAAGGTGTCTTGGGAAAAAATCCCATATTCTAGACCATACCCCGCACGTGTTGTAGCTTGAGTAGAGGTAGGTCTTTCATGATATAAGTGTTAGGATTAAGTATGAAATGGTGGAGGAATAGTGATCACAAGTTGACCCTCAAAAAATGTGTGTTGTGAATCTGATTTTTCGAAGTCGATTTTCTCATAGAAGGAGACATACTTAAGAGACGCCAAAATTATGACAGAAAGCACTCGACGTCAGAATTGAAATATTTGCATATCTGAATAAATTATAATTTTTTGACTGAAAACTACTAAAAAATCGATAAAATATTCAGATTTTATCTAGAGGTCAGCGGTCTTTAACCAAAAAATCCACAGTCATCCCATACAGCCGCTCTATGAACACACTAGGTCTAGGCATTTTCCTTCGAGAGTTAGAGCCAAAATTGCAAGTCCGAAAATCTCGAAAATGTTCGAAAATGTTTACAAGTCGATTTTGACCGTGAAGGACTGGGTTTATCACCCCCCTCTCGACGTTCCAATCGGTTCAATCCTTAATAAGTTATAGATAAAACAAAAAACTGTAAAAGTTCATACTTGAGCTCAAAAAGTCTACCTATGTCTAACTTCGTACTTGCTATAGGCCCTTGTGCTCTAACTTGGCTAGAAAATGTTTGACTATCAGGTTAGCTTAGATTTTCTGGCCGTGTATACTAGAGGCATAGACGGTCATGATGGGCTATATATATAACTTTTCGGTCGGACCACTGGAAGAGTGGGTTAGACTTTGAAAATGTCGAGGAAAAAAAATATCCAATCACACGTGTTCAACCTCTCTTATCTCCCTGGGGTTTCAAGGGTTACGACTCATATTCTAACATAAGATACTACATCTCAAAAGGAAGATTTTGATCAATAAAAATTTAATAAATTATTAATATTTATTGGTTTTTGCAGACCAACGGTCGAATTGCCGGTTTGACCGGCAATTCGACCGGGGGACCATAGTTAGGGACACGGACTTGTTTTCCAGGATAGCTTCCCTCAGTGTTGCAAATTTGACTCGCTTGTCTTGTGGTAGGATAAAAGCTTGTCGCTGGGAATCACATATGTACCCCCAAGAAACGGACAGCTGTGGCAGGTTGGAGGGAGCTCTTCTTGAGGCCTATGAAATATCCCAGTGATATTAGCGTTGAGCATGCAATGAAGGCGGCCATTTCTGCAAGCTGACAATTTGTGAACTTCCCAACGGGAGAGCCGTGAGGCAGTCGTAATTGACCAACATGGCGATCGTTGTCGCGGAATTAATGTCGACCAAGTATCCAACAGTTCTCAGGCTCGAATCAACTCCGCTGCGCTGGCTCGCAACACAACAAGGGACTGTATTTCGTTCTGATTTTCAAGACTTTATTCAGTCTTCACACTCTGGTTACAATTCTTACAATTCTGACTTGACTGGACTGATAGTCGCTTATTTATACTATAATACTACAATAGACAATGATTTCTTGTACAGTCACAACTATGTGAATTATTAGGGTGTGGCTTAAATACATCCTTTGAGGCTACATAGGCGTTTCATAACTAAGACTTAATAGCTAAGATAACTAACAACTATAAATCAACAAAAATGTACCGATTGATTATGACGTTCTCCCGCGCATGAGACGTGTTTCCGCATACGCCTAAATTATTCCCGGACACTCTCCCCCCTTGACTCGTTTATGAGTCAAGCATCGCTCGGTTCTTCCACTGCGCGTCTAGTGCTGCCGCTCTCCTGGATGGTTGCCTGGCAACAACGGTACCCGTCCCACCCAGTGGTTCAATGCGAGCGACTTGCCCCGCTTTAACTTCTATGGGGTACAGCTTTTGTATAGGTCGCGCCATGCGCGAAGGCTTGCCCTTAGTTATTAACCTAATATTAGCTCCCCGTACAACATTGTCTGTTCCTTCAATCAAACTCTCTATAATCGCCATCCTCCACTCTCCTCTCTTCTTACACTCATCATGCACTGTCACTACATCGCCTACTTCTACTGTCCTGTCTTTGCTAGCTGACTTTAAACGGTGAAACTCTCTCAAGTCTGCCAAATACTCTCTCCTCCACCTATTCCAGAAGTGAGCTAACTTCTTAGACAGGTACCCATACCTTTCCTTACCGCTCATCTCCTCTCTGTCTTCCACAATCTCATCTGGGATTGATGTGATCCTCCTTCCATAGATCAAGTGCGATGGTGTTAACACCTCCTCTTCCAGCTCTTCGTACTCGTACGTCAACGGTCTAGCGTTCAGCGTCCCCTCTATCTCCACTATAATCGTTAGCAACTCATCAAACGTCAACCTCGCATTCCCTAACACCTTCCTAAGGCACCTTTTGACGAGACCCACCATTCTTTCAAAAAATCCTCCCCACCAAGGTGCCCTTTCCAAATTGAATCGCCACATAATTCGCTTGTTCCCGGTCTCCGCCCTTACTTCTGGATGCTCATACAATTCTTTTAGTGCCTTCGCAGTCGCCTGGAAGGTCTTCGCGTTATTGGAGACCATTAAATGTGGCGTGCCCCTCCTGGCCGTGAACTTACGCAGGCAACGATTAAATGTAGCTGCAGACAAATCCTCAACTAAATCTAGGTGAACTGCTCGAGTCACGCAACAGGTGAACACCGCTATGTATACTTTCTCTGAGCTGCCGACTCCCCCCTTAACGTACAAAGGCCCAGCAAAGTCAACTCCTACCTTTGAAAATGGTGCAGCCTCTGTAACCCTAAACTCCGGTAAGGGCGCTGTGGATGGTGCCCCGTATGCTCCCCCCTCGTGCTTCTTGCATGTCACGCACTTACCTAGGATCTTCTTAACCATCTGGCGTCCCTTTGGTACCCAGTACCTCGCCCTTAACTCCGCAAGAGTTGATCTCACCCCACTATGGCAGACCCTCTGGTGGCAATCTCTCACTATCATCTCCGTCAACACATGATCTCTTGGTAAAATGATAGGATTTCTCGCACTGAAGACGAGCTCGGCGTTTTCTAGTCTTCCTCGACACCTCAACATACCCCCCATGTCCTGCAGCCCTAGACTACTTACCAATTGGCTAAATTTGTTATCCTTCTTCAATTCTGCTTGCGCCGCGAGAATCCACTCTTTCTCTGCCTCAATACCTTCTACCACTGCTATCTCCCCAGACCGCTTTGCACGCCCCATTGTTGCTGCTTGCAGGTTGTACACAAAGCGCTTGACCCAGGCTGTAACTCTAATTAGTTTCCTGAGGCCACCATATCTCTCGATACTCACCACTTCCTTGATGCCGACCGGCTTCTCCACATTGACAATCAACACAGTTGACTTCTTCTCTTCCTCCGAGGTCTCCAGCGTCTTGTTAGTCACAGTAGTAGACGGCCAGTCAGTAAGTGTCCCAGCCAACCAAGACGGCCCCTCCCACCATATCTGACTTTGTTTCAGATTCGTGGCTATCACCCCCCTGGACCCCAAATCGGCTGGGTTACTCTCCTCCGGGCAATGCCCCCAGTCCTTCTTACTAGTGAGCTTTAAAATCTCGTTCACTCTGTGCTGCACAAATTGCTTCCACTCACCTCTATTCATTATCCAATAGAGCACAGTCTTGCTGTCTAACCACAGCCGCGTCCCTGTTATCTCCACCTCAGACTCAAGAGCTGCCAATACTGCGCGCATCTGCTTCGCCAGCATTCATGCTGACATCAATTCTAACCTTGGGATGCTTAAGGCCTTCAAAGGTGCTACCCGAGTCTTTGAAGTTAACAGTTCCACACTCACACCCACGTCTGTATGGCAGACAAGGTAGATCACTGAACAGTATGCTTTCTTACTAGCATCACCAAACCCGTGCAAATAGCATTTCGTGACCTTCCCTGTTGTAAAGCGGTTAACACATCTGTTAATTGTGATCTCTTTTGCCCTATGCAGGTCCTCTATCCACGCTTTTAGTCTATTGCTTACCTCCCCCATAAGCTCCTCATCCCACTTAAATCCCCGACTACATAAGTCCTGAAATAACATCTTCATACTTACGGTTACTGGGCCGATAACCCCGAGGGGGTCAAAGACTCCGGCTAATACGTTTAGCACGTTCCGTTTGGTCGGCACCAGACCCTCCGCTTTGTCGGCAATCGGCGTCAACATAAACTTAATCACATCCAGCTCACTATCCCAAACTACACCCAATACCTTCTCACTCTTGGCACACCCTTGAGCAGCAAGTCCAAGGGTTGCCTTGGCATAGGTCTCTTCCTCGTCTAACCTCACTACTTTCGAACCAGTGGACCCAGACTGTTTCTGGGGGTCAATGCTTACCTTTAATTCCCTGTCATTCGTTTTCCATTTCCGCAGCCTGAATCCACCTTCCGCTAGCCTATCTCTTGCCTTCTCGTAGAGTTTGTAGGCCCGGTCAGCAGCACATTCCCCTGTGACTAAATCGTCTACATAAAATCCATCAACCATTTTCCTGACAAACTCTGAGTCAGCTTCTTCGTAAAGCGAAATATGATGTCTCAATGTTCCATTGAGCAAAAATGGCGAGGCATTCAAGCCAAACACAACCCGACAAAGCCTATACACAACTACCTTTAAATTGTCCTGTAGCACGTCCTCTACCCACAGAAACCTCAAACAATCCCGATCACCCTTATCCACTTCTATATTTAAACCCCACAAGTACAACTTTGTGACATCTAAACCGGATAAGAATATCGAATAACAAGGGGTTTAACGATGGCCCTACATGTAAACAATCATTCAATGACGTCCCGTTTTTTCCTTCCTTTGCGGACGCATCATAAACCACTCTTACCTTTGTGGTTTCTGCATCCCGACGTATGACAGCCTGATGAGGCAGATAATGAGCGTTTTCTGCCCTCTCCAAGTCAACTACTTTCTCTATAATACCCAACTTAAGTTGTTCCTTGATAATGCTGTCATACTCTATCAACGCCTCTGGCTCATTTTTTAATCTTCTTATCTGACCTTTCATCCGTGCAAGACTATTAGCGTAGTTGCTAGGCAACACTTCATGACTCTCTTTCCATGGTAGCATGACTGAGTATCTATTTCCGTCAAAGCTAATACTATCTACAAACGATTCATGCACTTCGTCCCTTTCGCTGATACCTAACGCTTCTAAGTCCCAAAGCTTGTGTACGTTAGTTTCTAGTTCCCCACTGTCATCAACTACAAGGTTGGCTTGTGCTGTCTGTGTTTCCTCAGTGCCACTACACCTCTTTAAGGGACCTGACAACACCCACCCTAGCTTAGTTTCTACTGCTACAGGCTGGTCTGGTTCCCCCCGCACTGTACGCCCACCTTGAAAACACCACAAGTAGTCTGCCCCTATAAGAATATCTATCTGTGAATCCTTGCTAACCTTACTAGTGACATCTGAAAACCAAAGGTTCTTCAAGTAAGGATAGTCCTTCTTGATGACGTCTACACTCTCATTCTGTATACTCGATATCTTAGGGACAACATACGCCTCTATCTGTGTGACGTTCCCACCCCTAAAGGGCATAACATTAATCTCTACCACGTCTCTCGACTCTGTCTCCTTGGATCCCTGTCCAAAGGTGCTAATACTGAGTAATTCCCGGCGCACTACCCTCATTCCCAGTGCCCTTACCGCGCTACTAGTGACAAACGACCTGTGACTCCCTGAGTCAAACAACACTCTTAGCCTCCCCTCTCTCTCCGGTCCTTTAACTAAAGCACAAGCGGTTTGCAATGCTACCTTAGTTATCGTTCCCCCCTGCTTACTGTTTGCTAAATGATTAGCCGATTCCTTAATTGTCGTTTCACTACGATCTTCACAAAGAGCCGTGTGATGGCTAATTTCCTTCCTTCCCACGCTGACGACTTTCTTGTTTCAACGAAAACTGTTCCTTTGTAGTCGAAATTGTTTGATGTTGCTCCTTTAATTCAAGTTCTTTGACGAACGCCTTCAACATCTCCATCATTGTCCATTCCAGAAAATCACTTCCTCTTGTGATTGTCAATCTAAATGATTCTGGCAGTTTTTCCATTATAGATGGCACGACAATTGACTCATAAGAACGTGGATCCACTCCCAGTGCTAACAATCCTCTATAGTGAGTCTCACAACTGTCGTACAGCCTTCTCAATCGCTGCGTATCCTTGTCACTAAATACTGGCAGAAGTCCAATCAACTCCTTTACATGGGCCCTTTCGACGACATTCTTTTTGCCATACCGTTTCTTCAATAACCCCAACGCTTCCCCGTAGTTAGCCGATGTTAAAGAGAGACCCGCAATAGTTGACTTGGCCCGTCCCTCGAGGAGTCCACGCAAGTAAGAAAACTTGTCGACGCTCGAGAGCCCTTCGTTGCCATCAATTGAACTTTCAAAGGAATCCCAAAACTCTTGCCATTTACACACACTCCCATCGAACTTTAGGACCTCTAACTTGGGGAGTCTCACTCTAACATTTTTGCTCGGCAAACTTAGTTGAACCGCGGATGTTGGCGGCATGTTGATCTTCGGCGAAGAGGGCGGGGCACACCTTTTCCTTACAACTTCATTTATATCCAATATTACCTTATGAAGTTCGGCGTTGCTGTTGTCCGCCTCATCGATTTCCTTTTCGATGTCTTGCTCGACGCTCTCGCCATCTAAATCACTAATCAGCTCCAAGATTTGACCATCCAGAGCCTTTAATGACTCAATCTTTCCCTCGAGGGTCAACTTGCTTTGGATGAGCCAATTTTTGTCAACTTCTTCATCAGTTTCTCCTTCTAGTTTTTGGACGATCTTCGTCACAAGTTTCGTCGCCGATCCTCGGTGACCTGCTCGCATTTTCTTTCGCTTGGCAAGATCCTCCATGGTAACACTCTTTCAATGCAATCCTTTATACCAACAAAATCTTGTCCAACGTACAATCTACGAACCTTCCTTATCCGGCTCGAAGGACCAGTTGTCGCGGAATTAATGTCGACCAAGTATCCAACAGTTCTCAGGCTCGAATCAACTCCGCTGCGCAGGCTCGCAACACAACAAGGGACTGTATTTCGTTCTGATTTTCAAGACTTTATTCAGTCTTCACACTCTGGTTACAATTCTTACAATTCTGACTTGACTGGACTGATAGTCGCTTATTTATGCTATAATACTACAATAGACAATGATTTCTTGTACAGTCACAACTATGTGAATTATTAGGGTGCGGCTTAAATACATACTTTGAGGCTACATAGGCGTTTCATAACTAAGACTTAATAGCTAAGATAACTAACAACTATAAATCAACAAAAATGTACCGATTGATTATGACGTTCTCCCGCGCATGAGACGTGTTTCCGCATACGCCTAAATTATTCCCGGACAATCGTCGATGTATTGTGCGCAGGGCACGCCTAAGGATCGTATAAAATTTGTAGCTGCCAAACCGATGCTATGGTATACAAAGGTGCTAGCTTTCCATCCGAATGGGAGAGTGGCGTAGGTGAAGTACCATCCCTGCCACTCCAGACCAAAGAACGTAGAACTAGATGGATGGAGGCGCACGTGGTCATAACCACTTTTGTCATCGAAAGTGGTTTGAAAGTGGCCGCTGTTCACATACCGGATGAGATCAGTGAGGTAGTCGAGCGTGAATGGGCAGTCCTTAGTCCAGCAGTTGAGAAAACGCTTGTCGTGGCACATGCGTGGCTTGGATGACTCCACGGTAATTGGCATAACCAAATGAGGTGGTTGACAGGATCCGACTTTTCCCACTATATTCAACGACCACCCGTTAACGATGCTCTCCATGATGGTCTTAGAAATGAAATCATGAAACGCATCACACGAACATGAATTGGGAAAGATGCTTGCTGGCGGGATGTCGTTGCTGTATTTTTTCTCTTCGAAAGTTCCATCAAAACTGGTGAAGAACTCAGCTACATCTGCCCCCGGGATATATAGGGTAGGATCTCGTCCTTCTTCGGGTAGTCTGCTAGTATTGAAACACATTCCGGTAGACTATTGGTGATATTACCCGCTGTAAAAGAATCCGGTTCCCGAACCTGAGCATATGCGGGGAAGCGAAAACCTTGCCATTTGATACCATCTCGGCGGACGGGAGTGTTCTGGTCCAGTTAGTAGGGTTGCCTTCCCAGTCACACCACTTAACCGCGTGGTTTTGGTGTTCTAGGGTGCAGAATTCTGAAAAAAAAACGGCGGTGAACTACTGAAGAGAAAATAAAAAGGAAAACACCCATTACGACCCTCAAGGGAAATTTTAGGGAAGGCCCCCACTAACCAAACCGGACCAGGAACCCGCCCGAGGGCAAGTTATAGGGTGAAAGCTTAGTTTACCCTTCTAGTCACGGTTATGGAAGTGAGGAAAAATTAACTAGCCAATAAGGTTGAAAAATAAAAAAGAAGGAAAGTCAAGGACCAAATATGTGCTTAACACCTTTAATTGCAAACAATATGAAATATGACTTGATTTAAAGGGATATCTAGAGAATTAGCAAAAAATTACAATATATTCCGTCAACGATTCTACTCTATCCCTAGCAACGAAAGTATGATAGATCAACGCCTGAAAAATTCGTTAGGGTTCAAAATCCAAAAGGAGAAACGTCAGACAATGCGTGACTAGAAACAGTTTTGCCGACACACGGCGATCTATATGAATTATGAATATGTGACTGCGACACTTTTAACAATTGCTGATATACGGTATTTCAACAACCTCGTGCTTTTAAAAGGGGGAGATTAGACTAGAGCGCTTAACTGAGGTTGGAGAGTAGCCGATCAATCCCTGTCATGTAATACAACAGAACTGCTGGACCTAAGCTAACGCTCTAGTAAAACCACTGAAACACGGTCACTTAATATGTATGTCTACAATGCCTACACCCGAATACTACTTCCGACCCACAGCAGAGTGCAAGTATTTATGCTTAAGGTACCAGGGGACCTTCGTGACACTGTTCACTGAAAGCCGCGTAGCGCACTAACCACTCGTCCAACATGTATAAAAGTATACATTTTCTTAAAGCTAAATAAATGCAGATTCTAAATATGTGGAGATTATTTCCTATTTTGTAAATATTTTTTGTTATTGCACATTTTAGAAAATTCGACCGGCCTTGTTCAAACAGAATTTTGCACGCGGGAATTCAATCGATTTCTAAACGGAAAGTGCCATTGTAATGAGCAAACTTTGTTTTAAAAAACCGTGTCTCCGATTTTTGATACGTTGCCTCGTTTAAAAGTTATTTGATGATTTATGTGTAAATCGCTTAAAAACACATTAATGAACTTTGACAGCAAATATCTCCACAACAAAAGCGTTTATCGGAAATCGGAGACACGGTTTTTTAAAACAACGTGTGCTCATTACAATGGCAATTTCCGTTTAAAACTCGATTGAATTCCCGCGTGCAAAATTCTCTTTGAACAAGGCCGATCGAATTTTCTAAAATGTGCAATAACAAAAAATATTTACAAAATAGAAAATAATCTCCAGCATATTTAGAATCTGCATTTATTCAGCTTTAAGAAAATGTATACTTTTATACATGTTGGACGAGTGGTTAGCGCGCTACGCGGCTTTCAGTGAACAGTGTCACGAAGGTCCCCTGGTACCTTAAGTAACGTTTCGCCTAAGAACTGGAGCAAGAACAATACCCCTGTGGCAGAGTAAACATTGAGGGTTTGTGTTTCATCATGTTACTAATCCAGTTTATTTCAGTTATTTCATTGGTTCATGCATCCAAGAGCGCGAAATTTGAAAGTTTTTTTAGTTTCTGTAATAATTAAGCGACTAACATTTCAAATTTCACGCTAAATTTGTAGTTTTGATCTTAACAACTTAATGTTAATTTTATTTCGAAACAAATTGTATTGGGAATATAGAGAAAATTAGCTTCCGATGTACAATACTTGTTTATGAACCGTCTTACGTCTGTCAACGCATGGTTATTTCGTTACATGTCTCCCCGGGTGCCTCTCGTGATACATATACATCTGAGCAATAACGCTGAAACAAAATAAGAACCTGAACAACTTTACGAAATATCTAAGGTCTATCTAAAATATCTAAAAAGTCTACAACTCATCTTGATCCTGGATAAGACAGGCAAGGGCAAAACGAATTTGGTTGTAGTTGAATTCTCGATCTAATTCGTCTCTGATGGTTCGAAGTTGCTTGTCTGTATTGTCTTTGATAGATGTGACGATTCTGTCGAAGGCTTCCTGGTCAATATTCAAGAATATCGCCAATTGACCATGACTGAGAGGTGCTCCCGCGGCAAAACAATCAATTGCATAAATTTCTACTGTAGCTCTTGACACTCCCATTTCTTCTGCAAGGTCGTCGAAAGTCCTGCCCAACAATACTTGTTCAACCACGTAGCTTTCGTTTAGAGCTTTGATTCTTACCGTACATCTGGAGTAGTTTTCTTTTCTGTTAACGAGGGACAATAAATTTGAAAGTCGATCTCATCCTTGCCAATGTATTTATGAATATAATTGAAAAGTTTTTTGATTATTGTTGATCAAAGTATTACGTACCTCAGGAGTTAGTTGTTGTCGTTTAGCGGCGATTTCTTCTGGTGATGCCTCAACATTTCTAAGACGAGCACGCTTTCTGTGAAAAGTACGAGTCTTCATTTTGATGGGAAGAATTGAAAACATATCCGCGAGAGAAACTAAAATACTCACCTTTCAGATATTGTTGATGGAATATCTATCATAAAACAAGGTCGAATGTTTGCAGCTACAATCCTACAACTAGTTTCATCAGATATTGTAACTTGATCTTGACTAGCGGAAATAAAGCTATTGTGACAACCTGACAGTGTGAATCTTACAACAATGAGCATTCATTCCATAAACTACGGCAAATGAGCTATCATGGACAGTTCTTCGCAATTTGTCTGGAATCTTGTTTTCGAATTTCTCTCGCCAAAAGATTTGGTGATCGTAGCCAGTGTATGTTGGAATTGGTGAAAAATAGTATTTCAAACTCGACGATTCCACAGTAGGATTTCTGGTAGTCGCCTGAAAGAACTGCTGATACCAAACACGGGGTAAATGTTACCAGTTCTTCCCTCGAGCTATCATGACCGAGATAAAAAGAGTGGATCTTAGCAACACTGCACTAACAACTAAGGATTTCATCAAGCTGTGCAACCCGTACGAAAATGTCCGACCTAACAAGGGCATAACACTGGCCGGACATTTCGGTCGAACAGCAGCAGGACAAGCCACGAACACGAACATGACAAAATGAGCCTGACTTGAGCAGTCAATTAACGTGACATTAGCCTAACATTTTAGCCGGACATGAGAGTTAAAGAGCATGACATTAGCCTGATAAACAGAGCGTGAACCCAGGCAAAATGTTCAGCGTGATTCAGGCCTTTATTCAGGCCATACATAAGCCTGACAAAGCCTGACAGGGTCGGACAAACATTGATGTAATAGATAAAAAGGTCCAATCAAAAACAGGCACGACGTACACGTCATTCAGCACCTTATCAGTTTATTAATTGTAATGACCTTTGGACAGTCGTCAGCATTTCTAAAAATATACAATAGTTCATAATACAATAAAACGGATAAAATGTAAAATATGACCGGTTCTCTAAATTGAGCATTACTATACATGATAATGTTAGAGTCGATTTCGTACTGACTCACGGAACGGTCACTCGGTACGGAAGAAAAACATAATAATATAATAACTGGTTTATTTGAGCCTTTATCAGACATACGGAATTCGACTAGCACGGTACTGCCACGGTGCTGCACTAATCATGAATCAGTGCCGTAGGTGTCTCACTCATACGAAATCGACTCTATAAACATGCATTATGATATCGTAATAATTAATAATGTCTAATATGGAGTATAACTACAGAATGTATCGTGCCAATGGATTAGCCGGCGTCACTTAGCTGAACGTCGCAGCTTCACTCTTGCGTACGATACTTGGTTTGTTATGGCCTCGTTTATTTGTTTGACTGTTGGTTGGTCCTTCTTGTTTTCAATGCAGAAGGCTGTCATATAATCTGAAAAAAATAGGTCACATCAGAAACTCAAAGTGATCGATGTTGCACGGGACGATTTTTGATGACGAATTTTTGTTCGCATGAGGCTTTATTTAATTTGTGATAATGAGAAAATGAAAGGGACATTTACCTACTTCGTTCATGAACGTATACGAAAATAAAGCCTTATGCGAACGATAACTGACAATGTTGCGCGAAAATCAGTCACGCTATCATCGACTATCGATATTAAATACACCGTTTGATCCAGGCTTTTATAGTCAAACCAGTAATTTAGAAAAAAGTTAGCTCAGGGCCGCCTATCCAATTCAATATTCAAAATATTGCTAACGCGATGCTGTAAATTGTTGTGAAATATTAAGATATATCTCATAATGGTCTAAAAGGAATGACTTTCCCCGTTAATGCTCATCTACACCGGCACTACCGGTATATTTTATAGTCACGATGTCGCGCATTACTACGAGAAGAAATAAACTATTTAAAAAAATCCTCCACAATCTTGCTCTCTCAATGTTTCTTATGTGTCCACCGTGCATTCAGAGAGGATGCAATAAAATACACGAACTAATTATCCTACCTTTTCCACCAACTTTTATCGTGGCTAATGAGCGTTAATCCTTCTGGCCCTTCTCATCCCGCCAGTCAACTTCTACTTCTCCCCTTGGTTGAAACGGTCCTCGCAACTTACAGCTTCTCTTAGGCAATACACTAACACTTCTGTCGCTGTCAAAGTACAGGCAGGCATACAGAGACATCTTTAAATATATGAAATTCGGAAAGCTGTTGGATAACACTGTTCAGTAACTGTTGCTCTTTCTTATGGTATTGAGCGCCAAATATTCATATTTTCAATGGGAACCTGACCTGAAGTCTGTTAGCCAATCAAATTTTAGTGAAATCCATACCATGATCTATTCTGAGTGATTAGGATCATTCTCGACATTTCTGCATGTGCATGACACTCAGCCGGTATACGCCGTCATTGTACAACATAACAAGTCACTTTCAAACAACATGGAAGACAACCGGGGAAGAAAACAATGGGTTTAGGGATGTTTGGAGACTCCTTCCATTTTGGACAGGTAAAATACTTCATTCAGCATCAAGAAGCTATATCCAGACTCTCACTTGTAATTCATATGACATCTTCACACATAAGTGTTATCTCGACACTAAACCAAGAAGCAAATCCAGTTATTGCTATTACTGTTAGCTCGATTTGTAATAATTGCATTTACATTTGCTTTCCAGATGAGAAAGATCGAGCTTATATCTGTGATTTCCCTAACAGATGTGAATTAGAATAACATTGAAAGTATTAAAACATGCATTAATTTTTGTAAAATTTCGTGTTAATTTTCAGTTAATAATAATACTAATCTTTATTTTGAGTGGGTTCAAAAACCATCAAATAAACTGGATTTAAAAATTAATTTAGTACTTCTATTAATAAGCTTATTATTATCTCCACTCTCCCTCCCACGGGAAAATGCTAGGTATACAGTGATCAGGTAACGTGTCGCGCAGTGCCGTTCACGGCTCAGAACAGCTACCGCATATACATGTGTACCAATATATCATTTTATAAATGATAATAGTATCGAAGCTCCGAAGAACCTTTTAAGAAGAAAGAAAAAGAGAAAATAACTCTTGACATAATGTTAACCCGGACGGAAAAGAAAAGAAGGATTTCAAAGTG
Organism: Actinostola sp. cb2023; assembly: GCA_033675265.1. Classification (NCBI taxonomy): domain Eukaryota; kingdom Metazoa; phylum Cnidaria; class Anthozoa; order Actiniaria; family Actinostolidae; genus Actinostola; species Actinostola sp. cb2023. The sequence continues at coordinate 115,807 of JAUJYZ010001088.1, read as the reverse complement.
TATACGAGCTAGTGATCTCGGCGAACTATTTTAAAGAGTCCAGTGGCGGCCGCAGATGAAGAGTCTTGAGAATTTAATACTACATTACATATAACCTTGTCAGGTTCGTGTTCGGGTTATGTTAGGCTCTACTCCCCAAGTTTTCAATCTCCAAAGGGAACCAAACATTGTCAGGCTGTTTGTCATGCTCTCTCTCGACCGAATTTAACCCTGACATCGGCCTGACATTTTTTTGGCTCAAGTTATTTGAGCCTGACAAAATCTTGTCAGGTCCACGTTTGGCTGAGCTTAGGCTCTACTGGCAGCTAAACGGCCAGAGTCAGGCTTGATTTTGTCTCTGTCAGGCTGGAAGTTTTCGTACGGGAAGGGAGCAAAAAAACTGAAAATCTTGATCTAAAGGGAATGTCCAGCACTCTTTAGTTAGGAAAAACAAATTACGCCGTTTCATCCCTCCTATAAATCCGCATTTTCTCGATTTTGACGATGCTTGCTTATGTTCGTATGCAGGAATATGCCACAGTGTCAGACTCGTTCCCAGAGTCAGGCTTGATTTTGTCTCTGTCAGGCTGGAAGTTTTCGTACGGGAAGGGAGCAAAAAAACTGAAAATCTTGATCATAAAGGAATGTCCAGGAATAGAAGAAACAGCACTCTTTAGTGTGAAAAACAAATTACGCCGTTTGAGATTCATGGACATCTCCTATAATCCGCATTTCTCGATTTTGACGATTGCTTGCTTATGTTCGTATGCAGGAATATGCCACAGTGTCAGACTCGTTCCCAGTCGCTTCTCGGAGGTTCGGAGAGCGCGCGGAGCTTCACGGGAAGGAGGAGAAAAAGAGAGGAAGCAACTGGCAGATTACTCGGAGTTTCTTGCAAGTATTCTATTTTTCTTGCAAACTTGCATATTTTGACGAATTATGTAGTTTTTTCATTGTATTTTGAGATATATCGAAGTTTTTATGATGTAGGCTTAACAAATTACCTTGTTGTTGCTGTTATACGTATTTTATACCAATATTATTGAACGAACTAATCAAAATGGCGGACGGGAACGAAGATTTAAACGCTTCATTCCACGAAATGAGCTTGGAAGGTAAGTTAGAAAGAATGTTCCTTGGTTTTTATTTTGTTTTGTGAAGGTTTGACGTTCTATTTCAATACAGATGGAGGTTCTACATGTCGAACTCCTGCAAAGAAGTCGCTGTCGTTTGAGAAACACGGCCTCACACCAGACTCCAAAAAGCAAGGTATCCCTAAATCTAAAGCCAGGAAAATAGATCAGGGTAAGTTTACTGCTGTGTTTTACAACTTTGGGTCATCTTTACAAATTTACTTGCTTTATTTACAGGAGATGTGGCCATTGCTTCTACCGATCTTCATCAATGTCTGAGCGAAATTTGCATTGAGAAAGAGGGGGGAAACGTGAAACAAGAAGACATTTTGGAAATACTTGGTATCACTGATCAGCTTGGTTCAAAAAGTCGCCTTTCAAGAGCTCTGGCAACCACATTCCCGACCTACATTAAAAAAAGGGTACAACATGGAGATAAACAAATGTATCCTTGTATGCCTCGATGGCCATTCTGTATATTTTCTCACCTCATGTAAATTTACAATGTTATTTACTGAATGTTATTACTTGATTTGTCTTTAACAAATATTTAAACAGTACAGTATACAGAAACATCAAACTGAAACACAAGTTGTTGCTGGAAGTACCAGTAGATACTGCAGTTGAAGCTGACATGAAAGCAAGAATACAAGAATTGGAGGAAGACATGGCAAATGTTTGGGAAGATCTACAAATGGCTTTGGAAGAAGAGGTTTGTATTTATTCTATTCCATCGACCATGTAACTCACTGTATCTGTATGGTCCAGCACTCGGCAACATCAACATCCATCATTATACTCAAAAATGTTACAACCGCTGTCCAACTTCTACTCAATCATAGGGTCTGACATCAATAAGGACTGCAAAACAACTGGCACTATATGCAGAAAAAATGATTGGAAATAATAATAAAGATAAAAAAGTAAATCAAGGGTTTTTTTGCAGAAAGGAAATGCCCAGAATATCATGAGGAGATACAGATGTCTTGCTATTGCAAGGGAAAACTATTTAACTGCATTAATAAATGGCTACCAGCAAGAAATCGCCAAGTTACAGGAGAATAATGACATTCTTTCAAGCCAGCAAAAGAAGAAATTGAAAGATGAATTAACATTATTCAAGAAAAGTTGTGATTTGGGGTTTCGTAGTGGTCATCTGCAAGGAGATGACATGCCAACCAATGAACATTTATTCTTGAACTTTGCCACAACAATTGCCAATGATTGTCCTCTTATCAATGACATTTTGGAAACCTTGATTGGCAGTACGAAAGATACAGATGTTAATAAAATGAAAACACACAGCTATAAAATGAAATGTGCCAGTCATGCATTATCTGGTTTGATTTCATTAGGAAATCAGAAGTATCCCAATGACATTCAACTGTTATTTGGTCTACTGTGTATGTCCTATGGAGGAGGAAAACAATGTATCAATATGCTCAACTCTATTGGATTAAGTCTCCACTGGGATTCACTGTAAGTTGTGAAATGAATTTATTGTAGTCAAAAGCAACAGCGAACACATGGATGTCAGAACTTTCAATAAAAGCCAGCTACAGCAGACAATGCTAAACAGTCTTCAAATTGCTGACTTTCCTTTAGATAAATTGAAAACTCTGAGATGTTTGACTATTGTTGCTATTGTAGGGTGGTAATTGTGTCCATTTATACTTCCCCTTTGCTGGAACAAATACACTTATGTTATACACTAATCATTCAGCATTTGTTTGATTATTTCAGAAGAAGAAAAAAACTTGATTTTTTTACAATATTTAATGTTCAATTTTCCAGGACAAAACATCTAGATGAACGACTTGATAAATTCCAAAATATTATCAATAAAGAATGCCCCAGATCATCACCTGTAATATTACTGATGGACAACATCAATATGTATAAAGGAAACAAGCGACACTATAGACTGTTCAAGAAGCTAAGCCCCAAGATGTGGAATTTTACAGGTTAGAGGAAATGTCATTTATATGTACATGTACTGCTCCTGCTAGATTATACACTGTATTTGTCTACATTACCTCTACAGCAGTAACTTTTCCCAATCACTTTTCTTTTTCTTTTGTGAACATATTTATTCAAACACCCAGTGAGAACTACAAAATGTATCTAGGGACTATAACATGTATCATGTATGATTATAGGAAGAGGGGCCATTGTTCCAAACCTGGATGGCATAGAGCACCTACTTCAGTGTGAAAGTACTGCAGTCCATTCCCAGATCGATTTCTCTGAGTTAACAGTGGATGATATTTCCTTAGGTAAAAGTTGAACCAGTTTTGACTTAATGAAATAATGCATGTGCGTCATGTATGATATTAATAATTGTAGATTAATCTTTCTTTTTCTCAGATTCTATGGCTGATCACAACCAACTTTGGTCTAATTTCTTAGATGCTTACTATATAAAGCTTCTTAAATTGTCCTTGAACCACATCCCACCAGCATCAAAGCAGTTTAAGGAGATGACAGAGGCTGAAATCAACATATGGCTGTCTTCCATCAATTTTGAAGAATTTGAGAAATTGTCCAAGCCATACATAATCAGAGGTATCATCTGTGTTCTGTCTCAGAAATACAGTTAAAAAAACAAAAACACTGATATTGCCTTTGTCTTTGGAAGACAATTCAACTTTGCCAGGAACTGCTTCGATTCTTGAGGAATTTGGAAAAGAGTTTGATATTTCTTGCAGTCATAATGATGAAATACTGGAATTTGACGAGAAAACTCACTCATTTGACTTAAAAGGTGCAAGGGCTCATTTTGAATTCATGAAAATACTTCATCTTCATAGAGACGAAATGGCCTCACTGGAACAACAAATTTGTGATACTACCAAACAATTGGATGGTATTCAAAACCTGTCTGAGGTTGATGATGATGATGATTTAGATAACGAGCTTATTAATGATGATGAGCAAGAAGATGAGCAACATGACCGTGGTTCAGAAGGAAGCTCTGCAACTATGATTAAGAAGAAATACTTTCAAAAGCAGGATGGGATGTTCAAAAAAGCCTGTGATAAGCTGACACAATTGATCTGGGATGCTATCCATTCACAAAATTCTGCAACAGAACTTGACATCCTTATAGACCGTCTCTCCAACAACAGGTGGTGGGAGACCAAAACAGACCATTTCAACAGAACTGTCCTCCATTATGCTATTGAGTGCAACAATGTTTCAATGGTTAGAGTTCTCCTTGCTGTTGGCGTTAACCCAAATATCAAAGAAGGCTGTGGTGTTACACCACTCCACCTTGCTGTACTGGGAAAAACGACAGAGATGTGCAAAGTTTTGGTAGATAGCTTAGCAGTAATCCATGGTCTTTCATTTTCATCTATCCCCAGTCCACACGAAATGGCCACAGCGATGGATTTGAATGACTGTATCAGTGTTCGATGAAAAGTTGAGAGAACAAGGAACACTAGAAGATCTATTGACACAACTATCAAGTAAAAGCTGCTGATCATACTGACGAAGGTGAACTTGACCAACGTGTTGACAATGAAAATCCTGATGAGTATAGCTATGAGAGGTCACAATTCTGTGGATTCCCTACAGCTGTTGTTGGAGACCAGGGAACATGTAAAAATAACAGGAGTGTAAAACAAAAGGACCAGTCTGCCTTTGGTTGGATGGCAGAAATACCAGGAGATTTGCATGCCAAAGGTCATCTGTGCGAAGCCACATTCAAGGCTCAAGAAAAGGGAGGGTTTCACCATCTAATCTCCAAAGTCCTAAAGCGCCCAAAACTAACCACCGAAGCATTTCGTGGTAAAAAGTTCCAAGAACAGAACCTTGCCCACATTAAAGAAGCAGTACGAGATGGCTCAATTGCATATGGAATGGCTGCTGTTCAGATGTTTAAAACATCTAGCTATTTCCCCAGTGGCGATTCATTGAAGATGTGCCTTCGAAAGCATGGCAGCCATAATGCAATCTTGTTAGAGAATTTCAAGATATTCTTAAAGGAATGCTCTGATGATGCAAATTTCAGATATCATGCAGAGATGTTCACACTGTTTGGTCCACTACTACAGCTGTTTAATGATGCCACCAGGTTTGGCCAAGGATTAGCTCGTGAAACAGTATGGGTTATGTTACTCCCTATATTTGCCCAACTACAATTCAGGAATTATTGGACAGAAGCCCTTGTTCATGTAGTTAATTTCACTGCAGTTTGGCCATTAGCCTTTCGCGAAATGGTTAAGAACAATTCCACTGTCAACCTATCAGGTAAAGATGGAACTGACATCGACCTGGATGAATTTGTAGAGACCTACATTGTTCGGCCTCTAAAGCAATATGCATCTGGTAAGTGTTAGTAAATGTTTTGGTAAACTTTTATTAATAATTATTATTGTATACATGTATGTATTATTATGATGGCAAAACTACCACTACTGAGGCTTTCAGTCCCAGGCCTGCATATTTTTTTCACCCCCACAAAACAGGTTCTATCGAATTCTACCAATGGTTGCTATGGTGCATCAGCTTCATACGGGCCTGCAAAGTTAAAAATCCTAGATATGCCCATTATGTGGAAATCTTTAGCTTGGGCATAATTCTTCTCCATTTCAGACCACATGTCATTCCACTGAGTAGATTCTTGGTTTTGAGTTTATTCATATTATTGTCTCATCTCAAATGTTCACGACAGAGAATGAAGTACATTTAAATGTACATGTACATGTAATACTCAGGGGAATTATTGACATATGGAAAAACATTATAATGCCCAAGCCAAAGAGGTCTGAATAGTGAAGTGAAAAAACCTTGAATGTTAACCATTGCATGCATTTTTTATTATATCCCTTTCATTAATTCAGGTCATTCTTCTGTTAAAACATGCCAGCGCATCATGGCTAATGTGCAGTTGATTGGAAATGTACGACGCTTATACTCTGCCAAAGAAGGTTTTGATGTACACCCAACTACGAAGCATACAGAACAGAGTCCTTTCCCTGATCAAATGAAGGGCATGTGGTTTTGTGTCAGAGAAGGAATGTTTGAGTATGTCAGTGAGAGAAAAGATGTCCTTTCTTTTCAAGTTGACCCTGGTACCTCAAAACCCATTCCAAAATCAGTGATATCTGTTTATGACAAAAGGTTCCATAAAAGTCAAAGATAATTTGTACAGAAATTGCATGAATGCTTCCCATCAATGAGGAAAGTCACCTTCATGAGGATAGTGGAAGGACGAGATGAAGCATAGGTACTGATTGTGACATTGTAATGTACAATGCAACATCTCTTACATGTATTTGCAAGGTTCTCAGTAAGTGACAGCCACAAAAGGGCTACTTTGTTTTCAGAAATGCCTACGTTTTGAGATGCTATATCTACACAATATAAATTTTATGTATGTGCAAATTTATGGACAAAATGTATGTGTCAGCATACAATTGCCCAGCTGTCTTACTGAGAACCCTGAGTTTCTCACATTGTTGATATAAGCAAGTTATTTATTTCCTGGTATCAATACATTCTTGACTCTTTTGAATCTTTGGTGACAAATTGATTAAAGTTCTTATACAATATTTTTATTGGTGTCAGTGGCACTGTGTCTGGGGGCTGTTTACATAACATGACCACAAAATGTTAATTAGCCACTTTAGAAACGAGTGAAGGACTGGGAACGAGTTTTAAGAATTAATCTAATTAAGAAAATAACCCCATCACAAGAACGAGCATATCATAATTATTAAGTTTTAGGAGTTGGATAGGGTTTGAACAAGTAACAACTGAACTGCGGACATTTAAAAACTGTAAAAATTACAAGGAAATGTAAATGTATGGTTACTCGGGACAAGCTAAACATACATTTCTTTGTAATTTTTGCGATGTTTGGAAAGCTGTTACTTGTTCAATATCTAACAAAACATTGTGAAACTTTGTAATAATGCTAATTGTGACATACTCTTTCTTGTGATGGTTCATTTCTTAATTAGATTAATTCTTAAAACTCGTTCCCAGTCCTTCACTCATTTCTAAAGTGGCTAATTCACTTCATAAGAAAACAACCCCCTCACACCAATAAAATACTAGATGAGACTTTTAAAAAAATATGACATCAAGCATCAATGTAAATGGGGTGAAAGCATCTCAAAATACTCCCAGACTCTTACTCGATTGAGAAATCATGGATGTTGCATTTTTCCCTTAGATTTCATAAATTTAAAACTACTTTACTTGAGCCATTCTTAACAAGATATGCTTTCTCCGTTAATGTCAAAAAGGGTGCAGTGGTGTTTTCTGTGTGATCTCTCAAGTTTTCTTCGAAAGTATCCATTCACAATTAGCAACTGAAATAACCTGATAGCATGCCCTTCAGATTTTAACTTGGCCTTTCCAAGACCATATTGTGGTACAAGATGGAAGTTTTTGTTTAATACATCTTTTTTACTCTTTGATCCCTTTAAGGTGAATGCTGCTTGCTTCATAGTTACTCTAGCTTGAGTACTCATAGATAACAAACAGTCAAATGCTTGAATGCTTAAGGTGGTTCCCGCATAATGAATGACCGGTTTGCCGTATTTATTTAACTCGCTCGCTCCGCGTCAATATTGCTTGGATTTTATTGTGCTTAACACAAATACTAATTCAACTATTCTGCCTTTCGACGGTGTATTCAAAATTATCATTGTAAGCCGCGTTTGTGAATGCCAGCTGATATTCAAACGACACTATTTTCACTAAAACTGCTGCCAAGCGTTATTCCCAAGTACGATTTTTTTTAAACTTCGTGAACGGCCTTTTAAGGTCGCTAGTAATGTTCTGACGAGGTAAGAAAAAAATTGTTCGAGCCGAAATCACGTAACAACCGATTTGTCCAAATTTTGACAACAAAAATATGAATTGATGATTTCGGCTCGATCAATTTCCTTCTTACCTCGTCAGAACATTACTAGGGACCTTAAAAGGTCGTTCACGAAGTTTAAAAAAAATCGTACTTGGGAATAACGCTTGGCAGCAGTTTTAGTGAAAATAGTGTCGTTTGAATATCAGCTGGCATTCACAAACGCGGCTTACAATGATAATTTTGAATAAACCTTCCAAAAGCAGAATAGTTGAATTAGTATTTGTGTTAAGCATAATAAAATCCAAGCAATATTGACGCGGAGCGAGCGAGTTAAAAAATACGGCAAACCGGTCATTCATTATGCTGGAACCACCTTAAAGTGCTTATGAAGCTTATTTTTTTATTTTGAAAATCGATTACATATGAAGTGAATAGTGGGATGTTTCAGTGTTTTGTGATTTGAGCTTCGCATTTGCGAGTTATAAAGGTTTGAAATCGTGATATGGTAATTCAGTGACGTCAAAGGAGGCATCATTTATTATACAAAAGCGCCCCTTTGCAAATGACTGACATTTTTAAACTGGCAAAAAGTTATTCTACAACTTATATAAAAGATGTTGAACTTTTTTTTCTATTTTAGAAAAGAGCAATACTTGAAAAAATATAAATAAGTTACAGCAAAAGCCTTCTTTGACGTCACCGAATTAGCATATCACGATTTCAAACCATTATAACTCGCAAATGCGAAGCTCAAATCACAAAATACTGAAATATCCCACTATTCACTTCATATGTAATCGATTTTCAAAATAAAAAAATAAGCTTCATAAGCACTTTAAGTCAGTATAATCTTTAGGCACTGTCTGTTGTGGGTTCTGGCAGTTATCGCATGTATTGCCACATGGTTGAGTCATGTCAGTGGTCTCATCAAAATATGACAACATGAAAGCTCGGCGGCAATGATTTAGCATGCAGTATTTCACAATACTATCCAACATATCCTTCTGAAGATGTTTATGATTTGGGTCTTCTGTTCTGCTAATAGAGTTGAGGATTTTAGATCTGTCCTCAAACCTATACAAAAGAATACATGTAGATGGTAATCCATCTCTGCCTGCTCGACCTGCTTCTTGAAAATAGTCCTCCATAGATTCAGGAATGGTATGATGAATAACAAATCTAACATCGTTCTTATCAATGCCCATTCCAAAGGCTTTTGTGGCACACATCACAATTGCTTTGCCATCTAACCAGGCACGTGAGTTATGCTCCTTTTCCAGATCATCAAGTGCTCCATCATAGTGAACGGCACTGATTCCTTTGACTTTCAATAGGTATGCCATATCCTTTGTATCTCTACGTGTGCTACAGTACACAATACCACATTTATTTGTATAGTCTTCTGTAATTAATGTGACTATGTCATCCTTGGATTTCTGATCAATTTTAGGAATAACCCTAAAAAAGAGATTGTTTCTTTCTGATGGCAACTTGACAATAGTTATATGACATTAAAATTGGTTGTCTCTGGCTTATATATTTGTTAATTAAGCTACAAACGTTTCGATCCTTCCTCGGATCTTCTTCAGTGTAACGATCTTGTTGTAATGCGTATGCTATGCTATTTTTTAAACCTACTAGCGCGCGCTGGTGCTAGATCGATCTACGAGAGTTCTATATATTTCTGGAATCCTGACATAGTCATTCTTTGACTTTGGGTCTTTTATGGAATGCCAGGATTCCAGAAATAGTCTTTGGTGGTAGTTCTTTTCTGTCTCGACGATTCTTGTTTCTTTGAAATTCAGCTGGTGAATGTCAGGATTCCAGAAATATATAGAACTCTCGTAGATCGATCTAGCACCAGCGCGCGCTAGTAGGTTTAAAAAATAGCATAGCATACGCATTACAACAAGATCGTTACACTGAAGAAGATCCGAGGAAGGATCGAAACGTTTGTAGCTTAATTAGCAAATATATAAGCCAGAGACAACCAATTTTAATGTCATATAATGCATCCTGGCTGCAATTACAAGATTGACAATAGTTGTTGATGCCATTTGTAACCTTTCTATGATTACCCTCTGAGTTCTTGATGTAGCAGTATCAGTGAATGCATGATATGGCTTGTTGAATGCACGTAAGCAGCTAAGTTGTGCATAAGCTGGTCTGAAGCTTGATCCCCATGTGTCTACACAGTGTGCTTCATCAACTATAATCCTTCCAAAAACACCTGCTTTATCCATTTCTTGGAAGTGTCTCATCATTCGTTCTGAGATGGCTGCTTCTGGAGTTAAATAAAACAATTTGTAACAGGTATCTTTTTGTGATAGTTCATGAAGAACAGACTCATTTTCCTCATCTGACATGCTGGACCTTGTGTAGCAGGCATTTATTCCTTTCGATCTTAACTTGTTGACCTGATCACTTAATAATGCCAACAACGGGGTTATTACAATTGTAATACCAGACATTATCAATGCTGGGATTGCATAACAGATAGTCTTTCCAGATCCTGTAGGCAACAATATTAAAGAATCTTGACCGTCAGTGATAGATTTTATGGCTTCCCTTTGCATGGGTCTAAAAATCATCAAGGCCAAATACATTTCTTAGAGCATACAGTGGCATATCTTCTGAATCACTCAATTGAACGTGGAGGCCTTCACTGGGAATGGTGATTTCTTGTAATGGAGTTGTAGTGTCAGGAACATACTTCTATTACAGACAAATGAGAAAAACAAAATACAAAACAAGGTTTTACAGTATCTTCCATTTACCAATATTAATCCAGATTTCAATCAATATCCAAAATAGTTTTTTGGGGGGTTGAAAAATCTGCATTAAGATTGTTTCAAATAAATATGGCCCATGTAGAGTGCATATGTCCGTCAATAATATTATTGTTTTCTATTGTTTCATCAGTGCTATTTAGTACTAATAAATTAGTTAGTACTGTTTCACGGACATATGGTTTGCACTCAATAATTTATTATCAAACTACCTGGCTGGAATATAAGGGTGTACAAATATTATTATTATTATCAAACTACCTGGCTGGAATACAAGGGTGTACAAAAAATAAAAAAGAATGGGCGACTTGCACTAAGAGGTCACATGACCCCAACCCCCCTATATCGAACAGCAGTGAGCTACATATTACTCAAAATTACTAAAAGTGAAGTTTCAGCTCATAATGTCTGACACAGTAGAAATGACATTAAAAATAGAATCGAACGTTAAATTTCTAAGATTTTGTTTGGAAAAGCTTGCATTTTTCTATACGAATCCTACTAAAATTTGTCATTTTATTTTGAATGTCATTTCTCCTGTGTCAGACATTACGAGTTGAAACTTTGCCCTTGTACTATGTTTGATTTAAGGGTATTGGGGTCACGTGATCTCTTATTGCAAGTCGCCTATTGAAAGGATCAGTGAAAAATCTAATAGTCAATGTGTAATAGTCAAATAGAAACAAAATAAAACAATATAATTAATAATTAAGGTCTACTAATTTCACATCTACTTCACGGGTGGAGTGAAATCGCTCTAATGTAAATAAAAGGAGAAGTTTAACTTACTTTTTATTGCAGTCATCCATCAAAAGCATGTGGCAAAGTTAACTTACAAACAGTAGTAATACTGAAGAGTTAGTCCATATTATTATTATTATTATTGTCCTGTGAGTGAACACATGGTAAATAAAATTATTGCATGTAAGACATCAACTCCTGCTGATTAACTCTGTGGTTTTCTTGTTTGTTAGTTAGATAGAGTTGTAATGTAGTCAATGCGCTTTACATTAAGGCTCAAATTGCACTCATGCAGTTTACAAGGACTGGTTAATAAGTGTTGGTTAGTTATGTAAGGGTGGTCACCAGGATTTGTTAAATCTCTATTATTATAAAATACTGAAAGATTATTGATCTTTTGTGACCCCCTCTGGGTTAGTATTTCTATTATAATAGTATCTCATTAAACCTGGAGTGCACAATTACCTATGTATATGTATACTTGTTTGGGAGTCGAACCCAAGCTTCTTGATAAAAATAAATTTACCAAGTGTGCTCCACATACACTAACAAGAATTTACTTACTGGTAATGTGCACTTTGGTTCTTTGCTTACACTCATTGATTAGTGTTAATAGTAGCTTATTAGTTTCTCTTCATTATAGTATATTCCCAGGTATTATTGGGCAATGTGAAATGCATTTATAGTAGCAGACATTAAATCAGTTTATAGGTGTACTTCGTAATCTTGTTCATGTGACTTAAATTATATATAAGACTTACTTACCACTTTCACATAAAAAGATTCCACAATAATCTCGACTTCACCACTTGATTTCATGTGAAACCACGAATTGAATTTCGCATTAATAGACAAAGAATTCACGGTAATTACTTGTGAGGCACTTCCTTTCTCATATGGAGACAAACATCCTTTATGGTATAGATATACACCAAGCTGTTTTGCAGCTTCTTGTGCACTGTTGCAATAAATTGTGAGGGAAAACCCTTTGTGTTCTACTTTGAATTCGCCTTCATGATCACTCGTCTGGAAAAATATGGAACATTGATGAAGTATGTGTTTTGAATTCCTACGACTTCTGAAATTAACACATCACGTACGAATAACATGAAATACCTTTGATTTATATTCATCAGAAAGCCTTTTCAGACACAAAAGAGTTTCTTCCGAATGTTTCTCCAACAATATAGCTTGGGCCTTGCTGAAATCCCTTTGACTGATAGGTGATTTGTGAATAGTCCTGTAATGGTGGTCAATTCCATCTCTAGAATAACTACACAGACTTTCACTACATTTGTCATGAGGACAGGGAAGGTTTTTTGCTAAAAAAGCACGATGAAACGGTCTTTCTTCGACAGATAAATATTTGGCGCCAAAACTCGCCGCCATCTTGAATTTGTTATCTGCCAGTCGTTACTTTTTCTCCCTCCTTCCCGTGCGCCTTTGCGCCCCACCTTCCCAAGCGCCTTTGCGCGCTTTCCGGTTTCTTTCCGGTCCGGTTTTCCGTTCCGTTATTCGGTAAGTAACGACTGGGAACGAGTCTGCCACAGTGTGGCACATGGCATGGAACTAGAACCGAAAGAGTTTCTGTTTCTGTCGAAGACCTTTCCAAGAATACAGAATGGTTTACTTTCATTGGAAATGGAGGACGGTGAATTTCCTTTAGATATATTACATTTCGCAGAGGAAGAAATATTTGACGAACTACAAGTGTGACTAGCCCCAGCAGGGAGGGGAGAGTATACCTTCCTAGGCTAGCCAAAGGGCTGTGTGTCGGGGGGGGGGGGGGGGGGGGGGGGTTAAGAAGAGCTGTTTTTCCTCCCCTTCCTTTTCCCCTCTCCCCTCCCCTCACAGCCCCTGGGTTTCCGAGGATGAGTCCATTGCAGATTCCAATGTTTTTTTCCTTTAGCTCATACCCATGCCTGCAAAACTTGGGGGGAAATGTGGAGACCCCCAGTGGGGAAGGTGGAGGGGTACTCCCAATAATATGTACACCATCGTTTTCTTTCGGTTTAGAAATACATTTCTAAATATTCACTTGAAATGCATCATATCCGCACAGTTTCAGTTTCAAATAAAGTTTTTTAAATATTACAAGTTTGTAAAACATTAGAAAGTGAAAAATATATTTCTCATTGCATCTTATATCAAACTTTTCTGAATGAATAATAATTATCCAATGAGATAGAGTACAAAACAGTACTATTTCCTATACTAATTGACCCCAAGAAGCATAGATAAATACATGTATGTCTTTTGTTGTACTCATGAAAACCACAGACTATATATCTTGGATGAATGAAAAATCTGTTGAGTCTTTGATTGTTGAGAAAATACTATACATTTGTATTATAGCAAACTACTTCAACCAGGCTGCATGTCTGCATTTGAATGCCCCAAGTGGTCAGCAACATATGTGTAAACCACATTACCATTTCTTTTGTACTTTTAGCAAGTGAAAGCACGGCACCACGATTCTTGTGCAAATGCGAGTCAAAACACATTATTTCTCCTACAGAGTTAAGAGACAATCCGTAGAAATATCAAACAAAATGGCTATATCATGGCAAGGCTCTTAAAATCGTTTTCGCTCTTCTTTTGAATATAGATAGGCCATTATTAGATAACAATTGCTGTGTAGTTTGTTTTCGAAAATATTATTTTATTTTTGAGATAATCGTCAGAGAAGAGTCCTGGCCGGAACCTCGCCCGGAAGACCCTAAAATGGGCAAAAGTTGCCCTCGTACGTAAAAGAAACCATCTATATCATAAATAAACTTTCCACTTGTAATATGACCCTTCCTTGTTCTCTGGCAATATTTTCACGCTTATTGGGCCATTGGAAAAATTTTCGCAAGGGAAAATAGCACGTCGGTGTTTTCATATGCTAATTAACAACCTCAAAAGAAATAATTATTTGAGCATCGGCGGGTTGTCTGATTAAAATTATATTCACTCTAAGTACTAAGGGAGAATAGATCTTTCCATATCTGGAAAGTATAGTTTGGGGAAAATAATTCGGGCTTCTTAAATATATGTTGAATTTGTATGGCCGGGTTTCAAGAAACTATTATAGATAGGCGAATTATTATTGTTTCGACTTAAAGAGTTTTTAAATATTTGAAATCAATGGATAGATAAAAATACGTCTTTCTTGATTTATTGGTGGGTATTTTGTTTCGAAGTGGTCTCATTTCCGGTCAGCGGTTGACATTCGCGTGATATTTCCGGTTTTTACAATACGAACAAGAAACTTCTTTCTTGTCGTTTTAAAGGTTTTAATGGCAACATTTCAGCACATAACAGTAATCAGGATACACCATGAGTTTTGCTTTGTCTGTAACAAAGTGCTTGAACCATATATGCAGCTCTATGGAGGGATTTTCCTGCTTCGATTGAAGTGATCGTCAATATTACGCTCTTGTACAACTTGGTCCTTCGATAGCTGTGCAGTTTGTGTGAGCGGGATAAACAAAGGTTATATTAATCTGGACATCTTAAAGTTGTAATTTAAGAGGTTTTTCATGCCTGTTAGTGACTGCACCATGTATGGCCAAGAATGTGGAATAATCAGGATACAATCACCTCGATTAGACCGACATTGTGAAAAGTGACCAAATTCGCAAGGTAGGTCTTTGATTAATTTTTATTTCTCAGACTTCGCGTCTTCAGACTTTCAACAATTGGATTGAATGTGTTTAGGAGATAATAATAATTGCCTTTATAGTGATATTTAGTAAATGAAATTAGTTTTTGAGTGAAATAATCGAGCTATAACAAGACTAGTTTTTCATATTTTGACCATTTCTCTCAAATGGTACGAACTCCCACCGTAAAATTATAATTTTCCCAAAAAAAACTTTTTGTAGAATTTAAAACATCAATGCCTATAGAAGTTGTGATAAAAGTATCATATCTTAGAAGAGCGTACTTTAGGAGATATCAGCCAAATAATTTGGCCTGTTTTTCATGTCAATCAAAATGACCAACATGGCCCCTCGTTAAGTGTTGATTTTCTGAGCGAATACTCAAAGCGAATTGTAGTGATTGGCCATTTTTTAAACTAGAAGAGTTGCCTGCTTGTGGAACAAATTTGAATGAAATTGGTTTAAATGCGCCGGAGAACGAGCCTCATTCATCTGCCCTTTACTGGAGGGCATTTTAAGTTGAATTTTCCAGAAGGAACAATTGCGGTTTCTATGGCAACAATGCATTTGATGACCCCATCATGGGGTGTTTTTGTGCACCCCCCTGGGTGGTCTAACTGCACACAAAATTTCAAGGTGGGTGAAATATTTTCATTTCCAACTTTGCTTGATTTTCTCATTCACCTGTCCTTAAATTTGAAAGCCACTTTTCACTCTAAGCGCACAAAATACTAATGAGGATGATACTTTATAAAAAGTTTCATCCTCACTACATTATATCTAATAAGCGGTGCATTACCGGGTATATCCTTCTGATTGGACGAATTGCTCATTAATTATGCATGAGTTTTTGAATGTATGGCTTATACATAATAATAATAATAATAATCAATTTATATAGCGCTATTTCTAATTTATCCAATAGCGCTTTACAATATACGCCAGTGAATATGGTACTTTCCATGTTTTTATAACATTAACAAAAAGGATGAAGCAATTACAAAAAGTGCTACTCCAAGCCAATTAGCTGTAAAGCCTTCATTACAGATGTATGAAAATGTGATGGCATAAAAAAAGTGTTCCTGTTTTCAACTGAAAGTTCATGGAATAGTACAATGGTCCAATTTTGGACTTAATAATGTTGATGCCCTGTATTGTGTCAGGATAGTTGGTCATTATTAGCTTATACTTTCGTGGTTCTTGTTTAGAAGGGATCAAATCTAACCAATATCCAGCAATACGTCCTTCATCATTAAGCCTTATAACAGCATTCGGAGGCTTCAACACATAAAAGAGCCAGAATGTTTGTTCCCTGCATCATCACTGTGCTCAGTAAAAAGACTGAGGCAAGGACTACATTGCAACTGCAGTCTTTCTTCTTCTGTATACATTTATGACATCAACTTCATTTTCTTCAATGCTCTTTCCTGCCAATGCAACATGAATCACCTGTGGATCCACAACTTTGGACAATTGCTTATGTGCTTCTTCATTTGTAGTAGATATTTGGTCAATGGATTCACTTGGTCAATGGTTTCCCTTGAGCCATCACTTTCCTGAGGCACACCAATTTCTGGCTTCAGAATTTCAAACCTGATTTGGTTTTTAGCTTCCATGATCATAAATCGTTGTTTACGACATAGCCATAGGGTCGTTTGAATGCAATACCCTCTGGCAAGTTATGTACTTTAAATTTTCCTTTCTGGTAGGGAACTCTACTTGCCTTGCCAACAGCCTCACCTGTTATAATAAGAAAAGAAAAGATGTAAAAGATAACATACATAACATTACAAACATAGAAGCAAGAGGAACAAACTGAACAAACAACTGAACTGAACAAACTGAAGTTTTCAATTTTACATTTTTAAATAGTACATGATTTTGGTGTAGTGGGTAAAAAGTGACACATTTCAGTAACCCATCTTGGTCAACACACAGGTACTGAGAAGGAATTTAAACTAATATAGCACTAACATTTTTACTTAGTTTACTAATATGTAGAATTTTGCAAGGCCCCTATGGATACCAGCCAATTAAAGTGCTGAGTGGGCCATGCACCTTGCTTAAATAAAAGATTACATTACATTACACTGTAGTTAGCTTCTAATGTTCAGGTGCATTGGAGTCTTGTTGACGAAGATCCCTTTTGTAATAACAGTCCTCAATTGTTGTACTCCTAGCAACAAATGGACCCAAAAATGAAAACCAACAGCAAAAAATTTCACAGTCTCGAGTTTTTTTATAGTGCGCATGCCCGAGCTGAAAACATCATCCTAGGTGATTTTGATACAACAACATGAGGTCGGAGAATCATGAGAAAGTGTGGAAGTGACCTGTACTTTGAAGGAATAGCCAAACTTTGAGCTGAAACATCATCCTAGGTGATTTTGATACAACAATAATTTGAGAGGTCGGTTTTCTTGAAAGGAGTCTTGTTGACTGTAGAAACTACCACAAATAATGGTGACTTTTAAGGTGGCGCACGGCTAATTCTTTGAACGATGGGTCTCATTTTAAATCGATGATTTGAGCAGCAAAACGTTCACCGATTGCGGATATTTTTCATCCTGATAATCAGGCATTCGTAAATTTCATAAAAAGCACAATTTTATTGTAATAAAGACAACATTTGTTGAGTTACAATCGATATTGAAACACTCCATTTTCATGCTTATATTTTCCAAACTCCTCGATGGATTTTTTTTACATTACCTCAAACAAGTGTACAAGTGTGAAGGATTACTGGTGCCAAGTTTCAAGAAAATCCGTACCTTGGAAAATGCTGCACTAGCGACTCCTAAAAAGTTTTAGTGCAAAATACTATACTAGCACACATTGTCAGTGCTTCCGGGTACAAATTTTAAAATAAAACTGAATTTGAATCACTCGCAACTGTAGGGGAAAATTCACGCAAATCGGAAGCATACAACAAACTTTATCAATGAGCAAAGTGCAAGAGGTTTATGTTGTGTGTTATATGAAAATCCAAAATATTGTATTCTGCGAATAAAAACATTTCTGTCGATTTTGTTTCCATAATTTTTCAATATGATATAGAGCAACATATTTAAAAACACTTCACCAAGTTTCAGCGTGTTCTTTACATACAGTGTCGAGAAATTAGCGACCAAATATCGCTTTAGAAGACTCATGGCAAACCAGACTCCAGGCAAACCCCTAAATGCACGATGTTGATATGGCAAAACATTACACCTCAGCATGCATATTTGAAGACCCCAAGGGACAGGTCACCTCTTGGGAATGAGAGGCGTTACACTATTATATTCTTGAATTAATGAAATTATCATCAAGGAAACGTATTTCTTTTCTTCGTTATTTATATTTTAACTTCCAACACTAGATCTTTTCATCAGGAAATCAGAAAGCTTTGAGCAAAAAGGTTGATGTACAATACACACTTGCATTGGCTAAAAAACGACATTTTACTATAAACTGATAAATATCCAAGTCAGTGGCCCTAGATTACAGTGAGGACACACTAACCGGGACCATTTGAGCAAAACTGGCCAATCAGATTACACCTGAAAATAATCACATTACAACAAAAGTTGTCTGGGCCAATCAGCGTTATAGTCATAATGATGATTGGCGCAGATTACTTTTGTTGGAATGTGATTATTTTCAGCTGTAATCTGATTGGTCAGTTTTGCTCAAGGGGTCCCGGTTAGTGTGTCCTCACTGTAATAGCTCTCAGCATCTACTATACACTATATAATATTATCATTAGACAATATCATTTTGTTTTTCATTTTGACAGGTAGTACACAATTTTCGCTAATATGTCTGACTTTGCAGTCACTCTTGGTTTCTCATCATCACCAGCCAGTAGAGCGACCACACTCTTACTTTTTAGGTCGTTGTGGACTTTTTTCAGGGCGGTGTAACTGAGCCCAGCCTTCGCTATCTTTTGTATCATGTAACTGGTAATCGCATTTTCCAGGCTGGAGAAGGTTGCCTGCCTCTCTGAAGTGGCACATTTCTCGTTGTCTTCGCGCACCGCTTGCTTCAGCGGAAGAGCCTTCGCAATTGTCGATTGCAAGCAAACCCTTAAACGATCATCAAACATGACCTCTTGCAGTGCGACGGAATCTTCCAGTGCATCGTGGGCTGCAAATGAATTGCCAGTTACTTGTTGGTAGATGGCCCCAAGCGCTTTGGATTTGCCAAGCCACGCCTCTTTCCTGAGTAAGGGTAAACTATCACCCACAAATACAGGTCTTGCATTTATGCTATCAACTAGGCCACATTGAGATAACTGTTCGATAAGGCGAGGCGTATCAAACACGCGTGCGTTGTGACCAATCAGTACACAACCTCGATTTTCTCGAACCTGATCGAGAAAGGAAATAATGGCCGTAAATGACTGTTCCTTTGTTGAACAGGGCAAAAATGCACCTTTCCTTTTTAAGCACCTGTTCCCGTTGTTGTCATAGGCAACAGAAATGCCATGAACCGCTGTGGCACTCGGGCAATGTTACCTGATGGTACAATATAGTGCGAAAATGACTTCTCCATAGCGACCACTGCCAACTGAAGTATTTCGCAGTCCTTCTTCCTGCTTGTTGTTTCCAGATCAAAGAAAAGTACTACAGAGTCACGTGGGGGCTGTTCCAAGGGAGTAGTATGGATATCACTGGTGGTACAGATGAGCGATTGGCTAGCAGCTCTCTCTGCATTCCTCACATCCTCCCGTGTTACTTCCTCCAGTACTTTTGTTATATCGTCCTCCAAGGACCCAATATCAATGGATAAACCTGAAGCATATGTCAGCCCTTCCCTTCTCTCGGTCTGCTTGTTCTTGGACCGACGAGCCAACTGCAGCTTTCTTCTCTAGCGCTTGAAGCCTTTGCTTGTTTTTTCGTTCTTTGTCCAGCTTTTGTTTGACTGTTGCTCTTCTTATATAGCGCTTGCAGGCTTCGCCGCTTGTAATGTCCATATCTGCCAAAACGTCACTAACGTAGCCAAAACCTGGAAAATGTAGTCGTATATCAAAAATTAGTTTGTGGGATAGAACTGTATACTGTTGCTCGGCTTACACTATATCTGTTTTGTACAATATGTGCGAGATTGTTTTGGGCGTCGTGTGTTCATACCTTTGTTTGCTTGTGCAACACCTGCGGCAATGCGAAAATCATTACTGGCACTCCCACCATAGTAGCGAACTTTCAGTGTCTTTGTGCCCATGACACTGTTGATACTTTTATTCTTCTGCGAGGACGACAGAGGTGCGATCTTTTTAATCATTTCAGCGGTTGTGTATTATATGATGTTCTCCAGCCAACCTCTAAGAGCTACCCCTTTCAGATTGTCATGGCTTGGCTTGTAGGTGATAGGATCTTTCCTATAACCACACCAACGCTCAGAACAGTGCGTGCGATCACCGAACGCATGGGGAATGATCGCTTGAAGTGCTGTTTTCACGCCAGTCTCGTCACCTTTATTCTGGTAGAGTGCATAAGAGAATAGCTTTTCCAAGTAGAAATGTCACTGTCTGTGAGTGCAGCCTGTGATTTCAATTTATGTAGGTCGCTTTCAAATGCTCTTTTGATGTGAGTGAAGTCTGATTTTTTGTCGATCTCATAATCTAGAGAATAAAGAGCAAACGCAAAAACTGCTACGTCTCATTAAAACCTAAGGATTATCCCCTTTTTTGGCCCCGCCCATGCCGAGTGGTGATTGTACAATGTCTGTACTTACCGCTCACTTGTCTCACTCACGCAATTGTGGTGCTATCCTCATCACCGATAAATGTGCTGTAACGAATGCCACTGGTTTTAGCGCGCTCATAGATTTGTACTGCAGCAGCCGCTTCCATAGATTTTGAACTTCCTTTGTGGTTCTTTCGACAGTCATGAGAGCGTGGCTCTTGGTGTTTTTTTCCTGCAGCGTCGCATATTCGACATGCAGAATTTCTTGTGGCATAGTCCACTATTTTGCCAGTATTTCTACCGACGGCCGTTCCCTGTCCCGTTCTTGAATTTCGGGCGCTGCCCCGTTTCTGCCAGCCCATATCATAGTATATTGCAAGATCGTTTCCTTCTACACAGTAGTATAAGGGACAGTACAGGCCGTCCCTTTCAAACACTTTTAGTCCCTTTCGCGGGAATGTGTCCCTTTCGCGCAGAAATAAATTCCTCGCGCAGTTTGGCGTCTGAGGTGAAAGCGGAAGTCAAAACTAAATTAAAATAAAGCGGAAGTTCAAAACTAAAAATAAAAATATCCTCGGCAGGGACTCGAACCCGGTCTTCCGCATGACAAGCGGAGATACTCACCACTATACTACCGAAGAACCCGTACAAGAAGTCATCGAGGTTTATCTTCTTCAGTTGATAAGGAAGTCGAAATTAATAAATAATTTCCTCTGCCTTAGCGTCAGAAAAAAATCTTGTGGGTCTTGAGGATCTTGACGGACCTGAGTAAAGAAGCGACTGTGTGACTTAGGAGAACAGATAAGAAAGGAAGAAAGGAGAGCAGATAAGAAGAAAGGATGAGATAAGGATTTGGTGCAAGGAGAGAATGTTACAAGGAAATTGAGTTGTCAACATTAACCAAAAACGAAGGAAAAAAGAATAGAAGAAGTATTATTAGTCCTAAAGCAGCTAGCTAAACAGAAATGAAGCCAAGAAGAGGGGTAAATTTCAACTAATACAACCTGAAAACGTAGATTGGCTCTTCAAAACGTCAACGGAATAAATAGAAAAATTAATAGACTGAACCAAAGCCAAGTAATACAATTCAATTCCAATCCCGAAGGACAAATCAATAAGGAAATCAAGAATGGAAATCAAGAATGGAAGTTGTACAACCACAACAAATCCAAGTAGAATGAAGTAAAAGAAAGCAATCAAAAGCAATCTAGAAAAGGACAGAACAACAAAGAATTATTATGATTACAAAGAGAATATCTCAAAGAGAAATAACCCTCAAAATAGAGTGAGAGAGAAAGATCATAATGACAATGACATTGTTTCAGACCAACAAGTTATTTCAAACGCTTGAAGATGGAATGTGAATGAGAATGATACTCGCTACAGAAGAACAAAGTTTACATTACCGTTCAAAGACGAACAAGAAATCTATAAGATAACAGGTAAAGCAAGAGAGAAACGTTGTAGACGTTTCTTCACAGATAAGACAAAAGCTAATGGACAACACCAATAAAGCTGCGAAAGAGCAAGTGAACACATGGAGAAATAGAGAAGATTATAAATGAGAAGTTTGACAGACAATTCCATACACTCATACCATCTCAGAACAGATGATGAATGGAAGGAAACTCTAACTGCTAGATCTCACACCTTAAACAAACCATCAAACATACAAAGAATATACCATACATCAAGATTAAAAATAAAAACAGAGTTGGAAAAAACAAACACTATACTATAACACAGCACAATACAAACAACCAAAAGTGAACAACACAGCAAAAGTATAAGATGAAAGATGGGAAAAATGATGATAGGGCTAACTAAGAGGTGATGATCTTAGCTAACATCCCAGGAAGATCAAGAACATAATAGAGGAATAGATTCACAAACAAAGATACCACAGAATGGAATGACAAAGAAAAAAAGATGGAAGGCTGCCACAGAATTGAGCAAAATACTAAGAGAGCTAAAACGATCAAACCGTAAAACCATAAAAGGCCAAAAGAAGTAGCAGAACAAAGCGTGAATGAAAGGAAGAATAAAATCAATACAAAGCAATGGAATTATCGAGTGTTATCGAGTGTTCAACGATTTTAGCAGAGAAAAGAAAATATTAAAAAGAGAAAAGAAGATTTAATAGGAAAGACGATAAGATCAACATGATTGGAATGAATTAATTTTGTAAAAAGACCAACAAACCAAGAAAGTCGATCAAGACATCAAGTAGAGAGAAAAAGTAGAGACAGAATATGAAACAGTTTAACAACAAACACAACTGAACGTAGAGAATCAAATCTTATCCAGCAATATCTCTTCGAATGTCAATGAAAGCCAGACTCAACAACAGTACTTGGATCGACCAGAAAGAAGAGACCCAAATAATCAGACAATTAGAAACTGGCAGACCAAGAATTAACATTTAGTCATGACAAAACAGCCAGAAAGAAGGTGAAAGTGCATCAAAGGCAGAACTGCATTGGACGAGTCTCAATAGCAAGCAGGAACATTACGAAATTATTATTATTATTACTTACTTACTTACAATGATTATTAGTACTATTATTAGTATTAGAATAGTATGATGATATAATAGTATTATGATGATGAGAGTTATTAGGCTGGGAGTTAGAGTGATAAGAGTTAGCCATTCTATCTACCAGCATCACCAAAAACTGACAAGAATTTCGAAGAATTAATTCATAAAATCATTCAGAATCAGGTAGAATCAATATTAACTGAAGTTCCTGTTAATTAGACAGTCAGACATTCTTTTTATCGTTGTTATTATTGCTATTAACAGACGAAGAGTTACTACGGCAAAGACAGAACTCGATCAAGAGAATTCACTCAACACAAATCACCCATCCATTCAGTACTCTATCAAGCACACAAAATTAACCACATTAAGCCAACGAAGAGGCTATCGAGTTTATAAATGAAGCAGAACAGGATGAGAACAAGATAGCAGAGTACAAGAAAAATAAATCGAGAAACCCACTACAGAAGAGATAAAAGAAATAAGAAGGCGAAAATGAACGAAAGACGAGGATATTGTAATCAGAAAAACTCACATCAACAGTTTACGACGAGAAAAAAAGCATAAAAGACCTGTACAACTGATCAATATGATTTATCATATTGAAAAATGTTGATACATCGCCATTTTCCAAGAAGAGAGAATAAGAGAGACCTGGTTTGATTTATCATATTGAGAAAGGTTAACAGCGTATGATGAGAAAAAAGAATAAAAGGGTCAGCACTGAATCAGTATGATGATCGTCTGACACTCATCCTATACAAGTACTTAAAAGTTACTTACATACTCTACCATGCTCACAGACTCACATACAGGCATACTCGCTACATTCAGGAGGCACCACATAACTTTGTTCGAGGTTCAATCGGGATCGAATGAAATGTGTCCTCGTTCATTCCCTCGTACATAAGAAAACAGAGCTAAACCACGGCGTCACTTCTTTACCTTTGGCGAGTGTTTCTTGACCTATAAGAGAGCAGGATGAGTTGGTTGGCGACTGAGCTTGCATTGTGCCCCTTTTATGGTGTCAGGTGACGGGAAGTAGTTGTGGATTGGAGTAGCTAGTTTTCCCGGGAAACGCGCCAGCTGTGGATTGAAGTGACCAGTGTCACGGGAAACCGACTATCTCAAGATATAAAAAGTGCCAACAGATATTTTCTGACACTCTAGCAAGATGTCGGAATTGGCGAGAAAGGACGCCTCGTACATGAATTGTCTTTGCCATGTTAAATTCAAAACGTACAAAAATTACAAAGGAGTCACTCGTGCTGTATGTGGATCGAGTATCGACTATGCCAACCATAAATTGGGATGCAATTTAGATGTACCAGTGCTAGAGTTGCCTCTTGTTTGGAAGGCCATGGTTTCATCCAACCGTTTTATCAACGAAAGCGAACCTTTTCAATTTACCGCCGAGATGCCTGAATGCGAGAAGCATAAATTGAAAACTAAATTTGTAGTCTCCAAGTCTGCCAAAAACAAAGACAAAGTGTACATAGTCTGTGACGCCAAGAAGCCAAACATGCAGTGTAATTATTTTCGCTGGATTGAAGAAGCGTTCTGTGGAACCCGTGAATGTGATCGTGATTGGTGTGCAATGGTGGGTCTGAATGAAAGCAAGGATGAAGAAGAAGAAGACGATGAGGGGGAAGAGGAAGAAGAAAAAGCTCCAGTGAAAAGAAAGGCTGAAGATTTTGAAACAGAAGATGAAGGAGAAGAGATAGAGATAGTTCATTCTACCCCCCTTTCACGCCTCCCCCCTTTGTTGATGAGAAAAGGAGCCAAGAGAAAAGTGGTCTATGAAGACGAAGTGGAAAGCACGCCACGTTCAAGAAAAGTCAAAGTCTGATTTTGTTGTAAAACAATTTTATTAAATAAAAGACTTTAAATTTACCACATGGGTTCTTTTCTACTTTCGCTTGTTTGTTCTACAATGTGAGCATAATATCCGTAATCGTGGTACCAACGTTCTTCAAATGAACGATCTACATGAACGTGTCGGTATTTCATGAGATGTTGCACAAAACTTCTTAGGGTGGTCTCTTGTCCTGATTCCATGACTCTTTCTTTCTGTAGTTTGAAGAGGTTTAGGTAGGACAGCTGTTCAGGTTCGGGGGTCAGATCGCTATAGGTCTTGCGCAGCGCTTGTGTGATGCGGTGCTTTGAGTCGCCGAAGTCGTTTCGTCTACTCGAGTGGATATTGAGCAAGGGCTTCTTTCTGGCATAACAGGTTTACAAGTTTTAGGGTGGGGTTTTCAGCCAAGATAGATATGAGGTAAGCCATTAGCATAAAATATAAAAAGACCGGGCTGTTGGTAAAGCAAGGGTCGGTAGGCTTGGGATTTAATGCAAAATGCGAGGGGCGAAGCTGTTGCTCAAATCCACTCTCCGTGTAGAATTTCGCGCTCAGTTCGCCTAAATGTTGCATGATTATTCGCGTGCTCCTTCGTCGTGTCGTCTTTGTGGGTGATGCATACAATGGATGTGGGACCACCACATTTAAGACAGGATAGCGTCTGATTTAATGTCGATTGTGATTCTGAGATCTGGACTATGGGACACGCGTTCTGTCGTCTCACTAAAGCGGTGATTGGGAGCTGGCTATCTTGAAAGGAAGCGATGCATTTTCTAATGAAAAAGAATAATGAACAATTAATTTTATTGTTTCTTCTGTCTCTTTACATTTTCCCCATAATCGCCGGACCCTTTGGTTAAGCAATTTCTAGTTTTGAACAGTTGCATCAGTCTTTCTAAGGTATAACTTTCTCCAGGTTTAATCTGATGTAAACAATGATAATGCATACATTCTGATCAGCCACATTGACAATCATCTCGATGGGGGACATACTTTTTTATGGGCGATTCTTCTTCTTCTTCTTCTTCCTCCTCGTCTTCCTCTTGAGTCTCGTCTTGTCTGGTTTCAGCATCATCGATTTCCACATCATCGATCTCTTCGTCTTCGGTCTCAAGAGGTCTGTAGAAAAATTAAAAATAACCGTCAACTCAATTGTTGACGGTAGGTACAAACGGTTTAACTATTATGCAGTTACCTTTTTGTTGATGAGATATCTGTTAGCTGGACGACCAGTGTGTCAGGACTGGAGAGAAAAGAGAGAAAAGTATAAATTATTTAAATATAAACGGATTTGAACATTCACCAAAGTGAAGTTACCTTTGTTTTTGAAAATCGTCTAGTTCTACAACGAGTTCCATGGAATGTTCCATCTTTCTGTGTGCTTCTTTCGGTGGTCTCTAAAAAAAAAAACTGTGTTCTTCGTTCGACGATCTTTGAAAGTTGTGAGTCCAACTCGGTGGTAGATCAATCTTATCGCGTCTTGGCCGATCACATGACCATTGTATTCGTGATGGGTTGTTTGTTGACTTAATGCTTCCTTGGTTCCTTTGTTTGTTGATTTAGGTTCCTTTGGTTTGTGTGTTCAGCTGCAACTGAATTTCTAATTGAATTCTTAAAATGACAGGAAGTGTGATGAACATTCAACAGACTGGATTTTTTTAATTCTAGAAAAAGAAAAGGCTTGCGCTCATGGAGGGATGTATTTTATGGCCCTGTTTTGTTCAATGCTTTTCTTGAGGCTCAGAATTCCTTGATTTGAAATCTTTGTTTGTTGACTCATGGTTCGTCCTGTTTGCGTAAGGAGGATACCTACATTTCAAACGCGAAAGAGCTAGGGCCTGACAATGATGGCAGGCTGCCACGAGTCACGAAAGGAAGATGTCACGGTAGGTCAAAAGGGGGTAGGGGGGGACCCCCCGCCCCCCCCCTCTTCCCACAGTGAAAACCTAGTGCTAACCTGATGAAAAGCTAGTGGAGTTAGGGGGGAGTTCTCCTGCGCTGGGATCCATTTAATAAAGGCAGTGTACCCCTGTAATCAGATTCTTATATAAGAGAGAGAGAGAGGTTTTTCAAACTGCGCGAAAGAGACAGGTTTTTATGGAGGAAGAAAACGCTGTGCCATCGCCGTGGGTGTATGAGGTTGAAGATGCTTCTTATACCCCCGTGGAGAAGAAAACTACATCGTCTGATCAACCCTCTAATCCCAAACGCCATCGTGGCGATCATTGGTCGGACCCCGATTGCGAATCGTGGGCAGATGTACTGGAAAGAGAGAGAGGTTCATCAGAGGTGAAAAAAAAGTATTTTTGATTTATGATTCGTTCATTCATTCATTCGTATGTGTGTCTGTTGCTTAGAGTATAAATCCATCGTCTGAGCCACCCTCTGAACGAAATTATGCCGATCATTGGTCTGACCCTGAAAGGGAATCGTGGTCTGATTCGGTAAGAAAAAAAATAGTTTTGATTTGTGAAGAACGGTCATTCATTTCTCTGTCTGTTTGTTTTCTGAGTGTTAAGTTTGATTCATGTTCGTCAGAGGTGAGAAAAATGTCTTTTGTATACTGAAATGTTAATGTTGGGCTTCCTGTATATTTCATGCGGGTCACACCCGCAGCGGAGGTGTATTTAATGCGGGACGCACGTGATAGACACAGGGTGACCAACATCCTACGTGGCTCGACACAAGAAACCCAACCTATTTTTAATTTTTTTTTAAATTTTTTTAAATTTTTTTTTTTTTTTTAAATTTTTTTTTTAAAATTGTCTGTCTGTCTGATTCTTCCACTAGCAGTTAGATGGCTTGGCGATGAGTGTGTATCTGGCCGAAGACGGAACGATTCAGTGTCAGTGGGGTGGAGCAGTCCAGACCCGAAAAGCGGCTAGACAAGAAAGGGAAGAAGAAGAAAAAGCTTGGGCAAAGCTCGACGAGGAAATTCGCCTCTCTCCCCCGCCCCCGATCTTCCTGCCCACGTGTCCTCCTCTCCTGAAGTGTTGCACGTGCGAAAAGTGGCCCACAAGTACTCAAGAAAATGGGGAATTCGAGAAACGAATTATTCTGTGGACATTTTAGACCGGGAGTACTCGGATCTACGGGAAGCCACTTCTTCTGTGACCAAGACATTGAACACTTTAGACACTGTGACGGGGCAGTCAAATCCTGACGATCAAATTCATTTTGTAATTTCGAATGTGGAACTGGACTTCCCTCTAAATTTTCCGCTGATGCGTGTCGAGGATTTGACTGCGGAGCATATCGTTTCTCGAATCGGTGAAATCGCTCAATCGAAAAAAGAGTTTGTCTTGTCCGGTCAGTTCGAAGTCAATGTGACGATTGCCGAAAACCAATCTGGCGGTGCTGACTTCTACAATTCATTTTACCAAGAGAAACAGAACCAACCTGTAGAATGGATGCGACGGAGACGAAATATATTTTGCTCTCCCGACATTGATTTAGAAGGAGCGGTCGGATATATGATAGCCGTGAGAATATTGGGAGAAAGCGGAAGGCACGCCATCAAACCAAGATACGACGGTTTGTTTCGCAACATGTTGAAGTTTCATGTGAACAAAGCGGCGAAAGAACAAATCAACCTGGAAGAAACCGCCTTCGAAAGATGGGGACACTACATGGCGATTCACTTTGACGTGAAGTTGATTGTCTTGTCGTGGGCCATGCAGGATAAAGTGGAATACATCTCCTCTCAAGGTAGTGTCCAGTTCTATATTTATCACATCTTTCACGATGAAATTCACTCGTATGGATTTTTGAAAGATGTTCAAGCGCTGCATTTCAGGTCTCACTCGCCATGCTTTTGTTTTTCGTGTAATGTGTTTTTTTACTCGACCCGAAAGCCTTTTTAAACTGAAAGGGATGGCGAACGCGCACAATTGTGACCTGTTTCAATCTTTGACCGATGTCTCACGTATGCGTCCACTACAAACAAAGCAGGCTAAATTGTCGATTGTTTCGCGGGACCCCTCTCTTTTCCCCCAAAACAAACATTCCATCATCACCATTGGCGGATCAGATGGGTTGTGCTGCGCCAAAGCCATCGCTGTGGGATTGAAAAGATTGGAGGACCCGCTCTTCAGACCGTGGAGAAACTACGCGGCAGTGATTCAGCGCGCTAAAGCATCACACCTTGAAGCTCAAGTTCCTGAAGGGCACTGTGGAAAAGTGGAACTTAACAAATTCCAGAAGACCCTGGCGCTTCTCAATGTTCAACTGCACGTGGTGTATTACGAGATGGGGAATATGATTGGTTTTCGTGGAGATAGAAAGCTGTTCACCGGGTACACCCCTCAACATGTCTATCTGTACTATCGTAATGCACACTACGATCTGATCACGTCGATGACAGGGTTCACGTGCAGACACTATTACTGTTGTGACTGTGACATTGCCTACAGTCACTTGACTGGACACAAGTGTACGGGCGAATGCCCTCATTGCAAAGTGCCTCTGAACAAGTGCCCTCCCAAAAATCTCGCTGATGACGAGTGGATCGAATGTGAAGCCTGTCTGGTGTTATTTAAGAATGAGAGTTGTTTTGCCAACCATGTGGAAAAGAGACTGAATGTAGCGAAGAGAAGAAGAAAAGTAGAAGACGAAGAAGAGGAGGAGGATGAAGAGGAGGATGAAGAGGAAGAAGAGAAAGATGAAGAAGAAGACGAAGAAGATGACGATGAAACTGAAGAGAAAAGTTATTCCGTCTGTCGTACATTTAAGCGTTGCCCAAAATGCTTGAAGATTGTTGATCTGAAAATCAAGAAGTCTCGGCGAAATCGAACATGGAGAGAGATGAGAGAACATGTCTGTGGAGAATTTTTCTGTCAGTGCTGTGCCACTCTGGCAGAGGAAGGGCATCGATGTTTCATCCAACGCATTCCGCCCCCCGAGAAAGACCCCCTCACGAAACCCCTTTCTCTTCCTGTTCTTCGACTTCGAGGCCAAACCTATGGATGTGCGTGGTCATGTGGTGGACCTGGTCAAGGCGATGCATGTATGTCACCTGTGTCAGACGCATGCGTGGACGACTCGGTGCGAAAAGTATGGTCAACGAATGTTAACCTTTTACAGCCTGAAAGATTTCATGAACTATCTGATCGCCCCGGACAACGTGGGATGTATTGCCATGGCCCACAACGCCCGCCACTACGACGGGTTGTTCATGCTGCGCTGGGCCATAGAAAACGGTCATGTTCCTAAGGTGATCATGAATGGAAGCAAACTGATGAGTCTGCGTTTTCCCAGGTTGAAGATTCAAGTGAAGGACTCGTTGAATTTCATCCCTCGAGCGTTGCGACATCTGCCAAAAATGTTTGATCTGGATGAGACCAAAGGATACTTTCCTCATCGGTTCAACACGATTGCCCACGTCAACTATGTTGGGGACCTTATCCCAACGCTGAATTTTACGGTGCAGACTTCATGTCCGTCGGTGAACGACCTGTCTTTTTGGAATGGCATGCTGACAAAGTCAATTCGTTCGACCCTCTGAAGATAGAGACGTGGTTTGAATTAGAAAAAGAGAAGAATGAGTACTGTGAAATGGATGTCATGGTGTTGGCCAAAGTCATGATGAAGTTTCGCGAAATCTGCATCCGAGAAGACCGCATCGACGCGATCGTGGAAGTGCTCACGCTCCCCTCCTTTTGCCTGAAGAGCTATCGCATGAACCATATGCCCCCGGATTCCATTGGTGTTTTGCCTGAAGGGGGATACCGCCCGGTTCAAAACCAATCGACGGTGGCTTGTCAATGGTTGTGGATGATGAAGGAGACGGGGATGATAACGAATTGGTCGGATTTCCGCTCGGTCCTCCATGTCGAAGGTGAAGTCACGTTGCTTGGAAAGTTTCGCGTGGATGGGTTTGACCCTGTTTCTAACACGGTTTACGAGTTTCATGGCTGTATCTTTCATGGCTGCCCTACCTGCTTCCCCCGAAGGCGAACGAGGAACCCCATCTCTCATCAGACCATGGAACAGTTGTTCTCTTCTACCTGCTCCAAAACCTTACATCTGCGAGACGCCGGGTACCACGTGGTGGAGATGTGGGAACACGCCTTCAAATCTCTTCTCCAGACCTCTAAATGTCCTGAATGTCCCGAGTGGATCCTCAACCGAGCCCCCCTGAATGCATGAGATGCCATGCGCGGAGGACGGTGTGGTCCTTTTTCTCTCTGGAGAAAGACGGAAGGAGAAGAGAAAATACGCTATGTGGACTTCAACTCTCTCTACCCTTCTTGTCAGCCGTGTTGACTGACGACTTCGCTGACGAACCAGAGAAGGTGTATTTTGGACTGATGAAAGCGAAAGAGTTGGGCAATGGAAAGTTGCACGCTGGAGTACTCCCTGTGCGCGTTCGTGG
Source organism: Actinostola sp. cb2023 (assembly GCA_033675265.1). Lineage (NCBI taxonomy): Eukaryota > Metazoa > Cnidaria > Anthozoa > Actiniaria > Actinostolidae > Actinostola > Actinostola sp. cb2023. Next base: position 84,262 of record JAUJYZ010001088.1, on the reverse strand, counting down.
AAAGTTGATGTTTCCGCTTTGCAAAACGTGTGCTGAGGAACAGTCGTCGGTGGCGTGTAGTCACAGCGAGAAACAAAGGGCGATGGTGGGGACGTGGACTACGTTGGAGCTGAAGCTGGCGGTTGAAAAGGGTTACACTATTATCCAGGTGTATGAAGTGTGGCATTATTCTGAAAGCTCTACCCTCCTGTTCTCGTCCTACATTCTAGCCAAAATGAAAGACAAACAGGAAGCCTCTGGCTGGCCTCCGGGCGTCGTGACAGAAGACGAAAAGACAGAATACATTGACGCTTACTATCAACAGACGGGAATCTTGCTTGACTGAAGCAAGATTGAACGCAACGAGGCTCGACGTGGTCAGGCCAAGCTGTTGTTGAACACGCTGTGGGGGAAGTTTGGAGAGTAGACCAAGCGAATGACGACGGTGTTCCTCGACGACCCCGCCAAATTTTGGAACTTAATCACCGACAATGGTATTGAAGTGACTCGCTTCCACATGGTGCACGACGACCTGGTGTGTGTCAGTTACGTCAAAGTGGACGACTTCATTCTAGAAGGTCCACGTCAAAGCATCGTGGTGGCGGCGTGGACCACTTCGTTGGCTCGTGTCAAATTGTACAAAGAACTGGACAAACTTCTCCCCGAGCAACGCCTTGATACAGATACCGACTCGGTGTTGTATGTGGACCGACCGGGGTGGCCTTCTCTTGAAACGGGAGAAGCGCTGGGTCAACTGGCCTCTGAAATAGAAGAAGGAGACCACATCGTGGAATTCGTCTGTGCTGGACCCAAAGCGTACGTGTACCGTACTCAAGGTGGGACGGTGGAGTGCAAAGTGAAGGGCATCCACATGAATTTCACCACCTCTAAAAGGGTGCACTTGGAAGCCATGCTGGAATTGGTGCAGGATGAAGACGAAGAGAAGGAAGGCGCGTTGGCTATTACCGTCCCGGACCCTCAGATTGTTCGAGATGCGAGAACGTACAACCTGAGAACAGACGAGGCGCGAGAAAAAACATTTGTTCTTCATTTCGACAAGCGCATGCGCCGGCAATATGACAGTCTTCCTTTTGGAGCCACGGAGTAAATTGAAATTGGATGGGTGGAACCTTTTATTGACAAACATGTGAAATAAAATAAGTTTGACAGTTTATTTCTTCAGTCTCTTGAATCGAAGTTTTTTCCATTGAATCCCACTCCCCGTCTGCTCCTGATCAAAGTTTGCATTGTACGATAATTTCCGGGCTTTCTTGATTTTACGTTTTTGTAGTTCTTCTAGTTTCTCCTGGCTATCTCGAATCTTGGATTGAATAGCTGCGTAACGTTGGTCCAGACTGGGTGTAGAAGAGGGAGGGGTGGGTGGAACCCAGTCTTCTTTTTTTGCAGCAGGTGTGCTCACAGGTGCTGAGAGGGGTGTATCCGTGGCAACAGGTGCAGATGGTGCTGGTGGTGAAGCGGGTTGAGGGAGAGAAGGTGGAGCAACAACAGGTTCGGGGCGATGGGGTGGAGGGGGTTGAACATCGGCCGCGGGTTTCCCCACCTCCTCACTGTCGCGGATGCGCTGAAGAAGCTTGTTCTTCTGATTCTCCAAGCCTTGAAGAATACGTGCTTTGATCTCGGGATCAATGTTGCTCTCTTCAATTTTTTTGTGTTGCTTCTCGATCCGACGAATGCGGTCCATGGTCCCCATGGGTTGGTTGAGCTCTTCCACGTCCAACAGACGTTGGAGCATCTCTTCAATGTGACCTCCTCCTCCCCCCATCTGACCTTCTTTCCACTGCATCGCTTGCTCCATCGGAACCAAGGCCATTTTATGGTTGTGCGTCATTTTCTACAGTGTGAGGTGAACGCCCGTTTTCTTTTCCGTCTCGGCCGAAAAGAGGTGTCCTGTCTTCAACCACCTCATAAATCCGTCCAAACTTCCTCCGCTCTGGTCACCCCCCAACTTTTTCAACCGGCGCTGAAGTTTGTACAGTTCTCGTGTCTTGGCCTCTACCTCGGACGCCGTGTGATGCGGAGTGGTGGAGGGAGAAGTCGCTTCCTCTTCCTTTATACCGTCGGCACGTTGCCGAATCTCGCGAACGGTGTTCTTCAATTGACGTTGGAGTTTGGGAGCCGAGCGTTTGACTGCTTTCACCGCGGACCTTTTCAGTCCCCGTCGAGCTGCCTTGCTCAGGCCTTTCTTCATGATTTTGCGCATGATCCCGCTGAGCCACCCGCCACGTTGAGAGCGGGTCATTTTTCCGCGCGATCCCGGTGTGAGGTTGGGGTTGGCGTACTTGCGAATGTGCCGAGCGTCGGGTTGTAGTGCACGAACCATGACGGGAGGGATGGGGATGACTTTTTGCAGCGCGTTGTGCTCCACTTCGGCCATGGTTTCTTGTTGGGCTTGGGTGGCATGGAGAGTCAACAATCGGGCTTGGTCGGGTGTTCCGTTTTGGAGAGCCATCAGAAATTGATGGTGACGTTGGGGTCGCGAAAAACTCATTTCTTTCGGCAACGTCTTCGGGGAAAAGAGGTACGCTTGAACCGCTGAGAGGGGGCCAACGAAAATTATTTTCCAGCTACTGTCACGGACCGGTTCCCACCGGCACTACCACGCTCAAGGTTGTACAAGGGAAAAGGGTGAAAGATGTTTCCGTACAGGGGTTTGGCCAATCCAAACTTAAATCGTCGACTCAACAGCTGTCGTGTCGGCTCGGCGCTCTTCTTCATTGAACCCCTGCAGATCTTCTCCGCAAGCGTTTCGTCTTCCGGATGCGGCGTTTCCTTCTTCGTGATCCTGCCAGGGCGAAGACAGGAGTGCAATGATTCTCCCCTTCCACTTTCGCAAGGCTTTTATCTGTTATCCACTGTCCAACAAACTGTCCATGAGTAGACTGGTGCCAGCCCCCACGGCTCCCGAGATGGCTCCACCAACCGCGGCTTTAGCCGCTTTTTTGGCATAACGTCCTTTGTTCTCACGGAGATGTTTTCCCGCCCTCCGGCTTGACTTGAGACCGAAGCGTAGGACACGACCCCACACACCCCCACCCCTCTGTCTTCTCTTCCTTCTCCTCCTCCTCCTCCTTCTGGCGTGCGGCATGAAGCAAGCGGTCGCGAATTTCTTGTGGCAAAACGAGACGGGGGAGTGTTCGACCCAACGTGCGCGCGCGTCGGGCTTTCAAAGAGAGTTGTAGATGTGTTCCCTCCATGGGTCCAATGATAGGAATGGAGGCGAGTTCAAGTCTTAAATGGAGGAGGGGCCAGTACAAAGGTAGCGGCGGTCGTGGCTGTGTTGACGGCGTTTTTTCCCAAATGTTCCCACCAGTCTTTGTCGACGAGGAAAAACTTGCCTCTGCGTTGGGAACGGCGTCGACGACGCCGTCCAATACCTATTTGTCTGACGCGACGTCGGCATCGACGTCTTCCTCCGCTCTGAACCGTTCCTCCTCGGCGAACCACCATGGCGATATGATCCCTGGCACGCACCAAACCACTCCTTTATCTCAAACCGAGCGCCTGTCCCAATCCTGGCACGTACGTGCCAGGCATGCGCGTCTTCATCGTCCAGGTGGCAATGGGGGGAACGTACATAGACAATTGTTGGCGAGACATGGGCGGGTAGTAGTTTCCCCCTCGCTGTCGGCGTCCACCAAACTGCTTCGGCACCATCCATCTAGGGAGGACCCCTTTGCGAACCAGCGCTCGGAGCGCCTCCTTCTTAGTCTCTTTTCTTTTCTTTCCTCCGCGCTGTGCTCGTCGTAGTCGTGCCATGACGGGTGTGAGGGGATAATCTGTGTTTGTCCTTTTTAAATGGTCATGAGACGATGTTTCCGGGAAGGGGGTTCCGCAACGCGAACATTTTACGCTCCAAGGCTTTGGTCCGGGCCATACGTTTCATTCGTGTCTTGTCTCCATCAGTCAACCGACCTCCACCTGATTGTTTGGGGATCCTCCATTTTTTCATCTCCTTCATACTCCTTCCCCCACGCTGTCTGCGTCGGGTTCGTCGCACCATGACTGGTCCGTGAATGGGGTTCTCTATGCACTTGCCTGGTCTTTTGTACTAGTTTACGGGCCCGAACACCCCTCCTCGCCGAAGTCGACGCATTCGATGCTGCTCCAAGGCTCTAGCTTTGGCCAAACGTCTCAACGAAGACACCATGGAACTCCACTTTCCCCGTCCACGCTGTCTACGTCTGCTGCGACGTCATCGCGTTCACTCCGTTTGGGGGTGTACACTGTGGAAGGGGTGGTCTCCTCAGCGAGAATGTTTGATCGTAGTTGGTGCCGGTCGTTTATACCCAGTCAGAAGTCCACAAACAGGTACCCGTGAGGGGTAGAGGTCGCGTCGTGGAAGGCTTCTAGAAACCGGGCGTAATTGGCTTTCGCCGCAAAAGCTTGGCGTCCCAATGTGGACGGACCGGCGGTGTCAGCCGGGTTTTTGAACATGACCACGTACTGAGTGTTGATCCTTTGGGTTCTGGAGTGGCCTGCACGGCTGTGGGGAAAGAGATTCTGCTCGATGGAAACGGGGGAGATGCCATCGTGGTGGGCTCCTTTGGTGAACAAGTCAGTGACGGCCGGGTGGTTTCTGGCACTGCTCATCAAATCGTCGAAAATGATCATCCCGCCTTGAGGGAGTAACTCTTTAGGGTGGTCGGGCAGTCCTTCGTGAAACTCGATGTGAGGATCTTCCCGCTTCATTTTGTCAAACAGGGGCTGCCATTTCCCATAGCAGTAGACGACTTTCTTGGGGGATGGGTGGAAGAGCGTGTGGCGCTGTTTGAGCATGTCCCTTACCCAGTGCGTCTTCCCGCTCATGGTAGGCCCCACCACTCTCATCGAGGCGGGGAGGGTCAGTTGGGAAGGAAGGGTCTGTAATTCACCGTGCGTGGACATGGCGTGAAATGAGTCGAACACAGAGTGGTATCATAGTTTTATTGCTTTTCTCCTTTTTCTATTCACTTCACATTTTCTCATACACGTGTTGTTCTGACACACTTGCCCTAGTGGCGCTTGCGCAAAGGTGTAAGAACGCACCATGGTCTGACACACAAACTGACACACGTGGTCGTCGTTTTGCAGCAGATCGTTCCCCACCATCCCCTTAGTCATGGTCGAGGTGGTCATATCACGGGCGCGGTGGTAACACCAGTACAGACACCAGTGACCGCACACTTCAGTGTCCTCGCTCTGCAACTCATGGGGGTTGTGTCTTACCCGACGCGGTTGGCGACGGGTGCCCCGCAAGACTTTCACAAAGCGCGACGAGTACATCTGTGGAGGGTTCCCGTAACTGTCAAAGAACTCAGCTTCGTGCTCGTTGACAAAGTGAAAGCCCACCCAGTGGGAACCGGCTTTGGGCAGAGGTTCGATGTTGGCAATCATGAATTGAGGGTAACGGACCACCTCGCCTGGCATTTGATTTTCGGCCCGGGTGCGCAGGTAGTGTGCACGCAACGCGTCATCTTTGGCCACGATGCTGTCAATCTGGACCGTGGACAATCCTCCAAAACCTTCTTCTTCTTCTTCTTGAAGTTTTCTTTTTCCCATCTTAGAACAGCTGTTTCTGAGTCACGTTACGTCCACCGTCTATGTTGACGTCGTTTTCAAACTGGCCCAGACACAACAGTTGAATGTTGGCAGTCAGAGGAGCAGCGAAGTTCAAACTGAGGTTGATGCCGCTTCGCCCTGTGTTGATGGCGGTCACTTCTTGCCACGGGAGAAACGTCCCATCGGGGTTGAGGTTCCAACCAAATATGCCAAACCCTCCACGGAACTCTTTCCTTTGTATCAACTTGTTGTGAGCGGAATGGCTTTGGCCCAACACGTCAAAGAGGGTGTTGTAGAGAGCCACACAGTCACCCAGGTGGTCCCATTCCAGACGGGGTCCCACTATTTCTCGAGCCCCTTGGGTCAGTTTGACGTTTCGCAGACCGAACAACTGGTAATCGTAGGCATTTCGTGTCAACAATCCATTTGAAATTGGCACTGGTCACCATGGCAAAGAGCACCACGTTGGGGGTGTTGTTCTGAAACAGGTTCCATTTTTCCCAGCTCTGAGTCCCTGTAGGGATGAGGTAGGTTTGAATGAGGTGGGTCTTGATGGGGTAGATGGCCACTTTGTTGTTGTCCCACAACTGACCGGAGATGCCTTCCAAGATGCTGGGTGCCACATCCAGGTAGGTGAAGTGCAATCTCATGTCCACAATTTCAAACTTGGGGTTGAGCGCATTGAACGTGGCGACTCCGGTGAAGAAGTGCGCGTCGGGCGCTTTGTGGAAGGTCAGTTGAAGGCTTTCACCAGGTATCTGGGGCAGGCGAAAAAGTCACTCAGGTTGTAGAGAGGCACTTCAAAATGAGGAGTTCCAGTGTAATTTTCGGCGGGGGCCTCGGGACGTGGCCAAGGTTCATTGCCGGCCATGAACCACTTCCTTCTCTCGACGGCCCCTTTGTTCAACACGTCCACATCGTTCAGACGGAACGGAGTGTCCTTGACAAAACCTTCCACGGTTAGGTTGTCGGCGTTGTTCTTGTCTTCAAACACCATTCTCTGCATGTACGCCAGGTGACCGGTCTGCTCCTCCGACAGAGAGAGGGTCTCGTTGTTCATGATGCACTTCACTTGAGAGAACACGCTGCACCCGATGTTGTTGACGGGGTACCAATGCTCACCGTGCGCGATGACTGAATTGTTGCCATGGAGCACTTTCACACGGAAGGTGACTTTGGCGGTCGACAGGTCGATGAAGTCAGGGGTCTGGTCCACCACAAAGACCACAGGGTTGCCTGTTTCGGTGGGGCCGATGATCACCGGGTTTTTGTTGCGGACGTCGGCGTTGATGGGAAGTTGTTTGAACACATTGAAATGGTCGCTGTGTTGGAGAAGGGGTTGCTGGTCCAACACCGTTTCCACTTTGACTTTCTTGTCCTCAGGGATAGGGTCCTGAGCTTGAGGAGCTTCCCTCTTTCTGCTGCGTACCGTTCCCGACATGGTGGTGAGGAAGAATGAAGTGACTTTGCTGGGGCTCGTATTATATTCTAGGTCCGGTACTCTCCAAAGAGATCTGTGGCGCGAGGGGAGCGATAATGCATTGGAGACACGAAACTTCCATCCCACGCAGGATCAAAGTCCAGACCACGACCACGCTGACCCCGTTTCTTCTTTCCACCACGTTTCCTCCCTCCCTTGGCACGACGACGAGCTTGGGCTTTCTTGAGGGGTCTTTCCGACGTCTTGGCCAAGGCTTGGGTGCGTGGCGTTTTGCGTCCACGACTGTGAGGGGTGATTCGTGCTGCCGCGCAGGCGGGAATTCGGGCCAGGACTTCGGAAATACTGTCATGCTCATCTTTTTCGCTTGGCGTTCTTTCGGAACTGTAAGTTGACCGCCACGACACCTGGCTGGAATGGAAAGGGTTTTCCCTGTTTGTCCCTTATATCGATCTCGATCTCTTCCAAACGCTGGAACTGAGGCTTGGTGAAGCGTGGATGCTTGAACTCCAACGCCCGTACCTCTCCGACGGGGAAGATGTCCAACAGTCCCACACGTGCACCTCCTACCCACGACTGGCCGGCAAAATTGGCATAGACGTACCCGTCGCTGGCCTTGGCGATCAACCCGTCGTGAAACTTGGGCTTCTTGGCGATGGGTTGGTCTTGGTAGGTGCTCCCTTCCCAAAAGTACGACCATCTCTTTTGCACTGTAGCAAGCGAGGGCTGTTGAAAGCGACCCACTACGTTTGCGTCGAAATCAGGTTTCAAAAACCAGAACTCCTCCCCGTTGTGGGTCATCTTGGGGACTTTGTCCACGCCCCCCTCCACGTGCCACCCGAAAAGGATGGCCACTTCTTTGGTGACCCCAAGCCCAAACTTTCCACACACTTCAAATCCGCCAGCGCTAGTGGTGGTGGCACGTCCTGGAAACTTGTCTGCAGTGGGGACGACTCTGATAATTCGTCCATTCGCCAGTCCGTTCTCAGTACCGTACCACACGTTCTCGACGCTCGCTTGAAATCCTAGCAACCACCACAAGGGAGAGTCTTTGTTCAGGTACACTTCTATTCCGGAAGTGGTCACAACGTCGCATACGTTGTCCTGTTTAGATCCGCTGGGCGACCCAATGGTGCACCCTGCAAGGGGAGACATGGCGGTGTTCAACCATATCACCAACTCCTTCGTTGTGTAATTTCCCACGGGCAGGTCTTTGGAATAATTCCTGACTGTAGAAGAAGAAGGATACACCTGATACCGCCATCGGATGGTGCGGTGGTCGCTCTTTTTTACATTGAACACAATAGGTCTGTTCCGAGTGGCAACGGCCACGGATTGGACCACTTTATCCGCATCTGGATGAGCAATTTGTGGAACGGAGACGCGTGTAAACTTTGTCATGGGACCGCTCCATCCCGCACGTTCTCCAAACAAGAGGGCCTGCTCTTGAGGAAACCTGTGCTGCTTGACTTGACCCGGCATGAGGATTTGGGTCATGCCCACCTCCCATTCGTCTGTATCCAACGTCATCGTAGGGTCCAGGGTGGCTCTGAAATGGTTCATGGTGTTGTCTGGATGCGCTTTGGGAAAGGCATTGCTGACCACCATCAGACGTACCTCTTCTTCACTCCCCTCCATTCTACGAAAGTGAAGATTGACCACCACCACTCCCTTTACGAACGGGATGACACGACCTTGCTCGTCGCGGAGCATGATTCCCACGCGCTGAACGTTGTTGAAGCTGATCAGGCGGTAGATCACGTGTTCCGGTTGACACAACAGGTTGGTCTTCTTGCTCTTTTCACTGACATCCACCGCTCCCAACAGCTGCGACCGAACGTCTCCCACAAAGCTGCGCTCGACCACAGAACAGTACACCAGACAGACGTGATTCCCCATGTACGCGGGGTCGATGGGAGGGACGATGATGGACGTCATCCCTACCCCCCATTCCTCCGAACGGGAGAAAGCGATGCAGGCTCCTGGAAACACCAGCTCAAAGTCTGACGTGACGTTGTGCGAACTGGTCAGGTTGTTGGAAGGGACGGTGACGAAGAAGTGTGTCAGGTCCGTCATGCTTCCAACGCTTTTTGCAACTGTTCCTGATAAAACGTGCCCCGTACGTTCTTTCCCCTCTCGTCCTTTAGATAGTAGTAAAACGGTGGTGTGTGCGAGGGCACATGCCTGATCCAATAAACGTTGCGATCGCCAAAACCCGCTTTATATCACTTTTCAAACGTTCCACGCTTCTTGTCTCGGATCCAGACACGGTCTCCTTCACGAAATCTGGGAGTGGGTCCCGTCTTTTTTCTCTTCTTGGTTTCCTTTTTCATCAGCTCTGACGACTCGGTCAACTCACGTTTCTCTGCCAGAGGAAGAGTGGAAGAGGGTGGAAGAGGGTTTGGGTGGGGGAGCCGTGCGAGGTTCGAACAAATGGCGCCACACTTCCTGAGAGTTCTCCAACGTGACTTCCTTGGGCGCCATGCCCAACGTCCTGTGCTCGCCCGCATTGTACCCCTTCAAAATTTTAGGCAACGCCTCCACCCAATTCCACGAGCTCTTGTGATGAAGACTCCGCCACATCCTTTGCATCAACGTGCGGTGAAACCGTTCTATGATGGCCGCTTTGGTGTCTTGACTGGTGTAAAAATGACGAATCCCCAAGTGCTGCAAATAGGCCTGGAAGTTGGCCCCGATAAACTCGGTGCCCTGGTCGGTTTACAGAACCATGGGTTGGTGATCAGTTTCTTGAAGCCTTCCAACACGTCCATGAAATGCTTGCTCTTCAGAGGAATGGCAAACGCATGGCGGGAAAGAATGTCGATGGCCGTCAGCATGTACCGGAACCCCTTGTTCTCTTTGGCGTACCTCTGCATGTCCACCAAATCTGCCTGCCACTGTTCGTCCAACCCGTTCACTTTGGTCTGACGGCGACGAATTCGACGCCGCGTGGTCAAAAACTTCTGCGCGTGGGCTTGGCGTCCGAACCATTTCTTCACCTCGGCAGGACGAATGCCTTGACGCCGTCCGTATTTCTGTAACGTGGACAATCCCACAAACCCCACCCCGCTTTCAGGGTCGTAAAACGCCTTGTTCAGGATCTGGTCCACCACCTCCTCCCTCTTCGGTGCCTTTTTCTTCGGCCGCATCTGGTCCTTCAATGTTGTCCAACACCACCTCCACCACCGTCCCGGTCAATCTCAGACAAGACAGTAAAGAGGAAATCACACTCAGAATTCGGTCGTAACGTTTGCTACGTTCACTCCCACCCGAGGGCATCCTGATCAATGACTCTCTTTAATTCATCAAACACTTTTATTATCCCTCTTCACGACCGACTGTGTACATTTGTGTTTCTAATTATTTACACGTCATCAAATAGATCTTCTTGCTCGTCGACCTGTCTTTCCACCGATGCCAACTCGTACTGAATCGTCCCAACCTGGTCTGTGAAAGAGACATCCTCGTCGAACTTTACCGTTCCCACGATTCGAGTGGGTTGAGGACGTGGGGTTAAGTTGGGCTGCAGCGACAGACGCTCAATCCGTTCGCGATCGAACTTGGCCAAGTCCACTATCCATTTACGATTCCTCTTCATCTTGTGACGCCGTTCCACAGTCAGAAGAAACATGGCACGGATGGCGCTCCCCAACTGTTCCTTTCTCTTTTCGTGCTGCACACCGGAACAGTTGTCTTCGTTGGGGAACTCCACTATCACTTGGAGGGGGTAACTTCCACCGCTCACATAACGTCGGTTTCCCCAACTCCAATCGATAGCACAGGGTTCCTCCACCTCGTTCGACTCCACCTTTGAACCGGTCGCCACCTCTTGAATGAGAAAGGAAGCATGACGACTTTCCACCACTTCGTTCTCTTCCAACTCACTTTCATGCCAAGCCACCTCTTCTCGAAAGAACACCACATGGGGGAAATCAGAACGCCTGTACGCATCCTCCACCTCTAGATCCCACGGTGCGACTTGGTAAAAACAACACGGATCGGACAACGCTCGATCCACATTGACGTACGTACATGGCATCGACCACTTCCGAGGTGCTCTCGAAGACAAACAGCTTCTTGGGATAGTGTTGAGAAAGCAGAGGTTCCACCAAATGCTTGGTGAACAGGTTTCGCGTGGAAATGGAAGGCAACGCCGACCATGCCCTCAACATCCCCTCCAGAATATCATCTGGTAAGATAGAAGGTAAAGTACGTCTCGCCACTTCAAACACAGAGAACTTTTGACCTCCCCACGCCATCCACGACGTCATTTTGATAAAGATGGACGCAGAGTCTTGATCGTTCCAGACGTCGTACGTTTCGTCGGCTACCACACGCATACGAATGGGCGATTCGTACCTTTCTTTTGCTTGGTACCGACAGAGCACTACACAGCACATCTTTTCGTCTTTCATGGGGGCGATGTTAAGAATCGGTTCGTCAATGCAAGAGAAGGACAACAGACGCAAATACTGTCCACTCAATGAAAACTGTGAAAACAGGCTTCCCAACCTTTTCATTTGATCTCTGTCGTCCCACTCGTTTCCACTCGAGTGCGCAGAACCGTTGGCCATCAACGTACCGGCTTGGGAGGGGGGAAAGCTCAAGTCTGTAAGAAATTGACGCATCCCCTTGGTCTTGAACGATTCGTACATATGCGTACGATAGCACTTGCACGTCAGCGGAAAGTGGCCACGACACTCGTAGGTATCGGGGAGATGACGAATGTTCCAATGAGAACGGGGGCGAATCAGTTCGCGAAGCACGTACCCGTAGGCTTCTACCATCTTTTCTCCGTCCACATTGCTGACCACCCGATGTTTCAAAGCAAAGTACCGCACCGACGGGTCAAAGTCTCTCCATACCGAGCCCAAGCTGGTCACCCCAGTCACTTCGTTCAGAATCGTCGTGGTGTCGTCCCATCTCATCCACGCCCCCCTACCTTCCATTTTAAACAAACGCACTTTAATGTCTCCCACAATGGGGTTCCCAAAATGCGGCGAAATGCACTCGAACCGGAAGTGCGCCAACCAGGCTTGCCAGGGGACGTCTTCACAAATCAAAGCCTCGTGCTCTTGCCAACACGGACAGGCAATGGTTCCCAGGTTGCTGAAAATTTCTCCCAGCCCGTTGTGGAAATAGGTGATCGAGTTTTCTTCGTCTGCTTGGGCATCCTGAACTCCTAACAATACATCGTACAACGCTCTCCGGAGAATTCGCTCCGAACGACAGTCAAGCAGATATTGACACAATATCGTCAACTGTTCACGCTTGCCCGCTTTCGAAGGCACGGTTTTTGCAGGTACCCGTTTTCGTCAAACAGAACCAACCTGTCCGAAGAGAGTACATCTCGCAACCGTACTCCAAAAAAATCAAACAACATAGAGTCCATCTGGTTTCCTTCCACATCGTCCGAGGGGTGGGTCATCTCTTTTTTCATGTTGCATTCTAAAGAGCATCTGAGAGGGGCTACTTCTTGCACCATCACAGCCTTCAACAGCGCCTCTTCCACAACCACGTTTCCTTGATGGTCTTCACGCCACGCACGAAACGGTTCTGTGATATGAAGACGGCTCTCTCGAGGGTCCCACTTCGAAAACAGGTCAGGCACACCACCATGCGTCAGAGCAGAATAGGGAATAACAGAAGGAAATGAGGTTTGAAACGTCAACCAGTTTCCTACACGTTCGATCGTCAAGAGGGTCGTCAAGAGAGGGCGTTCGTCAGGAGGTGTCACGTTCAATTCTTCCTCCCGCCACCAACCTAAAGGATTCGGAATCAGAAACATCAGCATACGTGTTTATCGAGTCGGAACAGTTATTATCATTTACCCCGGTATCTGTGTTCAGCTCGGAAGGTGGATCAAACTGGATAGCGTCAGGAAAAAACAGTTCCGCTTTTTCTTTTCTGCTTTTAACTCTGATCTTGAGGGGAGGAACATCCAAGACAGGTTTGCAGAGTGCCTCCATTTCTGCCACGGTCCATCCAGCAGTGGCAGCCGCTCTGGAGAGAGACAGCTTTTCTTCATCCACTTTCTTTTTTCTTTTATTTGATTTTTTTTTCTTTTTGATCTCAGGTTCTTCTTCTTCTTCTTCTTCTTTCCATGGGCGACTCCGGCTCTGTTACAGAAGCTTGAGGAGGAGGAGGAGAAGGAATGGAAGAAAGCACAGACGAGGTTGAAGTTGCGTCAAGATTCGCGGCGTCTTGACGCTCGTGCAAGGTTTGGAGAGTGCGACGGCACTGTTCCAGGGTGGGGTGGATTGTCTTGGCAGGCGAAGCGGCATGCAGTTTAGCGCCCAACCAAGGCCAGAAGATTTCGATATGACTGTCCACGCCTTGGGCATCACAAAGATAAAATGCACTGCATACATTGTCCAACGAATTGGCCACTTCGCCTGAAGGCGCTTTCATCAGTCCAGCAAACTTCTCGTCGGTTCCACCACACAAGGTGGCCAGAGCGGCACAGGCCACGTCCGTTTCAAAGTGCTCAGGACTGTTCTCAGCGATCTTGATCCATTCGCCCATACGGACCCGAAAGGCTTTAAGCATCCCCACCGCTCGCTTGCCTTCAGTCAGCCACGTCTTTTTCTGACAGGGTTTACGTTTCTTGGGTATCTTCTTTTCATCGTCGAGCATTCTCTTCTTCCATTCTAATCGTTCTGAGAGAACCTCAGACAACGCACTGCAAGCGTCGATGACTTTGGCTATGTCTTCGTCTTCCCTGCTCCCTGCACTTTTCTCGTCGTCTTCAGACATGATTGAATAAAAATTAAACACACACGCGTCTGATTTATATACACTTTTTTAATTTTATTCTCCCTAGAAACACATCCCTCCCAACGCGAAACAGTCTATTGTTTGTCTTTCTCCAAACATCATACGTCCGAAACCCCAGCGTTTTCCGGCGTCTCTTCTGACTTCCTTGTGTACGTACACGGACAGCTCCAAAAATAACCTTGACAGTGAGGGCATCTCAAGGCAGGGTTCACTATCATCTTTCGTTCTTGGCAAGCTTTTACGTCTTCACACGGACCAGCGCCTTCGATGGCGTGGTGGCACTTTGAGAAGGGTCGACTGCATCGTTGGTGGAACTTAGAAACGTAATAAGGTTTTCCACAACACCTTCTTTTCCACACATAAAAGTATTTCGTCTCTGTCTCTTCGCTAAATCCAAGGTCGTCCATCATTCAATACTGGTGACGCACTGACTCCGTCACATACAATAAGCACTGTTATAATATCTGTCACAAAACGCGTCTTCAGAAATGCACTCCAACTCTCTTCTCCATTCCATCATCACTTGTTTGTGTAACGCCTGGGGGAACATGAACACTTCGAGAAGAAAGCTGAAGAACAAACGCCAGATGTCTTCGTGCAGGGGGTTTTCATAGGCTTTCAACTCTTCCAACGTGGCAAGAGTCGACACCAAAGTCTGCCTCATCGGGTGAGCTGACAAACATCCACAGCTCTGAATAATGTCAGGAGTGATGCACCATCGCCTCAGTTGAGACTCCATTTTTTTCTGCCCGCGGGTATACACCATCGACCCATTCATAAATTCTTCCCCATTGTATAGAACCAGCTGCTTTCCCGAAATGTCTTGTACGGCTTCGTTGGCCCGATGCCTCGCCAGATCGGCAGGCGGTAAAAATTCTCCCTCTACGGTGTAACAATCATTTCCATACGCTCGTCTCAACCATTCGATCTCCCACGAGGCATAAGTACACACTCCCACCACCTTGAAATCCAGCCCCCCCCCCCCCCCCCCCCCCGTTTCGCGCAGCTGGCTTTCAATTCGCTCCATCGACTTGACAGTTTTGGCTAGCACTTGATGGCACACCTCCACCAAAAATTCACATTCCTCGCGCGACGGGAAGCGTTTCAGAAACATGGCGTATTAGTCCAAGCATTTTACTGATAGACCTATCACTAATTGCAACAGAAGGTTTTTCTGCATAATATAGTCCAGAATACCGTCTAGAACAACATACTAAAAGTCTACAAAAATCTATGCACGGGAACATCCTCAAAATCGACTTTATTTGAGGTCCAGTATTTCATTGACATGAAAACGAGGCTCTGAACCGGAAGTTGTTTTATTACGCCTTTGAATGGCTTGTATTTGCCTGAGATCACCTGGAAACCTGGAATTGTGATTGAAGTAGTGTAAGTAAGCTGACAGGGAAACAGGAAGGGGGTGCGGACAATAAAATAGGTGGGTTGTAGTGACAAGGTGTGACACACCTTCGTGTAATTTGTTATCTATGTTTTCAGGATTCATTGGAAAATGATACATATCAAGAAAGTGAAGAAATAGTTTGACGTTCCACCCTTTCTTTCGCTAAATCAGCTTTTTTGCAAGCTGCTCAATTTTCGCATGAAGAAGCAAATAATTATAGGCTAAAAACATAGCAGGTCCAGCTCAGCAAATGGAAACATTTGTTAGCTGAAAATGTCTCGAGCACTGTTTATGTGGCGATTTTAATGCAAAGCGTCAATTTTATTTCATTTGTAAGATATAGAGCGATCTCACGGCGATTTTCACAGGGTAGCAAAGGGGGTTGTGATCATGCTTCACAAGCCATTTTTTCGTAAATTCATGACTCAAAAGAATCCGCATTTAAGCCATTTCATGCACGTCTTTATATTTTGTTTATGAAGTGTTTTTCGCGATCCACTCGCCATTTTTGGGACAAATCACGCGTCACGTAACCTTCAAAACGATCCGTAAACAATCGCAGTATACGACGTGTGGACCGGCCAAAAACGTTCCTAAAGGTCGCTATACACGAGGGACAGTGCAGCAGAGACATATCCCAGGCACATACAGCATCGAAAAAATCACATTCTGTACACACTCAGGGTGACGTGCAGTGGGGACATGTAGCAGGGACATCAATAGCAGCGACAAAATTACACACACAGGAAAATGTAGCAGGAACGTGTCGCAGGGACCTGTTGAACTTCATGGAAAATGTTGCGGGGACAAAATTTCTGGAAAAATCGTGTTTCACAGCTTTGAACAAAATAGTCCAGACCTGGGAGTTCAGACGGAGGGACATATTCCTACTACACGTCCCTGCGACACGTTCCTGCTACATTTTCCTGAATGTGTGTCTGTTGAAATTTTGTCCCTGCTTCATATTCCCGCTACACGTCCCCTTGTGTATACAGAACGTGATTTTGTTGCTGCTGTATGTTCCTGGGACATATCCCTACCACATGTTCCCTCGTGTATGGCGACCTTAAAACGTTTACAAAAATATACGGGTGGAAGCCCGAAAATAGGGTTGACGTAAATACCATTAATGAAGCAAAACAGTTGGAAAGGAGATTATTTCACTGAAGGCAGGTGTGAAGGGTAATCACTGATGATTTGCTCTGGTAATCCCCCGTTTAATGACGGATTGTACAAATCACAGTAATATCCAAGTTTTTTATTTTTATTTTTATTTTTTATTTTTATTTTTTTTATTTTCAAGATTCGCCCATAAGGCAGGTGTTGTACAATAGGACACGAAGTCCCCTTTAAAATACATTACACCACGTCCCACCCAATAAGAAAGGTTACCCAGTATACCCGACCCCTGATGAATTCCCAATATGAAAAAATATACGAAAAATTAATATATATGAATATAAATTCACTTAAGGTGAGAAATAATATAAACTATATATAAACTAACATCTACAAACAGACATGACATTAATGCGTCGACACTTAGGACAAACTATCTTATAGGTACGGACATTATCAGGGTCAAGTTGATGTCAACTATAGCCACTGAACTTTCAAACTAATCGTCCATCATCTGAGCAAGTGATAATACCGGCGTAAAGTTCAGAAAGTATATAAAAACCCCGAAAGTAACGTCCAAAATTCATGGCTGGTAATAAATATAATAACAGCCCCCCGAATCCCGAAAGTACAGCGACACGCAAACTTTTTCTTTGTTAAAAAAAAATATCACTGATCGTCGCGACAGACTATTAATATCACCTAGAAATAGTATTTCTTGCCAAGTGTTTAATTTAGTGAAGAAACGGTGATCAGCGTACTGAGCTGATTAAGTATACCATAGTCTTTCACGCAAACAACACAAAAAATATCTTTCTACGTTTCATCCTGTGGCAAAATGACATACTGGTCTGCGCTTTACTGAACTGACGGTATACTGATTTTGGCGCATTTAGAGAATGATTAAATTGCATGCAAAAATATCCCGTTTAACAACAATTGTTGACTGATTTCGTACGCAGCTATTTACTTGGGAGATAAAGCATGGTATACCAATATTATTTAATGTTTTTCCTACCTGAAAGTAACGACCCCGAAATAAAAGAAAATAGCGACCACCCCAAAAGGAATGACTCCGAAGGCTACTAATCCCGAAAACTGACGACCCTCGCTACTTTTCGAACTTTATGTTAATAAAAACAAACACTACGTAGTTGATACAATTGATTGACTGACATCAATCATTAATCCAACGTATATAGATTCAACATTATTGCAGACCATCAGTTGAGAAACAAGCATCGAGTTAAACCTCCGTTATAACATGTGATAAACGACTCCCGCAAGATAACTTTAGCAACGGTGTTTATTATATACTGAAAGCCCCATGAATATATCAATCACCTATTTTATATTTACTTTATTTGATTTTAAAACGATGCAATGATTGAAATCAGAAACATAGCTAACACAATTTATATATTAAAGTGGGCTTATATACGGTACCGCACCTTAATTGTCACTACCAGTACCACCCCCTATTTTATTGTCCGCACCCCCTTCCTGTTTCCCTGTCAGCTTACTTACACTACCTCTATCACAATTCCTGGTTTCCAGGTGATTTCAGGCAAATACAAGCCATTCAAAGGCATAATAAAACAACTTCCGGTTCAGAGCCTCGTTTTCATGTCAATGAAATACTGGACCTCAAATAAAGTCGATTTTGAGGATGTTCCCGTGCATAGAATTTTGTAGACTTTTAGTATGTTGTTCTAGACGGTATTCTGGACTATATTATATCTGTTGCAATTAGTGATAGGTTGACCTACTTTTTGTCGTAAAATGCCTGGACTATATTCCTCCACTGCTTTCATCGTCCTAGGTTTCCCCGCCACGATGCTCAACAACACCTTCCACTTTTCCACCATCACTTGTGCGCTGTCGAACATGGGATCGTCAAATACCCCTTCCCCAAAATCATTCTTCGTTTCTATTTCTCCGGTGAAAAAAGCGCACGAGAGAGGTGTGCACTCCGCCATTTTTTAATACCAACTAACACAACACAGTCAAGTCAAATCATTTTTATTTACAACACATTGCGTGACACATGATTATACAGTCTTGTCACCCCACCACTTTTCAGCGTTCCCTCCAGACGACTTGAACTAAAAGTTTTTAGCTGGGCGAGGGTGGTCCCACAGCTTTGGATATTCCACTCCGTGCACTGCCAAGATGTCCTGACATTCCAACACTCTTTCAAACAGTCCACCTCTTCCCGTCACGTACACACACGCGTTGCACCAACATGTTTCCCGATCGTGTGGACATCTCAGCAGACACGAGGACTTGTCCACCACACCATGGATGAAACGGATGACAGTGTTTTCAGCCTCTGCAATCTCGTCTCGCGTGAAAGAGAGGGGCCACGTCATCGGTACTGGTCTTCCATCGCTCAGAAAAAACTTTCTGTGTTTGTCGTTCAAATGAGAATGAACAAATTCTTTAATTTGATCCGGAGACCATTCCTTGGTCGGAAATTTAGAAGGGATGAGGCGGTTTTTATCTGGTTCGCTCTCTTCCATCGTTTCACAAACTGAACTCATAATGTCACACCTGTAGACTAATGACGTTTTCAGGTCTCAGCTGGTTTCATCACTGTGTATTCAGTGAGACATGTGACTCCCATCACAGACGCCAAACTGCAGTCGTTATGTTCGCACAGACCAAAGTATCTCTTAAGATCTTCCCAATCTTCGTCTACCGAAGTTCTACCGTCATCAGAAGTTGGATCAAATCCTAAAATCTTTTCAATGTCGCAATTGAAGCGGAAGACATGAACTTCTTCCACTTTCGATATTACCTTTGATCCAGTATTGTAATATCGAATCCCACGTGAAAACTTCTCGTAAGTCATGTCATTTGATTTATCCCCTGTTTTAGCTTCCCCCCACTTTGCTGCAATTAATCGTGAATTTAGCACCTTGAATTCAAATTTTTTTTTCCTTGTCCATTCAATCACTTCGTCTTTCTTCAACAGCAGTTCCAAAATGAATTGCCATAATTGAATAGGGCCCACACCATTGTATCTTTCTAAACGAAGTGGCCCCCTTTTTCTTCTGTGTCTCTTTGCCTTTTCTATCATTGTCAAATGAACCTTCGACAAACAAGACGTTTTACAAACCGAACCTTCGGTCAACATGATGTCTAATTTATTCAAACTCGTTTCATTTACAAAACCTTCGGTCAACATGATGTCTAATTTATTCAAAAACCCAAGTTACAACCGAACCTTCGGTCAACAAAGGTGAATTTAACTCCGATTCAAACCCAAATAATTTCTCCGCATCAAAATCTTCTAATAGGCTCGGATCGAACCCCAACAACTGCTCCAGGTCACAACTGAAGCGGTACACCATTTTATCTCCTTTCACTTTCGAGATTGGGTTGTTTCCGTTGTGTTTTTTGGGAAGCGATTGCACCACGGATGGAGTCTACAGTCAGATAATTGTCATTCAATGTCTTTCTGTTCTCTCCCCATTTCTACGCCATTGCCTTAAGCTGCCTCACTCTGAATTCAAACGTCTCTTTCAGGGTCCACTCTATTACTTCGCTTTCTTCTGCCAACTCGTATATGAATTGGCACAGTTGGACAGTCTTCCTTACATCAAAGCGAAGATTCAAATCTTCAATGTCGCAAAGGAAACGGTAGGTCAACTTTTCATCTTTCCTCTCGAGGAATTGATATTTGATAAGGTAATCCATTGAAGCGAGAATTGACCGTGTTGTTATGGTGTTGGGATTTATTCTAGCTTTCCACAATTCCACTAACGACTCTGGTTGAGTGATCTCGAACTCAAAGTTCTCTCCCCCCGTCCACTGAACCACTTCGCTCCTCTTCAGTAAAAGCTCTAACACAAACTGCCATAGTTTGTTTTTTTCTCTTTTCACTCGAGCTTCACTTTTTTCTTCGCCGATTACCGATTTGATGTAACTTCCAAAGCGATACGTCCTTCCTTCTACTCTGGTCAAGAACTTTCTTTTAGTATGGGCTCTCAATGTATCTTCGAACGGAGTTTTTCTCCCGTTGCTTTTTGTCTCTCCCCATTTCATGGCCACCAACTCTGGTTCCTTGATCTTGAGCTCTGATTCTTCTTTTCGGGTCCACTCCACGCACTCACTTGCCTCCAACAACAGTTCTAATAAAAATTGCCACAAACGAATTCTTCCGACTCCTGAATATCTTTCCATTTTTATCCTGAAGTGTTTTGACTCTTCCATGATTGTATTTTTTTTGATTTATTTTCTGTGCTCTCTTCATTTTATTGAACTTCCGCTTTCACCTCAGACGCCAAACTGCGCGAGGAATTTATTTCTGCGCGAAAGGGACACATTCCCGCGAAAGGGACTAAAAGTGTTTGAAAGGGACGGCCTGTACTGTCCCTTATACTACTTACACTGGCAGCTTCCTGTGCTAGGGTATCGGAACAACTTGTCTGCGCCACTTGATTCAATACGTTGCCCGACCCTTCCCTCGATTATTTTGTAGGTTTTGCAATTCATGGGATCGATGTCCAAGGGAGCAAGAAGGTGCGCAAGTTGGGCGTAGCCATTACCGGAATGAAGGGTACCGAGAACTGCTCTTTCATTTAGTTGGCTTCTTTTATGGCCACGTTTTCCTTCATCGGGATAGACTTCGTCGTTCCTTATCATGTTAATTTCCCCGCATTGACTGCACTGTATTTTGGTGATAAACGCTAGTCCTGCTTTTCGTTCGACAACGGTATTTCGTATATTCAGTGGACCTTTGTTGCACTTTTGGCACTTTTGGCACATTGTGACGGATTGGTAGTAGTACACGTTTCACTTTGGCTTCTGGTTTTTGGGAAGGAGGGCATGGAGGACTTCTCCATTTTTCTCTTGGGCGGGAGGCTACAGATGGCACCATTCTTTTCTTGTCTTTTTAGTCTCAGTTCTTTCATTCTCTCGCCAAAATTGTTTGTGACTGGTTCACTGTCAACCACATCCTCGTTGCATGATGGAATTTCTTCTAATTGATTCAATATCAGACATCGACAAGAAAAGGCGCAATTAGAAAACGTAAAGACGAAATGCACTGTGAACGGTAATAACGTTTACCTGTAGTTCTGCCTTTATCTTTCCCATCTTCTGTTTGATACTGGCGTAAATTTACTAGGCTGTTAGGATTGTATGCATTCTTGTTTTTTTCTGAAAGTATGATTCAATAAATGTTCTCCTCTGCATTTCTTATTCACGGTGTACGCCGTTCAACGAACGCGTAAAATGACTCTAGTCATCTCTTTATGCCGTGATTAATTTTAGTTAACATATTATAGTGATATGCATTTTCATTATTTTTAAATGCCTCTCATTCCCAAGAGGTGACCTGTCTCTTGGGGTCTTCAAATATGTATGCTGAGGTGTAATGTTTTGCCATATCAACATCGTGCAATTAGGGGTTTGCCTTGAGTCTGGTTTGCCATGAGTCTTCTAAAGCGATATATGCTCGCTAATTTCTCGACACTGTATGTAAAGAACACGCTGAAACTTGGTGAAGTGTTTTTAAATATGTTGCTCTATATCATATTGAAAAATTATGGAAACAAAATCGACAGAAATGTTTTTATTCGCAGATTACAATATTTTGGATTTTCATATAATACACAACATAAACCTCTTGCACTTTGCTCATTGATAAAATTTGTTGTATGCTTCCGATTTGCGTGAATTTTTCCCTACAGTTGCGAGTGATAAGAAGCTATCAGATGATAGTTTCAAATTCAGTTTTATTTTAAAATTTGTACGCGGAAGCGCTGACAATGTGAGCTAGTATAGTATTTTGCACTAAAATTTAGCAGTCGCTTGTGCAGCATTTTCCAAGGTACGGATTTTCTTGAAGTAATCCTTCACACATGTTTGAGGTAATTTTTTAAATCCATCGAGGAGTTTGGAAAATATAAGCATTTTCTCCGAAAATGAAAATGGAGTGTTTCAACATCGATTGTAACTCAACAAATGTTGTCTTTATTACAATAAAATTGTGCTTTTTATGAAATTTACGAATGCCTGATTATCAGGATGAAAAATATCCGCAATCGGTGAACGTTTTGCTGCTCAAATCATCGATTTAAAATGAGGCCCATCATTCAAAGAGTTAGCCGTGCGCCACCTTAATATTCTCTCCTTTCGACTCCCTTCACAGTCCTCCCCATACTGCCTAGTTAGTGCGCATGCGTATCACACGCTCTTCTTTTAATATTCTTTCCTTTCGACTCCCTTCACAGTCCTCCCCATACTGCCTAGTGCGCATGCGTGTCACACGCTCTTCTAATTAATGTAAGGCTACGACATTACATTGACGAAGATCCCTTTTGTAATAACAGTCCTCATATACATGAGTGTTATAACTAAGAAGTGAAAAATACTCATGTATAAACATGAGTGTTATAACTAAAAGTGATAGAACACTCATGTTTCGTTAATCTACTACCCGAAACACAAATGCAAAGGTCTCAGTTTTAGTATCGCATCACTGACCTTCACATAGGCATTTTTGGAATAATATTACTAGGTTCCTTCTGACACCTACAATATCTACCTACAAAAGCCTCCCCTGTCACCAGTGGAATAAACCAAATTTGGTCATTTTTGAGGGCCGATATGAGATATGAGGCGCTAATGCCCTGTAGAAATCCGTAATGCCCTGTTCACAACTCAAAAATCTCAAAAAACAATATCCTGATAAAATTACGTCACAGTTATATAATAAATTCCTCATTAGATGTTTTTTTTATGGAATTTAGAATTTTGAACATTTAGATAGAGGCAAACCATAAACCTCTTGCGTTCATTGTTTAACCCATGCGCCATACCTACATGTATATGGCCAGCTTTCTGAATATAATGCTATTTCAAAAAACGTTGATACTGAATAATAGTGTATTCCAAGACCGAAATGCATTTTGGGACTCTTGTAATATTGTCTAAAGTAATATAAATAATAATATTTGATTTGATTTTTTGTGTATTCCATCAGGAACAATATACTAGCTCCATATGGCGAACAAATCGCTGTATATTTACTTTTTATTTCAAAATGACGAGGCCCATAATGCCCTTTGGTCTTGGAATGCACTATTCAGTATGCAGTATTCAGTTTTCAACGTTTTTTGAAATAGCTGTATAAAGCCATAGATAGAATGCAATAATGGCATCAAATTCAAATTGCCATTGTTCTGGACTGACAAACCTTGTGTTAATATGGAAACACAAAAGCATTTTCACCTGTATGAGAGGCTAGTCCATCCAGAACAATGGCAATTGAAATTGGACGCCATTATTGCATTCAGTCTATTGCACTGTTACATTGAGCTTATATGACCCACATCAAGTATTTCAGAAACATTACTGAAGTATTAAAAATAATAATGTTTTTTTGTCACTTACTGTATTTCAAGTTAAAAAGCTTTTGAATGTCTTTGCAAGTATATTGCCTCGTATCACATGCTACAGAAAAATGAAGACACTAATAATGTCTTTATTCCTTAGATAAAATTTAAATTAAAAAATAAAATCTAATTTATGACAAAATTACCTCACTCTTTTGTGTGTATACACCTATTTCAAAAAACGTTGGCATCTGAAATCTGAATCTGAAATCTGAGACCGAGAGGGATTGTGGGTAGTAGTTGTGATCTATCTTGTAATTATTACTGGAATGTTAGATATGCCACGACCTTTAGAGGAAGACCTGCAATGGAGAATAGTGTGGCTACGAGTGTTTCTAGGTCACTCAGTTACGAAGGTTTCTGAGTTGCTTTGCATATCGGAACATTCGGTATTGAGGATTACTAAACAGTACAACGACAACGGATGTGTGAAGCATTTAAAAATAGGGCGTCCATTGGATTCCGTGTCATTTCATCAAGATGAGGAACTCGTGCTGACAGAAGCAATTCTGGAACATCCAGAGAAAGACTTATCTGAAATTGCAAGAGATGTGTTTGGAGTAATGGGAAATAATTATGCTCTTTCTAAGATACACACTTATTTGAAAAGGAATGGAGTTACGAGGAAGAAGGTGAGAAATATTTATATAATTTTAGTGTTTGCATTTCTAATTTGTAAATTCAAAGATAGTAATACGCTAGGGTTTATATTATTGTTTTCAACCCATGAATGTGATTTCGTTTTAGCTAAAAATGATTGCTTTACAACAGAATGAAGGACTGAGAGTTCATAGCAAATGTGTCACAGCTAGAGCCTAACATGTTGGCATTTCTTGAAACTTTTTATTCCGTCAAAATGCAATTTTGGCCAGTTTACTTTAATAGTGGTCTTAGATTAGCTTGCTTGCATGGTAGTAATTATTTTTAGAAATAAGTTTTTATGAAATTTATTTTAAAACTATTTTCCTGAATGTTATGTCAAAGGACCGTCGAATATGTAGAAGCAAAGGGTACAGCTTATGAGGTTATCGTGCAGAAGTCAGACGAATCAGGTGCAATTGGTCCCCCAATTGAACCATCATATTCCTGC
Source organism: Actinostola sp. cb2023 (assembly GCA_033675265.1). Taxonomy (NCBI): domain Eukaryota; kingdom Metazoa; phylum Cnidaria; class Anthozoa; order Actiniaria; family Actinostolidae; genus Actinostola; species Actinostola sp. cb2023. The sequence goes on along the minus strand of JAUJYZ010001088.1, from coordinate 59,492 downwards.
CGCTTTCGTTTTGATATTTCGCTTCTATCAAATGGCAAATGCGGGTCAATCCACAGGGTGAACCAGCCCTTTTTTCTGTGTTATATGCCTCTTCCAGCTGTTCCCTAGACAATCTGGTACTTTGTTCCACGCGCTCCAAAGTACCCAATTTTGAAAGCATGGTCTTTCGCCAGTTTTATTATTTCCGCACAATGCTTCAAAAGATACTCCTTCACGTCAACAACCTCCTCGTAAATGGGGAAATTTCGAACTGCAAACAGTTCTGTTTGCTTTTTGTTTTTTTAGTGATAACACTTTTAAGTTCAAATTAATTGTATCTGCCATCAAAGTATCCATCGACTAAGAAAGAGTAAGATACGCATTTTGCATATTTAATGAGGTTATGTGCTGTTTTTAACTCGTGGATTGCGTAGCATCCACGAGTTATTGGGATGAGATGGGGGAAAGTTAATATATGCACCAAATTGTAAACTCGTTCCCAGGGCTCTCTCATTTCATACAAAACGGCGGCCATTGCCATTGTACTTGGCATCGAGAGTATTTTATCGGACTTTTGGCATTCAACCCTGGAAATACCCTGAGAACCAATTAACTATGTATACTCTAAACAAACCAGTTTGCAAGCGACAAATACTCAGTGCTCTGATAGAGTATAACAAAACTACTATATGCTACAACACATCGAGTGAAGGATTTATACACCGTATAGCCGATTGTGCCGAGTCGGAAGAAAGCCAAGTTTACAAAGCATTCAGGGAGGATCGAGGATGGAATATTAACCTATGGTCTTCTCAGTGTCACTGACTTGAATCACATGGCAGTTTCCTTTGTCGTCAAGTCACTGAAGCGAATTATCGGGTATAAAGTGTTTCATATCATTGTTTCACTCTCTGCATGTACTAAGCTAAATATGTAGTAGTAGTAGTAGTAGTAGTTTATTATGCGTCATTATACGATTTATTGGTATATTTTCGTTCGTTTGGTATTCCTTTGTAGAAGCTATTACCCGTGTAAACATGGTGAACAACTCGATCGCCTTAACACTTTATTTCGAAGTCTAGATGAAAAATAGACACAACACAGATGTTAATCAAGCATTGAACTTTATTTCTTGAATACATTTTACTTAAGTTCAAATACGTTTTCTCTCTAAGAACGAAATGTAAAACATATGGCACATTGATCACGAAAGATAACAAATATACATGTGCTGGTTCCATGCTCAAACATGCCCTAACGTATTCTTCAAGGCGTTCCTCGTCACTCACATACGGGAATCCACGAGTTCACCAAATGGTGCCTTTGATTATTTCTGTCCATGATCCATTGCGGTCACAGATTCAGATTTCAGATGCCAACGTTTTTTGAAATAGGTGTATAATATAAACAAAATGAAAGTGAGGGGAATTTCATTAGACGTGTGCAGTGGTTCAGTTTAAAGCTGGATATACAAAGAATACTGTATAAATTTTAGAGCGTCACAAGTTAATCAGTTTTTAACTGTTTAGTGAAATCATACATGCAGCTGTACTGGTACATGTACCTATTAATACTATATATGCATTTGATATTTATTTTGATTAACATTTATACCACAATCTAGCATAAATTAAAGCCCAAAAAAATGGCAGCTCGGGCATAGCCAGCACAGGGAAAAATTTCAAACACATGAATAGTTTTACCAAATGATTCTCATTGATTCAGTGGAAATATAACAAAATTATTAAGTTCTAAAACACAATAAGCAATAAGCAATCAAAGTGTACAAAAAGCACTATTGACTGTGGTACAACTGTCACATGTACATGCAGAACTGCATATATATGCTGTTTTACTCACCAATAGTGTTGCTAAAAAAAGCAAGGCATAATTCCGCTTTGTCCTGGTGTCAAAAACTTTGTCCTTCATTTCGTCGTCAACTAAGTCAACAACAGTTGACCACCATGCATTTTGTCGATATTCCTTTAATTTGAGACCAAGCAGTAGAAGTACTCCAATGGATCTTTGGGCTTCCTTTAGAGCCTCCTCCAGTTCATTCTCCATGTCAATGACATCGCTTAGGCTATTGCCTACATCTGGATCGCCAAAGGGAATAACTGCCAGTCTTGAAAACATTCTAAATTATAAACAGAAAAAAAGTAAATGTAATAAGTGCTGCAATAAGAAATAATGAAGTGATTGCTAAAATGAGCATGGCAGAAGTCAATTCACTAAATAAGAAATAAACATGTGATTTGATGGTACAATTTCACATTATTTATACACATTATTGCATTATTACATTATTATTATTATTATTATTATTATTATTATTATTATTATTATTATTATTATTATTATTATTATTATTGGAATTTGTTAAAACCTTGTATGTACAGTATTCTGATAAAAATACCTTAAAGATTGTCGGGATTCATGGTGATGATAGGAGTTGTTTTTGCTTTGATTTTTTTCCCACTGACTACCTTTTGCACCTGAGGAAGGCATATGATTCAAAAGACATTAGTTCAGGTCACTTGATAATATACTAAAAGTATATGAAATAAGGTTCACTAACACATACTCGGTTGTACACTTGTGTGGTGACTTTCTCCAGCACACTAGTTTAAGCATCATTCCTGCCACTGTATACAACCTATTTTGTATAAATAATAAGAATAAGAATAATAGAAATATTATGATGATGATGATGATGATTATCATTGTTGTTTGTTGTTATTATTTAATATTATTGTTGTTGTTGTTGTTGTTGTTGTTGTTATTATTATTGCCAGCACACATGTACATGTACTTGTACACAGGTTGAGGGAGAAAGAGAAGACAAAGAGATTGGTTAACCAGAGAGAGAAAGATAGATTTTAGTTTTTATTGTTATTAAAGGGGAACTGAACGCTAATGGCAACCCATGGCTTGTCAGTAATATGTACGTCGATTACCTACGAAGAAGTATGTTGGCTGATAACTAATGGAAACCCACTTTAAATTGTGAAGTTGCAGGGTCTATGACATCAACAGATCCCTATTCACTGTACATTTTACTGTCGTCTTCCCTGTAACTGATGTCATAACCTCCAAAAAACTATCCACTGACATCTCATATTGTGAGCCGCCTGTCAAAGCTGAAATTTTCGCATTTCAAACTCATTTTTCTTGTAAATTATTTGCAACATGCGAAAAATACCTCTGGAACATTGTTTGAAAAGGCATTTGAATTAGATTTAAAAAGGGTTGCTATTAGCAGCTAACCAATCAGAGCGCGTGTTAGAATTGTGTTATTTTACAATCATAGATAGTAATATATTCACGTACTAAACAATGCATGCGAGTATACATATTTAGATATGGGTGCATGAAAATGGTCCACGTATCACAGGTAGGAGCTGCTAAAAAGTCCTGGGAGCACCCTGGTGCCCACCAAAATAGCCTACTCTCCCATTCTACAACGCTCAAAGAACCGATAATGCAAGATACCGTATGAATTCATTGGAGTGTAACAAAGCTACAGCGGTCGACAAAAGTATCGCGAACACCCCCTACCCCCGTTCCCAATGTTGAAGACTTAGCAAATGATCATAGCGCAGCAGATTGAAACGCAACTTTGTACTGGGGGAAAGGGGGTCACTGTAGAGCTAAGTGTTCGTGGACTTTTGTCGAACGCTGTCTGAGTCCCTGGGAGAGTTGTGAGCATGCGCAGAGACTTCAAGAAGACACTTAGTACAATTTAGAGTTGGTTCGATGAGTGTTAGCGATGGTCTCAATGTACTCAATACCGTTGGCGAATGTAGCTGCACTTGATACATATAAGTGTTTATATTAAAATAATGAATGAGTAGCCCGATAAAAAAATATTTCAAAGGTATTGTAATTAATTATCACCTTTTATGCGTCTATTTATAAACAAAATACAAATTTGAATTGACATATAAAAATGACATGACAGGTTTTAATTGGTCATCGTGTCTGGTATTGATGTCAATTATATTTCGTAACAGACTTCGATGATTGCTACAAGTATTTCAATTATATTTCGTAACAGACTTCGATGATTGCTACAAGTATTTATCGCATTCAGAACTCAAAATCTATCATGTCGACCGAAATTCCCGAACTGTTTGACAGTGCTACTGATTCAAATGGTTGCAGTCCTTTAGAACAAGCTGATGACGAGGTAGCTTATCCGAAAAGCCACAGTGAAGACCACTTGCACGCAAGGCAGGTTCGAACTGTTTACCTAATAACGTACAGTCAAGCGAACGAAAATCTTGTTAGCAGCCGAGAGGAGTTTGCCCAATGTATCGTACAATCCTTTGTACATATAAGTGGAAAATCTGACCTCATTGAGCATTGGGTTTGCAGTAAAGAACCTCACAAGAAGACCAGTGGGTTTCATTATCACATGGCCATTAAACTTAAGCATGCACGGAGGTGGTTGCTGGTACGAAAAAGGCTTGTAGACAAACATGGGATAAATGTCAACTTCTCGAACGTACATGCCAACTATTACAGTGCGTGGTTATACGTTACAAAGGAAGATCAAGCCCATGTCCAGTCAATAGGGCATCCAGACTTAAGTAACCACAAAGCCGCAAAACAAAGCAAGAGGAAGAAGTCGAACAAACGAAACAAGAAAAACCGTCTGAGTGTTTTTGACGTGTCACAGCTCGTGGTTAAGAAAGGTATCAAGACACGCCTAGAATTGTTAGCTTTTGCCAGCCAACAAAAAAAGGCGGGAAAAGATGATTTAGCGCAGTTCATAGCTAACAGAGGTCCCAAAGTCGTAGCAGAGGCATTACAAGTGGGCTGGGATATGGAGGAGGCTGAAGTGAAACTAGAAAGACAACGACTTACTCGTCTACAGGTGTTAGAAAAATCATTAGAGGGTCAATGTGCCGATCAATGCGAAGGAAAATGGCTTACAATGGCTAAATCAGTGCTTTCCAACAACGGAATAACCCATAACAGCTTTGCCAGTGCCGTAAAGGACCTGCTAGTTAAGGGAAGAGGAAAATACAGGAATGTAATGGTAAATGGCCCGGCGAATTGCGGAAAGACATTTCTGTTAAATCCACTAAATACTATTTACAACACATTTACAAATCCTGCCACAAGTAGCTTCGCCTGGGTTGGAGCGGAAACCGCAGAAGTTCTATTTCTGAATGACTTTCGATGGTCTCCACAAGTACTGGCCTGGCATGACATGCTTTTGCTTCTGGAAGGGCAAACTGTCCATTTACCAGCTCCCAAGTGCCACTATGCGAAGGATATCACCTTTAATTCAGATACCCCTATATTTTGCACCGGCAAGCAAGAGATCATATTCGTTCGGGGTGGAAATGTTGACGAGAGAGAAAGTGAAATGATGCGTTGCAGATGGAAAGTATTTAGGTTTAATTACCAGATACCCGAGGACGAACAAATCAATGTACCGGCGTGTCCACGTTGTTTTGCCCAGCTGATTCTGAAGTAAGCCGGATAACAACAATAGGCTAATTAGCAATGGTTAACTGGTCGATGGTAGACCACCCAAGTTAACCACTGTAGAACACTCTACAGAAAGAGCTTTAAGAACGCAAATTAATTGCATTTAGATAATAGAATGTTTCCCCATCAATATTCTACTTTCATACCAAATGTATACTACCACAATAGTACGTTTGCTGTCCGTCGGACAGCAAAATTTCGATGGTTAACTGCACTGACTGTTGAGATAAAGAATTTGATACTTAATGTATACTTTAAATAAGTGCAGCTTAACCATTCACTTAACCATGGCCTTATTTGCCTTAAATTCTCGTGTTATACATCCATTTTTACTATTACATACATTAGTAACCTCCAGAGATTTGCACTGTTAATGTTTTGAGGAGTCGTATGTGAAGGGAGAAGAATTAGAGAGCGTAGTATATTGAACGGTTGACGGTAAATCAACATGTCAGTCAACCAAGCCAACCATACGGCTAAGTGATCTAAAAATAACATCGCTTGTAGCAGTATGTTTTTCAAAGAAACGATAAATATAACTTCATATCTACTCTAGTCTTTATAAGATATACTGATTCTCTATTTAGATCTACTATAATCACTATTGTGTGTACATAGAACAAATTTGATCATTTTTATCAACAACACCAAATTTATTAAGTAAACTCACTGACGTTCATTGCTTACAAGTTGATAGCTATATCGGTAGGCCGTCAATTATTGATTGTCCCTGTGTTACCATCAGCACTGTTCATTGTAAAATAAAGTCTTTAATACTTAAGTCGTTTGCCTTTGCTTTTAATAACTGCGTCGATTCTCCTGTTCATAGAGTTAATGAGTGTGTTTATTGCGTCTAGAGGTATCCCCACGATCGTTCGCTTTACTCTTTCGGTAAATTGCTCATAGTTTTCTCGTTCTATACGCATCTCTATTACATCATCGTGTAAGGTATCCATGACCCTTTTGAAGAAGTTTTCAATTGGATTCAGATCAGGACTTCTTGGTGGAATATGTAGCAGTTCTGCATTGACGCGAGTCATAGCCTGTCTTGCCTTTGCACTGTTTTGTGATGGGTCCCCGTCTTGAATCCACATGCGTGTCTGTCCTTTGTTTGCTCTTCTAAATGCCTCTTCAAAATGTTTGTCAATGAAACTAGCAAAAAACTCACCATTCATCTTATCATATTTTTCACACAATACTACTCCTTCATTATGTGAGATACCTACAATAAGCTTTACGAGATTTCCTCCGGTTCCGCTCTTTTGGCCTTTGGCAGTGCAGCCGGGACTCAATCCCTCTGCCTTCCGACGCCAAATCTTTCCTTTTGGTGCTGTTGCTTGATCTAACGGACGCGTTTTGTGTACAAAAGACACACCATCCAAGTAAAACGCTATATAATCAGTCCAAAGGTTTTCTGGAAAAGCTTTTTTCATCCGTCTTGCAAAAGCAAGTCGCTTCTTTCTATCAAGATCTGTAACGAGCCCTTTTTTGCGGGCAACTAAATAGAAAAAACCCTTTCTTATTTAACAAACGGCTGACTGTACGTACTGATACTTCCATTGGAGATATACCAGCTTCCTTCATTATTCTTTTCACAGTGAAGTTCCCTTCACGTTTTCTCAGCAGATACAGTGCACGTATTATTGTCCTCTTTTGACGATCAGTAAGCTTTTGTGGACGACCTAAATGACATTTATTTTCATTTGATGATTTTGTGGGCCTCAAAGAACTTCTTATCACTTTCAGTACAGTTGATGGTGAACGCTTGCATATTTTGGCAATTTTTCGGCATGATAGTTTTTCTTGTCTATCGAGAAGTTTCATATAAGCTTTTTCTTCGTCATTTACTTTAGTAGCCACCATATCGGATATGTATCACGCTGTCGGACAAAATCGTTTGTTTTTCACTGTGCAGACGTTCTGCGTTTATACGCATTATACTAGCGGATGTCGACATTAATCGGTTGATTATATATTTCGCAAAAAGACGTCATTAGTTTAGAGTTATTCGCTTCTAGAAACAACGTCATTTTGATGCTTCTATGTGACCACACATTATACCTGTAGTGACGTGTAACGCTTCTCCAGTTCCTATCGGAGTCACGATAACACGTCAAATTAGCTGTGTGATATTGACCAGATATGGTTTCTGTCCTCAGACAGCGGTCGACAAAAGTATCGCGAACACCCCCTACCCCCGTTCCCAATGTTGAAGACTTAGCAAATGATCATAGCGCAGCAGATTGAAACGCAACTTTGTACTGGGGGAAAGGGGGTCACTGTAGAGCTAAGTGTTCGTGGACTTTTGTCGAACGCTGTAGGAAATTTTTTTTTTGTTGTTGTTTTTTTTTTTTTTTGGCCAACACTAAGGTTGTTGTGGGAAAGCGGGGGAGAAGTTTTCTAAAGTGTTCATTTGCCGGTAGGCTAAGCCAGGGTCAGCCTCCTTGGAAGACGCCTCGGCCAAGCGCGACGAGGCGGAGGATGCAGACATGACCTTGGACAGCTGCATGTAGTGCGAAGCTGTGGCTTGTGACTTCCATCCCACGTGGGACATGATGTCCTGAAGCTCAGCCCCCGACAATGCCAATGTAATAGCGCAACCCGACCGGAAGCCATGCAACGTGTGAGACTCGTCCATATGGAATTCCTTCAAGTACAACTTCAGGCGAGACTCTGCTGCAGACGACGATCAACTTTTGTTTGCCACTCCGCGGTCGGGGGTAATAGGGCGGAAAAGGTAGCCAGATGTGAGGCTAATCCCGATGGCTTTTGAGTGGTTCACGTAAAGTTCAGTTGCATAAACAGGACATATTATCAGGTCACTACTACGACGGATTCCAAACAAATTTGTAGAGCCGTCGCGCAGGGTTTTTCCCCCCATGTGTGATTAAAGAGGAGTCCATCGTTGTTGGGAAAACGCAATATTTCCTGAGACTTCACCTGGCCTAAATCCCCAGGTCGGTCCCCGCTGAAGAAAAGGATCTTAAAGTAGGCCTGATCGCGTAAAATGCAATATATTTCTATCGGCGATAGATTTCCTGAGGCCAACTTTGCGTTAATGCCACGGCCTAGCCGTACTAGGTCGCTAACGAAAAACGGGGTGGCTTGTTTAGGCAATGTCCGAGCCTGAAGCTGTTCGGCAGTGATGACCTTTATGTAACGTTTTAGCGATATGTCAGTGGCGGGATTGCCAACCAGGAGTCGTGGGTCCCAATCCCCTCTACGACCGTTTTCATTAAATATGGCCCGCAATTTTCCCACCTGCGAGTCAACGGAGCCATAAGCCAACCGAACCGGGCATCCGCACGCTGAGACCCCTTTGTTTCCCAAAAAATGGCATCCATATCTATGCACCTGGGTCTTACCGTGGCTGTCTTTCCAGACTAGAAAACGGCAAAGATCTCGTGGACAGGCCGATGAGATATCCTGGGGCTGAGGCAGCGAAAGCAGAAAGGATTGCAATTGCTTTTGTAAAGATGACTTCTGTTTTGAATAATTTGTACTAGCGCACAGGGATGAAACTTCGGACAAGCGTGTATCTAGGGCTACAATGTCTGGGGAGGGGGAGAGGGTCGGTAGGTCGCTTCTACTCAGGATTTTCCTCTGATAGCCACACCTCTGGCAGAAACGGAAGTCCGAGTCGTTGGCGTAACAGCAAGATGGGCATGCTGCAGATGGCGTGAATAGCTTGGGTACCGTAGGGAGAGGCTATGAATTAAATAAAGATACAACAGACTTAGGTGCGGTTTTAAATTGTGTATTTTATTGTGCAATCACATTTGATATTCTCCAGAATCATTAAATGCCATATAACACTTATGGCTGGAGCTGGGCGGTTTTTTTAAGTTACTACCAGGGATCTTAAAGCCGGAAAGCCCATAAATCCCACAGGATATTGAATTCGCTGCGGTAACCTTCTTTAGAGGGGGGGCGGATCGCGCCGAGCTGTCCTCTCGACGCGAGGCGTAGAGAGGTCCGGGCTACATCGTTCAGAGTCGGCCACCAGTACCGCCTGGGACGAACGTCTGGGATCACGATGGTGGAAGAGCAATTGTTTTCTTGCAGGAGTCGGATGACAGGTCCAATAAGGATAATAGGGGGGAAAACATATAGGTTTCGCAGCAACGGGTCGGACTCTGGGCTGCTCAGGTCTTGTGCAAAGATATCTACTCCCGAAGAACCTGGCATCGGGTAGGGAGTGAAGTGGGGCAGAGGTTTTCCATCCTTCCCGTCCTGAGTGTTTGAATCGAGCGCCATGAGGTCAATAGAGTGACCGGATGGCCCGCCAAAGCGAGGGTGTTCCTGGAGTAGAGACCACAGATGTGGCGCCAATTTACAATCTGCCGGGGATAATTTTCTTGATGGTTCGTCAGCAGGGTTTTCTCCTGAGGAGATGTACGATACTGCCAGGTGAATGTTTTGGTCGGCGACAGTGGAATAGAGCTCTTTTAGTGCATCGGAGAAAGGGCCAGCTCTGGCGGCTTGTGTTCTCCAAGCTTGCACAAGACATTGGTTGTCTACGAACGCATCAACCCGGGCGTTCACCAGGGATTCGCGGAAAGTTAGAATGGCGTTCGTTAGGGCCTTGGTTTCCTTTACTGCTATGTTGTGAAGGCTCATATCAGGGCTCCAATAATCCGACACAGGGATCAGACTGTGTTCAGGAAAGAGGAACCCCCAAGCAAACTTCGAAGCATCGGAGAATATTACAAATTGGGAGTGCTTCTCATGTCGCCATTTTCCAACCTTTGAAACCACCTCAGGGGAGGCCCAATGCTCTATCTCTAACCGCAGGGCTGGTGATAGGTGGGCTGGCTTAGATGTCTTTAAAGCTTTCCCGATGGCCATGTTCATTTCATTGGTATATAAACGAGCGTCTTGAATGGCTAAATTGAAGGAGGAACACTTGCCAGCGAGTCGCTGCAGGGTGTGGACTGACACGTGGCGTTTTGCGAGGATTGAGGCTACTAGGGCAAGGAAATCCTTCTGCTTGTTGATAGGTAGATAAAAGGCCTCTTGCTCAGTGTCGGATATGAAACCAAGAAATTTGATTTGTTTTTGTGGGGTGAGCACGCACTTGGGCAGACCAAGGGTATAGCCGAGGTGTGAGAGGGTGTAGGCCACCACATAAACAGCATCCTGAGCGTTGGTTAACTTCGTCCTGTCCCGGGGTGTTGCCGACAAGGGTATTGTCCCGGGGCTGCCGAGTTGTAGTTCTCCAATGTGTCGATCGTCGATATATAAGGAGGAGGGAATTCCTATGGAGCGGAAGAAATGGGTCGCTACCAAGCCTGTCGAGTGGTATATCCATGCGGAGAGTTTCCAACCAAAAGGAATTGTGTTGGAGACAAAATACCATCCCTTCCATTGTAGGCCGAAAAACGCCCGGCTTGGCTCCTCTAACAAGATATGGTTATACCCTGACTTATCGTCGAGAACGGATTGGTACGAGTCCTTAGTTAGGTATCTCGGCAGGTGTGACAAGTTATCCAGTCTAAAGGGTTTATCCACCATCCATAAATTTAAATAGCGATTGTCGTGGCATAGGCGTGGCTTCGTTGGCTCGACGGTGAGAGGCATCACTAGGTAAGGGGCGTTCACCTCTCCTACCTTGCCGACGACTGAGATTGATCCATTCAGCACTCTTTCCAGAAGGGTGTTATCAATAAATTGCGTGAAACCCTCGCAAGATTTATTGTTTTTGAGGAGCGTCGGGGGAGGAATATCACTGTCAAATTGTCGGCCTTGAAAACTACCACGGAAGTGGCGAAAGAATTTAACGACGGAGACTTTGTTCTTTACCCAATCAAGGACCTCGTATGCATCGTCATAGGGGGCTCTAGCTACAAGCTCTTCCCAATCCCGGGCGTGGAGGTGAAGTTGGCCCGCTAGGAAGTTGTTAGGGTCGCGGAAAGGCAGATCTGCGATGTTAGGCGACTGGGCACCCTGTGCAATCTTGTCAATGAAATCAAAGTCACAGGGTGGGGCTGACATCCCTTCCATAGCCTCCAGGGGGGTCAGGTCCCTGGTGACCCACCTCATGGGTCTTGGTCGTTGAGAGTTGATATGTGCAGACGGGTCAAATAAACAGCCCTGGGAATAAAGCAAAACGAACGAATAGTCTTAGGGATATTCCCACGGCCAAACTCTCAACAAGTAGCGCAATTTTGCGTGCCGCAAAACTGGGTATACCGATCATCCTAAATATGGGACCTAAACCTCCTGAAGGGAAGGGATGACAGCCTGACCCAGATAAACCGGGGGGAGAGATTATCCTCCTGTTTCGAGCTGACACCCATCCCACCAGCACAAACAACCGAATAGGGGGCAGACAAAATGAGGGTGAAAATAATCTAAATACTACCAAGCTGATGGACTACAGGTGAATAATCTTTTATTGCCTATATCAAATGTTTTAATGAGGTAGTAAACTCGGGGAATAACTCTTCCCATTCTAGTCAGATGCTTTATAAATTACAACGACACTAAACTGGAAACAAACTTTCCATAACTCAGGCGACCGTGGGTTACTGTCGCTTTGTCCTCTGGGGACAGTTCCTAGCAAAGTGACTCTCGGAATTACACAGGAAGCATGTGAGTTGCCATGTTAGGGCGACGAGCGTATGGACTTCTCCTATTCTCCCGCCAGGAAGGCAGTCGGCGGGATGCTGTAGCCCTATCTGGCCATGGGTGACCATGGTTGTTCAGGTCCATCAAGGGCTGAGGACCTCCGTGATTATATGCCGGCGGGCGGGGGTTGTCACTCAGCGTGCCGATGTTCTTCAGGACCTTATTTGCTTTCTCTAGAATCTTGCTCTTGACCGGGTCGCCGACCAGGGCAACGAACAGGTCTTTTAAGGCGGTGCGCGACAGGGTCTTGGAATGTCTCTGGACTTCATCCAGAACACACTCAAATTCTCTTGCTTTGGGGTCATTGTTTACCTTGGCCTGGCGGACGAGGGTCTCCAAGTCGGCCAAAGCCTCGTCCGCGTCGAACCTGGCTTTGTCCAAAGTTCTGTGTAATGACTGCAGTGCCATGGCTACAGAGTTTGCTTTCCCCTGGTCCTCAAGCTTCTTTAATCTTTCCTCCATGGTAGGAATACACTGGGAAAAACAGGCAAAAGACGGGGTCAAAGGATGATACGGTACATAGGGGCTATGTGGGGAGTAAAGCTAGTCTCCGGGGAAATGAACTTGTAACGGTTAAAGGACTCTAATCATGATCCATTGTTTCAAAATATTTTGTTTGCCACAAGGGAAAGGGGAGAATAGAAAGCCTATATAAACAAACGAACTAAGAGAAATCTGCATAAAATTCCTACTAAACAAACATAACCAGGAAATATGTTTTAAAATTGAATATGGCTAAACAGTGAGTCCGAGGGTAGATTTGACTGAATTGTTTTCCGGTAGCCCTCTACCTGGTTAAATCAGTTATACATTCGCAGGGAAAATTAAACACTTGAGCGGTAGACCTCTACCTGGCTAACCCAGTTATATATTTGCAGGGAAAATTAAACACTTAGCGGTAGACCTCTACCTGGCTAAACCAGTTATATATTTGCAGGGAAAATTAAACACTTAGCGGTAGAACCCTACCTGGCTAAACCAGTTATATATTTGCAGGGAAATAAGCACTTTTAGCGGTAGACCTCTACCCGGCTAAGTCAGTTATACATTCGCAGGGAAAATTAAACACTTTAGCGGTAGACCTCTACCAGGCTAAACCAGTTATACATTTGCAGGGAAAATTAAACACTTAGCGGTAGACCTCTACCTGGTTAAATCAGTTATACATTCGCAGGGAAAATTAAACACTTAGCGGTAGACTTCTACCTGGCTAAACCAGTTACACATTTTGTAGGGAAAATTAAACACTTAGCGGTAGACCTCTACCTGGCTAAACCAGTTACACATTTTGTAGGGAAAATTAAACACTTAGCGGTAGACCTCTACCTGGCTAAACCAGTTACACATTTTGTAGGGAAAATTAAACACATAGCGGTAGACCTCTACCTGGCTCAAACAGAAAACGTAGCAGATTATAAAGGGGGAACCCAATATCATAAGACCGTACCTCTAGAGGTTGACCTGCTGCGTTGGCGTTTTGATCCGCTGCCGGGGCGTTCTGGCCTTGAGGCGGGTTCTGGACTTCAGGCAGGTTAACGTTCTGGGCTGCATCTTCTACAGGTAGAGCAGCAACGGGTAGAGCAGCAACGGGTAGAGCAGCAACGGCCGGGAATTGAACAGGATTATCGGCCATGACGCGCTGCGAATTCGAGGACTAACAAACGTCGAAACCAGCTACACGGCGGCGTAGATGGGAATGACACAAAAGACAGGGTGTGCGGTAATATATGCACGCAAGGCATGATGGGATATCTATTGTTATGCAAATACTCGCTATTATTATGAGTACTTAGAATAGTAACCAGGAATTTTCCAGGAAGATAGAGAACTGGACAGCAGAAGTTTTATTTACAAGAAATTATGTAAATTTCTGGTAGTTATATCCAGATGTTCTCGCAGATAACTCCAACTTTGAAGCACGATTTTCAGTAAAAAAAGTTCGGCTTATACTCCGGTGAATACGGTAGTTGTTATAAAAACGTTTCTTCAAAACCCAAAACTCTGCATTCACATTAAACTTCATGCCTAGGTACATGTAACTCCTTAGCATTTCTTTGAATTTCTCCCTCTCACTATTTTAACAGCCATTTGTTCAGGACCATTTCAAAGTCAATCCTGTTTTTTCCTTGTTCATGCCCAAAAGAAAATGTGTCATTCAGTTACTAATTTATTTGCTAATTCATTCACTTACTTCCAACACCTTCGATGACTCCAAGGACTGACATTCCAGATTCCACTGACTTACCTTTTCCTGACACTGGATACCCCAGTGCCAGAACTGGTGGTACACCGACTGTCAAACTTCCGTAGTGCAGGCCTAATGCTATGCCTCCCATAACTAGCATGTCAGACATAGCATTATTGGAGCCAATTGCCTCCTGTTGAAGCTGGAAAAGGTGTGCCATGGACTCACCATTGTCCAGGGTTCCTACATGTATGTAGATGAAAAGAAGTACTTAGAAATAAATCAGTATTATTTATTTCTAAGTGCATTCCAACAAAACGCAATGCCATACATGTAAGTGTAGATATAAGGACTGCAATCTTTGGATTACCTAGTAGTCTATATATAGCCTCTGCTACTAATAACAACACAAACCTTCAATTGTAAGCACAGGTTTCTTTATTAAAATGGGTATCAGTAAGCAAAAGTGCATAGTGTACTGTAGCCGCAAAGTATGATAATTTAAACCCTGGAACCTGAGTACTTGAATTAGATGAGTGCGAAATATCAAGTTTGAGTGTATTTGTTCTTTAATTAAAAACACTGAATGGTTAGTGTACATGTAAGTATCATTATATTGTTAAAGTTATTGTCTTGTCAGCAGAAATCAGGCAAATAGGCAATGCTACTTGCTTGTACTGAGGCTGCTCTGTCCGGCAAGCGAAGGTCATAAAGCTAATTTCCTAATATTATGTCCAAAGAATTTGTGATTGCTGGACATATACCATTTCTAAACCTGGCAAATGATGGAAAAGCCATTATTGCAGAAAAGCATGTAAACCGAGGAGCAGGTGCTTATGGACTAGAAATTCCTTACAGGCAATTGCATTTCCTATTCCATGGCTATTAAGGAAGAGATTGAGAGCGAATCATTGAGAGCACTTTGGTTTCGAACATAGAAAAATTTTACCTCAAAATGTTTATGGGGTTTACTCGAAATCGAGCAGATTGAATAGCTTTTGCAATAGTGTGTAGTTTAATTATCATGCCTATAGTCGCTTTTCTAGAGCTGCTCGAAAACAAAAGATATTTCATAAAAACTGATTTCATCCAAGCCTGATAACTGGTACAAATCTCAGATTGATCAGTCTAGGGTAAGCTATCTATCAATTAGCTGAATGAAAAGGGGAAGTGTAGTCCGTCAAAAACTACCATAAGCCAAGTTGTGTAAAAGAAAAGTACTGTTGGCATTTCGGGTCAAGTGTCCGGATTCTAATTATTCATAATCTAAGCTGTTTAGTGATATTGATTAAAAAAAAGAAGTACTTGTACATGTACTGAGTGACATACATGTTTGTTGTGCTCTTGCTCTATGCTGAAGTATATGGTCAGACAATAGTAATTCCACACAAGTGGGTGAATGACAATTTTGCAACTAGTACTACTGTATAAAGCATGTGTCAAAACTATGAGCATGTACCACCATTGCAGTCAGTATATGTACCATATCGTGCTTTTTAATGATGCTCTGACCACATCAAATATTTAGATGCTCAGAAAGTTTACATGATCAAGTGAGTGAGCCTATATGAGTGATCTCAGATTCAGATTGGACCAACACCATTAACTTGTGTGTTGCTACAAAACCACCAAGTTATAAAGGTCTATAAATTTGAACTCATTAAAATAATTCATGAATCATTTTGAAATGAATACTAAAAGAAAAAGTTATAAATAAAATGACATGCTTACCTTTAAAAGAGAGTTCAAATATCGCAAGTTGAACAGAAATCACTTTAAATTGTGAAGTTGCAGGGTTAATGACATCACAGATCCCTCATCATCCAAGCTCAATTGAACTTCTTCTGAAAGAACCCATATTCTTCTCCCATCTACTGTTTTCTGCTCTCCAAATTCCTTAGAAAGAAAATCGCAGATAAATGCCATTAATGATAAGCTTTCCACTGTACTGTCGAGAACGAAACATTGCGCAAAGCATCACGGGAAGTGACTTGACCTAGTACGTTCTTCAGTTAATAATCGAGTTTGGAATAGAGCAGCTTTTATTCAATGTGGAATACATGTACAGCATATGGTTATTCCTCGAGGTCACTTCATGTAACGCGATATCTCCGCGTATCTCACGTGCTAAATCACGTGCACATCGTTACATCTCCCCTTCTTCAAAGAAGACAAATAAAATAAAATAAATCAATAATGGTAATGTACTTTTGATATCTTAATGAACAGGAACAATAATAACAGTATAATCATGACAGTTTAGTAAAACTGATTGAAACAGTTCTTAAGTGGTATAGTCATTTAGGTATCTTGGTTTGTTGATAACCCGTCCTCGTCTTGTTGTCACGTGGTCTGTCACGTAGTCTGTCCTGTGGTCTTTGCCCGGGGAAACATGCTCTTGGTGGTTGTCAGTCCTGTCAGAGTCTGGGGGGAGTGGCTCTCTTTGGGTTGTTGTTGGGACTTCTGTGGGTATGGGTGTGTTTGAGGTAGAATCCTTGGCATCCTTGGAGAATGGATGGGCTCTGTTGTATCGGGTTCTCTGTCCCAGGTGTGTCTTGTTTGCAGGTGTCTACTGTTTCGTCTATATATCCTTCCATCCTCTGTACGGATCTGGCAGGATCGTATATCAACCTTTCCTTGTACTTGTGCTTTGATCCATGGTTTGTGAGAGTTGGTAGGTTTTAGTGGCTTTACCCTTACCGTGTCTCCAGGTTGCAGTTCGCTTAACTCTTTAGCTCTCGTGTTGAAATACAGTTGTTGTTTTGCTTTACGTTGTTGCAGTTTCTCCATCGTGTCTTTCGAAACTTCAGGTTTCAACAGACTGCTAGTTGTGGGGAGGAGTGTCCTTGTTCTTCTACTGAAGAGGCGTTGTGCCGGCGAGTTTTCTAATCCTTCCGTAGGAGTGTTCCTCCAATCGAGTAGTGCTAAGTATGGATCGCTTGAGGATTCCGTGGCCTTTCGGATCAGAGATTTAGCTGTCTTGACGGCATTCTCGGCTTTGCCGTTGGATTGAGGGAATCCTGGTGAGCTAGTTACATGTTCGAAGCCATCTTCCTTTGCAAAGTTCTTGAATGCCAGCGAGTTGAAGGGAAGGAAGGCCGTTATCAGACATAAGGGAGCTTGGTAATCCATGCCGTGCCAAGTGTTGTTTGAGGTTTCTATTTACTTCTTTGCTTGTCTTGTCTGTCAGTCTATCGATCTCAAAG
Organism: Actinostola sp. cb2023; assembly: GCA_033675265.1. Lineage (NCBI taxonomy): Eukaryota > Metazoa > Cnidaria > Anthozoa > Actiniaria > Actinostolidae > Actinostola > Actinostola sp. cb2023. The sequence goes on along the minus strand of JAUJYZ010001088.1, from coordinate 41,990 downwards.
AAACTGGAGAAGTAGTCGACTGTGATAAGGTAGGACTTGTTGTCTATTTCAAAGAGGTCACAGGCGATTTTCGTCCAAAGGCGTAGAGGGTAGATCATGAGATATCAATGGTTCTTTCGCTTGGTCACGTGGATGATTGCAGCATATCTCGCACTTCGAGATAAAGTCAGAGACTTCCTGGTTCATCCCTGGCCAGTAAACGGATTCTCTAGCTCGTCTTAGAGAGCCTTGGATGCCAATATGGCTTGCATGGATCCTAGACTTGATATAGGGTCTAGCCTCGAGTGGGATCACTAGGCGTTCTCCTTTGAAAACCAACCCATCTTGGATGGACAGTTCATATCGGAATGGGAAGTAGTGGGTGAGGCTTTCTGGTAATGAGTCTTTCGTTTCTGGCCACCCTTGCCTGATAATTGTCTTTAGGACATGCATACTTTCGTCATCTTCAGTTGTCTGTTTGATTTTCGTTAGGGTTTGTTCTGACACAGAGATGTAGTGAAGTGCATTGATGCTCTCTGCATCCTTTTCTGCATCACTACTGTTGTCTGTTAACTTAAGGACGTCTTCGCCAAAGTTCTCTTGGTTGTCCGTCGTAGGTAGATAGGCCCTGCTCAGTGTATCAGCGAGGTACATGTGAGCGCCCTTTTTGTAGGTCACTTCTAGGTCGTACTTCTGAAGTCTGAGCATCATTCTTTGAAGTCTCTTAGGTGCATTTAGGATACTTTTCTTGAGAATCGACTCAAGAGGCTTGTGGTCTGTCTCCACTTTCGTCTTCCGGCCATATACAATACATACTGTTCAAACTTTTGAGCGCCAAATACTATGGACAGCATTTCTTTCTCTATCTGGGCGTACTGTTGTTCTGTTTGAGTAAGGGACCTTGAAGCGTAAGCAACTGGTTGTCGACGCTGCATGAGACAAGCGCCAAGACCTTTCTCTGGTGCATCGCACTGTAACTCTATCTCGTCTTTTGGGTCGAAGTACTTGAGGAGCGGAGCGGTAGTCAGTAGCTTGAGTTCGTTAAAGCACTGTCCTTGGACTTATGGACTCCACTGAAACATAACATCTTCTTGAAGGAGCTCTCTGAGTTGCGCAGTTGCGTTAGATAAGTTGGGAGAGAACTTTTGGAGGTAATTTACCATTCCTAGAAGCCTTCTGACATCTTGCTTGTTGCTGGGTGCGGGCATATTGAGCACAGCCTCTATCTTTGTTGGGTCTGGTTTCAATCCCTCAGCAGTGATCACGTGACCCATAAATACTACTTCCTTCTTGTGGAATTTCAGTTTTTCTTTATTGAGCTTGATCCCCTTTTCTCTACAGCACTTCAGGATAGAGTGTATTTTGCGGTCATGATCAGCAATAGCTTGGTCTTCCGTGTCCCCAGAGCCGTACACCAAGATGTCGTCGTATATGGGCTGTACTCCATTTAGAGTAAATGTGAAAAAGAGTGAAATTGGTATATGCGGTGAAACTTTCGCCCTTGATATACCCAATGATTTCACAGTTGTATGCAACAAGCCCATTGGTAGATAAAGGAGTAGATGGAGTTCCAGCTGTAGTAGTGTCGTTCAATTTATCGTATCGTTTACTCATGTCGTCACTAGCCATTGCGTAGTTGTTGCCTCGAAGAAGATCCCGTTGAAGACTTACCTTATCAGACCTTCGGCAATGCCTTACTAGCAGTGCCTTATGACAAAGCGTAGTAGTACCGACAAACAATCAACAATAGAGCATTATACTTTGTCACAAGCGGAAATTGATTTCACGAATGTGAGGTGTGAAACCAAATCACTTATGTGTCCGAACATCTGTAGTCAATGCGAAAGCAGCAGCTCTTTTGTGCTTGCCGGAGCAATAAGAGGCGACTGCTTTCGCAGATTAATTAGGTCATTTGTGGACACTAGTAAATCTGATTTTTAAACCAATGTGAAATACCGTAGAAAATCATTGGTTGCACAGCCTAATCAAGAAATGAGAGGAGGGGTCTCCCTCAGAAAAGATTCATTTAAGGTATCAGGATATGTTTTTTTTTTTTAGCAAAAAAAATCAAAATCGGATTTTTAATTATTTTGAATAAGCTTTCCTTTGTCTATGACTATCTTTAAAAGAAATTACAAATTTTAACGAATCAAGCAGAGAAAACGAAGATAACCAAAACCGCGTGACTATTTTACTACAGGAAACGATATATCAACAGTAATTGGTTGGATTGTGACGTCAGTCGAAGCGCATCAGTACGTGACTCTCATAACCACGCGGCGAACGATACAACAACTATACAGAATAATTTTAACGATACACTTTTGAACTTTTTACATGTAAAAGCAAATACATGTCTTCAAGAAAACGTAAATCTTTATATTCTCATCCAAGAAGAAGATCGTCGACTTCGTCTTCGAAGAAACCGTTCCCAAACAGAGCAGAAAACCATACAAATACATTCACACTAAAACATGCCCCGGCACCCGCAATACTCGAACAAGCCAGAGCACAATAAATTTACTGCGATATTTTGTCATTTGCATATGACCTGTCGACCTTTGCTGAATACTGACCAGATATCTTGACAAGTGGTTGACAGATTCAATTACGCTAGGTGTTGGATAAACATGGTGTGGCTTGATCTTCCAAAACAGTAATTGCGTCTTTTCTCGGAACTATTTTTAGCGCTAAATGCACGTCTTTCAAATGCTTAATGTCGCTAGGGTTTCGATGGATTTCGCTGAAAATTTGCAAGGTGGCTCAGTAATAGTTGATTTAAAAAACGGTGTCTCAGATTTGTTCATGTTATTTTCGTTCAAACGTTATGGCCCTATTTGTTGACAACATAGCTCTAAAATCAATTGCTCAACTTTGGCGTAGGATTGCGGTTGATCTAAAACAGTTATCGGAAAACTGAGACACCGTTTTTAAGTTCATTATCTCGAGAGTCTGTTAGAGTGTTTTTCACAAGCATAACTTAAATTCCATATGCAATCGAACTTTTAGAACGCACTACTACGGTCGAATTTCACGTATACTCGCCTAACAATTTCTATGATGCAAAATCTAATAATATGATAAAATCTAATAATACTCAAAAACTACATTTATTCAGCTTTCAGAAAATGTATACTTTCTTGGTAAAATATTGTAAAGCGCGAGTGTTGTCGAAGTCGAAAGACATAGGGGTCCAAAACGTATCCTGATACCTTAAGGTATCAGGGTACCCCAAAAAACCTTTCAAACCACCGGTTTTGATTTTTTTTGACAATCAAATCAAATTGAATATTATCTATCATCTCCAAAAAACAGAATCTAAAAAAAAAATTTCCTAAAAAGTTAGAATAAAAAAACCAATTTTGGTTTCATTTGATGCAAAAAGATGTTGACAAGCAAGCTGTCAACAGTACTCACGCAACAGACTTTCCACAAATATTCAGATGCGAAGAAAGTATCCAAAAATCGTAACTGCTCACTCAAAACATCCTTGAATAACGATGCCAAACCACTCACGGTCAAAATGCTCGTATTTTCCGCCAGCAGTAACTTTGTTTTCCTGCCACGTTGTGTTACGTACTGTAAGGCGATCTTCTTTTGAATGCCATTCATATGTCATCAGGTATTGGATCACATATTTGTGGTGGATTATCCACGCTTGTGTAAACAAAGGCGCCACTTGACTTGAAAACTCTTTTGCCTTTATTTCGGAAACAAAATAGCCATGAATCAAGCGCACATTTGGAGTTCCGGGTCAAAGGGATTTTATCCGATTTAGCTGAAATTTGGTAGACACTTTGTCAAATAAATATTCTTCAAAAAGGTGTCTCCGCATTTTAATATTCAATTTCCTTCGAAAGTTATAACTTGTTTTGTAAAGTGTTTTCCAGTTTTTGCAGAGCTCGAAGGTTAGGACCGTATAAAAACGCAACGGGTTAATTTATCGATAAACGGAGACACATTTTTTGTAAGCTATATCTCATGAGCTTATAAAGGTATTAGTCGAGGATTTCCGATAAATTGCGGCTGTATGGGACCTCGGCGATGATAGTGATGTGAAAATCTGAACTTTTTTACCTATTTCAAATATACTATTTTTGTTCTAAAAACTAATTGTTTGATTGAATTCTGCATTTATTCAGCTTTCAGAAAATGTATACTTTATAGAGGTTTTAACGTAACGAGTACGCGCTAGAGCGTGTTGCGTGCATGATGGTCGTTTAGGGTACCCTGATACCTTAATAAAACAGTTGATGCGGACAGTCGGCACTCACATCACAACTCAAACCTTGCAGTGTTTATTATCAAACATCACTTGTCAAGAAAATAGACATTGAAACGACTTGGCTCCAACGACTTTACTTGGGACAATTTGACAGTTCGCTTACATGCTGATACGTGATACTGTACTACGAACAATGGTTTTAGTGTCCGGTTTACGAACCATGTTGGTTTTCACGCGCATGCGTCGATCAGCGGGATACTGCCCCTTTAACGGCGATTGTTTGAGAGGTTTCCATTCACCAAGTTTGCGCACTTAATTTGCAATATGTCTTTACTAATTAAGTATCTCATCATCTGTACATTTAGTTTTTCATTCTCCTCTTCAATATACCTTGGAGAAGAAGAAGAAAAACTTCTAAAAGAAGTTTTAAGGGAATTAAACAGTTATCCACAGCATGGCCGGTACGATCAAATTATCAGAACTTCTTTCTCACAGGAAAGACATATCCCAAAAGTTTTTATTTGGTGTCCCATTCGACATACTTCTTTGTCTATTACCTGTCCTCTTCATGGTTGTCCATTGCGGATAGGACAGTGGACTGATGTCCTGCATACTTCATCTCCACGCAACCCCAGGCTCATCTATGACCTCAGCGGAAACATTTTACTTGTACAGGCTTTTTACGAATGCGACCATAGTATACCAGGACACAAGATGAAAGGCCATAAGTATCTGTCAGCTAGCAATGACACATTAAATATTCTACCAAATGATGTCCGTACAACCGTTACGATCATCCTGCAGCAGAGGAGTGGTTTTACTTTGCAATTGTATGATTATGTTATGAGTGGTAATTATTATTACCAAGGTCAAAATTTTAAGGAATTGTCCGATGGAATCGCTTCAATGAACTTCCGTGAGTTTGTGAGGAATAATCCGCAAGTTACTGTTGACCATGAATCCAGCTTCCAAAGTAACGTATTCTCCTTATCACCAAGCAATGACAAACTCATGAACTTGTTTTTAATGAATTTCAACAAAAAGAAACAACTCTAGGAAAGCAACATGGACAGAAAGACAGCAAAAATCCTGGCATTTTACCACACTTTTAAAACATACAAGCAAACATATAGGTGTTACGCGTGATGATGGAAAATTCGTTAGTCAGTTTGAAAACGTGTTCCTCGCAATTAATGAAAATGGCGAAGTGCTAGCATGGAGGTTTACCAAGTCCACTTACTTTGCGGAAGTTATTGATCTTCTGCAAGCCCTGAAAAATCGATTGGATCAACACACAACACTGGAGATGATCATCGTTGACGATTTCTGCCACGTTGCAAATCTGTATCAGCAGACGTTTCCTGGTGTAAGTGTAAAATTGGATTTATTTCATGCATGTTCTAGAATTGTGCAGACTATTACCAAAAACACTGATAGTAGTAGAAGGTTCGGAAAAGAGTTCCCGCTAATCTTTCGCCAAAATGGTGATTTAGATCAAGACAGAACGATGTACACACCATGCGCTGAATATGGAAGGAAACTTAGAGCGAATCCTTTTTTGTTGGCGTGAACAACTTGGTAAAGAAACACTTCAACAAATTGAAAATTTAAGAAAACACATACAAAAAGGACGTTTGTCTGGCATTCCTCCAGGATGCGGTACAGAACACAATGAACGCTTACATAGGCATATGAACAGAACAATGTTGTGCGGGGTTTCGAACATTGGCCCTGAGTTAGCTATAGCCATTTTAGCATGTTATCTGTATGCATTGAACTGTAAAAGGAATTGTAAATTTCATCGCAATCGATCGGTACCTGTGCCACCTATTGATCTGGAGGGTTACATAACGGAAGAACGTGTGAACCCCGGGCAAAAACCACGTCACATGAAATGTTCAAATCCTTCAGGCTCATCAGAAAGCCTCAGTACCAGTATTACAAACCTTAGTGATGTTTCATGGCCACTAATGGAGAACTTAAAGACAGAAACAACTTTTAACTTTGTGATACAAAGAACACTTCATTTACAAGAATTTGTTTCAACGTTCAGAAACGGATGCCACAACAGGAGTGTAGATATCATAAGGTTACTATGGTCAGCTGAAGGCAAGACAACAGTTCTTATTGATGAAGAAGAAGCATTAAGGTAATGCGATCGTGCAATTTTTTGTCGAACAATGTTTTTTAAACTTGGCACAAATATTGATTTTGAGTGCTAGAGTAGAAAAATGAAATAAAAAATGGGGGTCACCGGATCCATTGAGAAGATATAATTTTTCAAAGATGGGGCTTGCGGCCATCTTTTCTGGCAAAAATGGTAATGGCTTCACAAGCGCTTGCTATCCATATAGGTCGGTAACTGATAAAAGCAATAATTTCAAATGATACATATGTTAACATAATATAATGAAAAACCCGAAATTTGTCATTTTATTGTGTTGAACAATAAGTTTTCAAAGCCAAAATTTCAAAAACAATACATTTTGACCGTCCTTTTACGATCCTATTTTTGGACATTTTGGCGATTTCCTTAAAATTTAGCTCAAAGACCTACCTTCATTTCTGTGGCTACTCCTCTTCTTAGAAGAGTGTAGCAACTATGTCATCGAGTGTGTAAGTAAGTAAGTCCGTAAGTGTCCTAATCTTCGGATAGTGTTTGGAACCGATTGATTTCAATCGAACACTGGGCGACGAACAGCCGACGACCAGCCACAAAGTCATCGACGATATAGCCGACGTTTCTCCGGTGGTCTCCGATAGATTTTCGTAGGATTTTCGTGACTATCAGCTCTCTCGTTTGATATGTTTTAGCTTTCGTAAATACCTACTCAGGGCAAAAATATCAGGGTAGGTCACCGTGTTAGATTTTTAGATATTCGCCGTTGAATATTAAAATGCATGATCCGCCATATTGAAAGAGCTCTACCACAGGAAGCCCAACCAATGAAAAATAGCTCGAAGACCTGTCTTCATTTTTTGATATTTTACTTACAGTGGAAAAATCAGGATAGGTCACCGATTTTTAGATAATCGCCGTTGAATATCATGCCCAAGAAAGATGCGCACGAATGCACGATCGCATTACCTTAAGAGTGTCCATCAGAGGACCAGGCAGGTGTGACACATGCTATCTCACCGATTTCAATGAAACTTTCCCTGTTGAAAGGCTTTAAGTAGAAACTCAAAAATCCAAAACCATCCGACTTTGCAGATTTTCCCTGGGGAGTTGCTCAAAAATGCTATCAAATAAGCAGCTATTTCAAACACATTTCCTCAAACTTCATGTGAGGAATAGTTGTTCCCTATCAAGTTTATACCTGAGTTTGTGAATGGATAGCAATTATACCTGTCAATCTGTGGATGTCAATCATTAACCATGTCACGCAACAATTTACTGTTTAGTCAAAAACCCTTTATTTAGACCCAAATATATCCAATGCGAAACCTGGAACTCTTCCAGAAATAGTTTCTTATGTTAGATCTACCTTTCGTCTTACAATATCAGCAATAATTTTGGGGGGGGGGATTTTAAAACGTCACACCATATCAAAACATCAAGCGCTCAATTCGCTATTCGTGCTAATCATCACTAACGATAAATGCAAAAACCATGCATCGTAATCAATAGCATTACTGTTTCTTGACCTAATTTCTAGTTACTTAGAGTTGAATTTATCCTAAAAAGAACAAATGAACCTAAAGGTTCAATTCAATCAATCAATCAATCAAAGCTTTTATTTAACAACGGAATCTCTTCAATACATGTGATTGGTCTCCCAGAGAGCCGTATATATAGATATAAATAATAGTTTACAATAAGTTAAAAAGTTTATATTTACATACAGTCAATGTCATTAAGGTTGTCCACCTCGGAAAAGCACATTTACACATTCGTACATTTACACATTTACACATTCGCAACATCGCGTGTAGTATTCGTTTTGTGCACGTTGAAACCCAGAGTCAATAGATTCAGTAGAAGTATACTGCCATAAGAATGCTGCGGCCTTATACAGAAGATTTCAGGTGGAGAGTTGTATTTCAGCGCTTGTAAAAGTGCAAATGTGTAAATGTGCTTTTCCGAGAGGTGGACAACCTTAATGACATTGACTGTATCATATATTATTAATAATAAATTACATGTATTATCAAAGTACAACTTATATATAATGAAATATAATATTAATTTTACAAATAACAATACATATCTACATTATGAGCTTACTAAATAAATCTTTGTTGTCTAATTGGGCTTTAAAAGTAATTATGCTATGCTGGACACGTGCCTCAGCAGGGATTTTATTCCAGAGTACAGAACCTCTATAGTGGAATGTACTTATTTTATACATAATTATTGCTAATTTTCTGGTTCGTCTGTACTCCAATTTTTCCCAACCCAGCTCATCCAATAAGACCTTAGATCGTGTTTCATAATTTTTCTGCTTAATGATTCTAGCTGATCTATTTTGTAGCCGTTGAAGTTTGTCAGACATTCCTTTACTAGTTGAATCCCAAATAGAGCTACAATAATCAAAGTAGGGTAGAATTAGAGCTCTATACATACACAACCGTGTTTCAAGTGGTAAGATTGAGCCTAGGCGCTTTAATATAGCTAGACCTGTTGTGATTTTCTTTGAGATCAAAAGAATGTGTGAAGTCCAGGTTAGGTTTTGATCAATCAGAAGTCGGCCTAAGGATTTATATTCAGTCTTTCTCTCCAGTGGCACATCGTCTGCCTTAATATTAAAAGTATTTGGTACTTGAGCGAGTTTAAACTGACTCCCTATGAGCATGTATTTGTTTTTTTTTGACATTTAAAGTTAATTTATTTGCTCTAAGCCAAGTTTGGATTTGGTCCAGATCATGATTCATTTGAGTTTGAAGCACATGCGGATCTTCTGTTGATGTAGTTAATGTAGTATCATCAGCATACATCCTTGGCGTGGAGAAAAGGTTACATGCAGGGAGATCATTAATGTAAAGAATAAATAATAACGGGCCTAATATTGATCCTTGGGGGATTCCACATGTAAGAGTAGAAAAGTCTGACATAACTCCATCAATTATAGTTTTCTGTTTACGTTCATCAAGATAGGAATTGAACCAATCTAGGGTTGTAGAGGTAACCCCATATGATATGAGCTTTTGTAGCAGAATAGAATGATTCAGTTGGTTGTTATCTATATTCCTAAGCCATTCATTTGTAGTTTCGAGTAAGGTTGTTTCAGTGCTATACATTGGTCGGAAACCTCACTGTGACTCAGTCAACAAGTTGTGTAGCCTGCGTAGCGGCGCACGGGAAAAGGGAAGGAGGGAGGGGGAAGGGGAGGGGGAGGAGAGGAGGGGGGGAAGGGGAGGGGGAGCAGAGGAGGGGGGATTGGGGAGAGGGGACTGGGGAGAGAGCGGAAGGGAACGCCTGCAATGAAACCCCCACATTCCTCAATACACCCCCTAATTAATATTCAAGATTGCGAAATAAATAAACCAATCAAAATCGTCTTTTTTACACTGTGAAGTGTGAAATGTACATGTAATTTGACAAACGAACGAGGGAAAGACATGGATCGCTTAAAAGTCTTTTTACGATCTATGGTATTTATAAAAGGCTACACAAACTGAATAAACATAGCACTTAAATGAAAGGAAGAGAGGAAGTTTTTATTAGAGACAGTTATCTACAGAATCATACAACTGTCAACATATTTATACGATTGCGGACGTTTCTGAACGAACTCCTGATCGAATCGCCGTCTTCAAAAAACCTTTGAACTGAATCCTTCCTTTTAACCCTTAGATTCCCAGAAAGTTAAATTACTGTGGAAGTTTTTATTAGAGACTATATTCCAGTAATATAAATCGAGAAGATAAGAGAAGGCCAGATATCTAGAGAATCAACTGTCAACATTACGAGTTAATTAAGCTTTCTACATTACGATTAGCTCGAGCTTTACCCTAACTTGTTCGACATCGTATTATAGAGCTTAACAAAGCCTCTGGAACCAGGGTACTCGAGCTTCTTGTTCAAAGCACAGTTGTGGTATTTTAGCCTGACTTGCTGAAACCCCTTTTCTGTTATTTCTTCAGTAGACTGATTCCATAAGTCGGTCTGTTCGCTCTTTGTCGATTCTGAGCGACCTCCAGGGTAAAAGAGCGAAAACATGCAGCCGCTTATGGAATCAGTCTACTTCTTCAGCACTAGCGAAGATCAATTTTGGCGGCGATTCGTGTAGTACAAGAGATTCCCAAGAACTTGGCCTCAATCGGCTTCGTGTTGTACTAGAAAAACCGCTTCTCCTTTCACTTCAGCGAATACTCTAAAAATTAGGCTTTGCGACCTTTTCCTTATAACAAGGAGTTTATAACACTGAGTTTTGTTCTGTTTTATAACGATACGGCCATGTCAGAATCTATCTGATCAAAATCATTATGTCCATTATCGAACGCCAGTGTTTAGACCGTCGCTTCAAACGACGGAGATCAATTTTCATTTAAAACAATAGAGGCATTTGATTGACAGCTGATTAACCAATGGGAATTTTACGTTCAAAATTTGAACGTAAAATACGAGGAATGTGGGGGTATCATTGCAGGCGTTCCCTTCCGCTCTCTCCCCAATCCCCTCTCCCCAATCCCCTCTCCCCAATCCCCCCTCCTCTCCTCCCCCTCCCCTTCCCTTTTCACGTGCGCCGCTACGCAGGCTACAAGTTGTGTAGATTTAAATATGCATAAAGTTGATTAAAAAACAATTCTTTCAATTAATTTGCTCACAACAGGTAGAACTGAGATTGGTCTATAGTTATTTGGATCTGTCTTAATATCATCTTTAAAAATAGGATAAACCTTGGCATATTTCCACTTATCTGGGAAGATACCAGTTGAAATTGATAGATTTATTATAAATGTTAAAGAAGTTACAATGACAGGTGCTGCCTCTTTCAAGAGGCGGGGTGATATATTATCTAATCCAGTGGCTTTGTTTGTTGGCATTGATTTTAGTATGCTCAGAATTTCATCGGGTGTTGTGGGTTTAAGATCGAAGGTATGTTCAGTTGGAGTAATATAATCAGTAAACTTAGAATGCACATCTGGGATTTCTGATGCCAGAGATGGCCCAATATTCAAGAAGTGTTTGTTTAAGGTGTTGTCTGTGATGTCTTCAGGGGTGGTATAGGTACAACCATCCACCTCAAGTTTATTAACCCCTGTAGTTTTGGAGTTATTTCCCATTAATTTGTTTATGCCTTTCCAGGTCTTCCTAATGTCACTCTTATTTTGCATGAAATGGGAGTGACGGCTTTGGCGATATCAAATTCCATTACATGCCATTACCTTCGAAGTCGACAACTCGATTAATACAATAAATCAATCATTTCTCATTCGATATCAAACAAAATCAATCTTATTTAGTCAACAAATCCTCGAGAACTTACTAACAACGTTTTCTAAGTTGATCATTACGTCCATATATTCGTCCTCTTCGTCCATGTTGTTGTTATCATTGATGTACGTCACGTTATATCCTCACCCATCGGCGGTTTTGCTCCAAATTCCGACTTAGACACATACATAAGGTTTTCATTCTCGTCCCCAGACCCTTCTCATCTTTCTAACGAAAAATCGTAGGCTCTGGTAAGAGACAAACCGGAAGACCCAGATTCTAGGTCGTCAGATATGCGCATGCTCAATATTTTATAACTTCCGGTGACAGAATTGATCAGAATTGTCGGACTTCAGCGAAGTACAATGCTCTAGAAACCGACTTATTCTACAGCGGCATACATATTATGAAGAATTTCGAGTTCATTCTACAGCCAGCAAGTGCGTGTATTAACTGAATTACAGTGAAATGTTCAAAATATAATTTTAATCACGGTAAATATAAAATCAAAAATATATTTAGCTAGATCTTCCGACGCTTGCGCTGGATATCTCCTCTACAACCATTCCAATGGCAAATAAAGCATTTAATACACAAATAAAGCATTTATTCACTCAACGAACAAGAACAGACTGATCAGATCAAGACACCGACGGCAAAAAGAGCTTGTTTTGAATAATAATTACATGTAATTAGTTCCGTTTTTTACCTTTCACATCACTGAAACTCTACAACGAGTTTGACGAACATAAACAAAAATTCTTCCCACAGGATACGGCAAATCTTTGATCCATCAAATTAAAAGCTTAACGGTTGGTTTTTGAGTGGTCTTGGAAATGATCATAGTAATTTCGGCACTTATTAAACACTACAATAATGGAGGAGCAGATATCCAAATTGGCAAATACAGGAATCCCATGTAATGTGCTGTGTTAAGGATGAAAGATGACTTAAAAATTACGGAAGATTTGAAAAGTGCCACAATTCGTATTCTCTTTGCATATTATTGTAGTTGTGCATATTTGTCGCTAATTACGCATGGAATGATTTCGACCAATCAAATTGAGGCTTGAGACGTCTCTTACCAGAGCCTACGATTTTTCGTTAGAAAGCTGAGAAGGGTCTGGGGACGAGAATGATAAGGTTTTTACAAAGTGAAATTCTCCCAAGCAAATATTTTTAAGCATGTCAGTGACGATTCTCGAAGCTTTGATGCACAACACATTGATGTTTGCCCAACGCGTTTTTAATAGCGGTTGGATATAAGAATGCGTGACGTGCATTTAGAGTCAGTCTTATTAGAAGTGCAAAATATCAAACGAAGGTTGGAGCTTTTCAAGCTGTTCAAAAAAATTATAGTTAACATTTACACTGTCTTATTAAAGGGGGACTCTGACGAAAATCGTTCGAAATTTAATTTAGCTGAAACTTCACTGAAATAATCTCAAAGAGCCATACAATCACTGGTTTATTTTTTTTCTCAAAATTCCAATGGGAAGTATTACATTTTTATGAATCTTTAGAAGTGTCAGTGGGGTCATCTACTCAACCCAAACAATCAACACGGCTTCGCTCCATACATTTCTTTGTGTTTAATTTCTTGAATTATTTTAATTCTATGAAGCTAAAAGTTTGGATGAAGGAGTTTTCTTACATTATTTGTGCTTTGGAGTGATTGTCTGACCAGTTTTGTTCAATGCAGAGCTGTTATCTGAACAAAACATTGAGATATTTTGATCACAAAACTACAAAGAAATGTATGGAGCTGAATGTTGCGTTGAGTAGATGACATCACTGACTCCTCTAAAGATTCATAAAAATATAGTACTTCCATCTGGAATATCAAAAAAAGATTTTAACTAGTTAACAATTAGACAACGAGTCCGAGTTGGCTATGAGCAGATAGTCAACGAGGCTCCTGCTGACGACCGCAAAGGGCATTGGGACTTTCTCTTTATTCATTTATTCATCCGTAGACATTTTGACAACATGCATTTTCAAATGGCCGAATAGTTCCAAGTGATTGCTATTCAACGCTCGTAGGGATAACTTCTCAAGTAGCACGGATAAATAAATAAATTAGGACTGAGATTCCCAAAGTCCTTTGCGGTCGTCAGTTTCTTGCTTGTTGCTTTCAGCCCGGACAACGATATTTGGAATAGGTGTATATAGCTTAGTTTTCACCTTAGGTGTATTTATATTTACATATATTTACAAACACTACTACGGTGGCCCATCTGAAAGTTAATTTTCTCGAAATTTAGAACAACGGTGACCAAAAAATACGTTATATTCCCATTATCCCTTATAGACCATATGAAAAATCCCCAATCTAAATAGTCATTGTTTTGGACTGACTAACCTCGTGTCCATGTGAAATCTCTTTTGAGCAGCATCATGGACACGAAGCTAGTCAGTCCAAAACAATTGTGATTCAAATTGGCAGCCATTTTTGCATTCGGTCTTCTTTGCCTTGTGATTTGCCAACCATCAAATATGTTGAAATGGAGGCTGCATAATTCAAATCATATCGAACTATTATTATGATTATGATTATAATTATGATTATGATTATGATTATGATTATTATTATTATTATTATTATTATTATTATTATTATTATTATTTATTATTATCATCATAATCATCATCGTGATAGTTCAATGATTATTTCCAGGTCTCGTGACAACGCAGGCACCGCTATCGACAACGCTTCGTCCAACCTCACCTCTTGGTAAATGCACTTTATAACATAGCTAAATTATGACGCGCGCTCTGATTGGTAGTTATGTTGTAGTTATGTTATGTTTCCAATAAACCTTATGCATACTGGTGTAATGTGATTACAACTACCAGAATGCTTTGCGAATTATTTTTTTTCTAGATTTGTATTCGCTCGTGAGGTAATTCATTCAATTGTAAATTACGTAATTCAGTTTTAGCTGCCAAGTAATGTTTAATAAGCAGTTCACAATTCACTAAGACAAAGGGTACTAATTATCTCACAAAAGAAGATGCGCAAAGCATTCTGGTAGTTGTAGTCATATTACGTCATTATATTATGCATAAGGTCTATTAGCATCTGTGCTAAATACGTTTGACACATGAATGAAGTTCATTATTATTACTATTATTATTACTATTATTATTATTATTATTATTATTATTATTATTATTATTATTATTATTATTGGTTAATTAGCGTGCGCGAGTGTGCATCCCATAACTCAATGTACACACGCTGACGTGATCAGGATCAAAGTGAAAACGTTTTCTTTTTACGCGCCATTTTGTTTTAATCTGTCTGTCCTTTTATTGATGATGAACATTAACCAATCAGCGCGCGAGAAATTTGTAAGTTATTGTAAAAAAACTCCATGGACGCACGCTTAGAGTTCACCATTTCTTCAGTATTTCACAGCATTTTTTATAGTTTTGTTTCCTATGTTTTCATTGTATTATCTGAGTCCTTATCGGGTGATTGTTACTAGAGTCGTTATCTTTTGAAAGGGAAACCTACGGCACGGAGTTACGGTCGCAGTACAGAATCGAAGACATTCTAATATCAACCAATCACAGCGCGCAAATTCATTGCTCAACCAATCAGAATGCTTGGATACGGTACTTCCCACTGATACGTACGAAAACGATTCTAAAACATTTCGACTGTTCATTCATCCACAATGCTTTGCGAATTGATGCTCACCTCAGCATTATTTACATCTGCTAGCTCTGTGATACGTTTCGATTAATAAACCTTGTGCAGCTTAAAGTCACATGCTGATGTAGAGTGTTTTCGTGCGAGTGGGAAACCTATGGTCCCGTGACACTCAAATGGCTTCCTTTCTGAACCAATCAAAATGGATGCAGATGCATCTCATCCAATCAAACTCTTTCAATACGGCACGATACCGTAACTTTCCCACTTATAAGAAAACGCCTCTAACGAAAGAATGACAAAGTGAGATCAGCTGAAGATCCCGTGGGAACGGCTCCATGGAGGAATGTTTTGTGAACGTTTTCTATTGCACGTTCACCCTCCCTCCCAGACCATCAAGAAATATCGGATTAATAAGCTGCTGCTGCTGCCAATATTCCCCTTCACAGTTCCCGACGCCCTCTTGAAAGGTAGCCGTGCCTTTGCACGACGCGAGACCAACGGTGACCTTGCAGTGATAGAGAAACGTGAATAATATAATTGTCCAAGGTCACCGTTCAATGCAAAGGCACGGCTACCTTTCAAGATGGCACAGGGAACTGTGAAGGAGACTATTTGCGCTATATAACATACATGTATATAACATTATTATTATGTATTATTATTGTTCATTTCTCGACCTAGACCCACATTTGACCGTAAAGAAAGGAATGTTCACTTTCAAAGCCGAAGGAGACGACAATCCTAACAGTTCCCGCTTCAGCCGCAAACTCCACGTGTTCAGCAAGTCTTCAGGGGTGACCATTGGTCGAGGCTATGACGTCAGAGATAAAAAGCCAAAGCAGATCAAGAAAGACCTGGTCGCGGCTGGCATAAATAGTAAGACCGCTGACAAGTTGAAGAATGCTACCGGTTTGACTGGCGACAAAGCAAGAAAATGGATCCAGGTAAATTATCAGATCAACTTAATAAAAACTATTGGGGAAAGTCATGTGATGGGATGCAAGCGAGAGCTGGCGTGCCGGTTTCTCGATAGACCCAAAAACGTCCGGGCACGCAGCTGAATCACCCCTGAAGCTTATTATTATTGTCGTTGTTGGTTTAGAAGACTGTGACCTTGCAGGAGCCCATAAGTAGGAGCATCCATGCTACATATTGGGTCTACATGTCACGGCGTTTGAACAAGATTGGCTATTTTTAGAACACGATTTCTCGAAATTGACCAATCACTGTGCACTTCCGGTTTGATTTGTAGCAACTCGTTTTATTTGCTGCAACTCGTTTTATTTGCACTAACTCGTTTTATTTGCTGCAACTCGTTTTATTTGCAGCAATCGTTTTATTTGCAGCAACTCGTTATATCTGCAGCAACTCGTTTTATTTGTAGCAACTCGTCAGTTTATTTGCAACAACTCGTTTTATTTGCAGCAATTCGATTTATTTGCTGCAACTCGTTATATCTGCAGCCACTCGTTTTATTTGTAGCAACTCGTCAGTTTTATTTGCAACAACTCGTTTTATTTGCAGCCACTCCTTTTATTTGTAGCAACTCGTCAGTTTTATTTGCAACAACTCGTTTTATTTGCAGCCACTCGTTTTATTTGCAGCAACTCGTTTTATTTGCAGCAACTCGTTATATCTGCAGCAACTCGTTTTATTTGTAGCAACTCGTCAGTTTATTTGCAACAACTCGTTTTATTTGCAGCAACTCGTTTTATTTGCTGCAACTCGTTATATCTGCAGCCACTCGTTTTATTTGTAGCAACTCGTCAGTTTTATTTGCAACAACTCGTTTTATTTGCAGCCACTCGTTTTATTTGTAGCAACTCGTCAGTTTTATTTGCAACAACTCGTTTTATTTGCAGCCACTCGTTTTATTTGTAGCAACTCGTCAGTTTTATTTGCAACAACTCGTTTTATTTGCAGCCACTCGTTTTATTTGCAGCAACTCGTTTTATTTACAGCAACTCATTATATCTGCAGCAACTCGTTTTATTTGTAGCAACTCGTCAGCTTTATTTGCAACAACTCGTTTTATTTGCAGCAACTCGTTTTATTTGCCGCAACTCATTAATTTGCAGCAACAGTGATTGGTCAATTTTGTGCTCTAAAAATAGTCAAACTTGTTCAAACGCCGTGACAGATTTTAATGCTACATTGATGCTCCTACTTATGGACATCTGGTCCTTGTCATTTCACAGAAAGAAAATCTTGGTAATCTCAAAATCACAAGACAACAGCAAAAGAGCCTCTTTGAGATCGAGTACCGCAGAATAACCAAAACCGCCATGAAGATGATCAAGAAGTACACAAAGAATGCCTTAAAGTTCAAAGACTTGCATCCTGTTGCCAAAGACATCGTGGTTGACATCTTCTACCGGGGAGACTATTCCATGAGTGATTCCAAGAAGAAGAGCGACTCTGTTTATATGCAGAAAGCCTTTGACAAGCTATCCAAGCACAACTTGATTGCCCTAATTCAGCTGATGGCAGACCAGGCGTTCTGGGTGTATAAGGCAGGGGTTGATGAGGCTCGCGCTAAAGCACGTGCGATGTACGTGTATGATGCTTGCTGCGGTAACGACTCACGGCTGACCTGTAAAGCGAACTGCGCCGGCTAACTGGAAACTGCTGACCGAAAACCATTACTAAAATAAGGAGTTAAAACTAAACCGAATTAAGAGTTAAGCACTGAGTGTAATGCTTCTTTCTGTACTGACCCAAATGGCAGTCTTAATCATTAATTTAGCTTTCCCACCGTTTTCCTTTGGCTATGAATAATATTATAGCCTTACTTCTCACTCCGGCCTTCCCCAACAATAATGCTCTCATCCTTCCCTTCAGCGTACTCACCTTCCCCCATCTCTCTGATCAATACTATTTTTTTTCTCCAACTACATCCCTTTCATTTCTTCATTTGCGAAGCACAATTCTATCCCCCTCTCTCCCTTCAAATAAATCCAGACCATACTGACCCCGTCCGTACGTCCTCCACCTAAACATCCCCAACCTTACACATCCTACAGCTCTGCACTGAACTTAACCGACATGAGGGCTTTCCCTCTGAATCTTTCGCCCGATACAACACAATTTCGTTCATTTCCCAAATCACTTCGCTTCTAGTATCACTGTGTCTTCCCTTCTGCCCTCCCTTCTATTGGCCCGCTTGTGACCTCTCATACTACTTGCCCACCATCATACAACTTCTCCATCCTTGCTACAAAAAGTCTTGCCTGGGTTTCACAGAAAAAGCAAAAATGTCGAACTGCAACGATAAACTGTAAGAAGAAAATTAGTCTAAATAAAGGTAACTTGAAGCATGTTTACTGCGTGTTTATTGATGTATATGTGTAAATATATATTTTTAAAGAGTCACGGATTTTCATAAACCCAGAAACAATATTAGTGTGTAATAGTCCGGGGTAATTGAGTGATTCCAATAAACCTGGGCATTACTAACTACACCAATACACACTATTAGTAATAATAACTGATAATAATTACTCATTTCGCTTGATAATGGTGCCTAGTCGACACCGAAACGTCGCCATACTTTCCTTTATATTTCTCAAACTCATTAATTATTCATGAGGTAACCAGCCAATCCGGTGCCTCAAATCCGGTCACATGATGGACCTGGAAACCCCGGAAGTCCGCTCA
Organism: Actinostola sp. cb2023; assembly: GCA_033675265.1. Taxonomy (NCBI): domain Eukaryota; kingdom Metazoa; phylum Cnidaria; class Anthozoa; order Actiniaria; family Actinostolidae; genus Actinostola; species Actinostola sp. cb2023. The sequence goes on along the minus strand of JAUJYZ010001088.1, from coordinate 23,087 downwards.
AGAGTACTTTGAAATGCATTTCAAAGACTTTGAAATGATTTCAAAGTACTCTTTCCTGAGTTCTTATCCCTCACATAACAATCATCGGGACCTTGGATCTCGAATTCGGACTAGACGGGGTTTCCAGTCCTCGGACTGGAAACCACGTCTAGTCCTCATTCTCGGCTTTGAAACATTACTTATTGTACATCTAAATCGTTACTGATAATAATTAGACTCTCACTCTTTTGTTTTCTTTTGTTTCTTTGCATCTAATAAACACTGACAGCTAATTAGTAGTGCCCAGGTTTATTGGAATCACTCTAGAGTGATTCCAATAAACCTGGGCACTACTAATTAGTTGTCAGTGTTTATTGCATGCAAAGAAACAAAAGAAAACATAAGAGTACGTGTCTAATATATAGTGTGTATACTATTGGTGTCAGTAGAGTGCAAACACTAAAACCGTGAAACAATACAAACTATTTAATGCTAAATAGCACCAATGGAACAATAGAAAACAAAAAGACATTGCACTATTTAGTAGAGTGCAAACACTAGAGTGCAATTTAGAAAAGCTTGAAAACTAAATAACTAATTAGTACTAAATAGCACTAATTGAACAATAGAAAACAATAGAAATAGCACTATTTAGTACTATTTAAAGTTAGTAATATTTCACGCTTTTCTAAATTGCACTCTAAGACCGTGAAACAATACAAACTATTTAGTGCTAAATAGCACCAATGAAACAATAGAAAACAAGAGATATTGCACTATTTAGCACTGTTTCACGGTTTTAGTGTTTGCACTCTAATGCCCATGTTTATTGGAATCACTAGTCAAACAAAAGACACGATAACAAATATTCTGTTCTCATTCATTGGGTTACCTGTGGTATTGAGTCGGGTCAAATCGGTCAGCAGTGTTACCCATGACCGTCATCCAAGATGGCGGACGTATCGAGTTTTGTCGACAAAACAATTTATTTGCTAAATATCGAAAGAAAAGCTGAAGTAGATGAAGCAAGAGCCACTCAAGAGAATTGTAGCTTAAACGAGCTTCAGAAGAAAGGCGTATGTTTGTTGAAATTACGCGTACGTAGTCGGTGCACTGGTTTATATGGCAGAGATTTGCTGACATTTGAGAGTGCAAGAGTCGTTGATGGTGGAACGCTTCCTGCTCATCGTATTACTCCAGGTTCTCTTTACTGACTTTTATTTGATGTATAACAATGTCGTTATGGTGCAAACCATATGTCCGTGAAAAAGAGTGATTCCAATAAACCTGGGCATTAAGTATTTACCTACAATGTACTCCGATACACACTATTAGACAATCACTCTTTTGTTTTCTTTTGCTTCTTTGCATCTAATAAACACTGACAGCTAATTAGTAGTGCCCAGGTTTATTGGAATCACTCGGAATCACTGTAGTACTATTACTAAATAGTGCTATCTCCATTGTTTTCTATTGTTTCATGCCTATTTAGTACTAATTAGTTAGTACTGTTTCACTAATTAGTTAGTCCCGGCCATACCAATCGATAAAAATCGATCATCGGAAAGTAATCGAATTCATCGATATTAATCGATAATAATCATTTGATTAGTATTGATTGATATCGGTAATTGATGATAATCGATACTCACAACCCAAGTGTCCTTGATTATATCTATTAATATCAAATATTATCGATTATCATCGATTTCTAAAATTCACCACGGCGAATATGATACGCGATCTACAAATGTGAATAGATCGCATACGTTCGACACCGGTCACTGTGAAATTTGCCCCTATAATATTATGATTTATGTACGAGAGGCACTTACAAGTCTTCAATAAAATATGTTGTGTCATAGCATCTTCTCTCTAGTTAATGTACAGCCACATATCAAGGATTTCTAAGCATCGATGAAAATCAATAATTATCGATGGAAATCGATACTCACACAATGACGTAAGCCATTGTAATTTTTTTGCAACTTGTGAAGAGCTATATTGTAATCATAGTTGGCAAATTTACATTAATAATTACAAAGTCAATATGACGTCAATGTTTACAAACCGAGATAGTAATATTGGCTACTGCCTTTCACGGTACTGGCTGCATGTACACATGGCAGTTTTTTTTTTTCCGATTGCACTTGTGTTGATATTCCCACCCCCCCTCCTCCCCCCAAAAATGTGTTTAATTTTTCCTGCAGCGAATTCATGATTATTTAACAGATTATTTAACAGATTGACATCAAAATGTGGTTGAGACGAAGTCGAGCAAAATGGAATCTACATGTACATTTGTTTTTATATATTATTTTGAGAATTTGAGTGATTTTGTGATGTCATCTGTACTCTTATAACACACGGCCCTCGACCAATCAAAGCGTGCATAATATACCAATTATAATAATAATAATATTTATTGCTTATATTACCCATTATTATATACATGTACACCAATATAAATACAAACTGTTGCAAAATCAATTGTGACAAGTGACAGTTATTTGATTACAGATGCACAGTATTGTACATACTTGAACAGACAAATGTATTCTCGACCATTGCCTAAATACTACCAGTTGTATTGTACATGTACAGCTATTTCAAAAAACGTTGAATACTGCATACTGAATAGTGCATTCCAAGACCAAAGGGCATTGTGGGCCTCATTCGTTTTGAAATAAAAAGTAAATATACAGCGATTTGTTCGCCATATGGAGCTAGTATATTGTTTCTGATGGAATACACAAATTTATATTACTTTAGACAATATTACACGAGTCCCAAAATGCATTTCGGTCTTGGAATACACTATTTAGAATGCAGTATTCAGTATCAACGTTTTTTGAAATAGCTGTATACAATGTACATGTACATGTATGTACTACATACATGTATGTACATATTGTTCAAGTATATAGCTAATTGCATAATCGTTGTCTGGTCGAAAATCATGAAATCTATGACCACAAGGAATTTTGGGAAATTAAAACTCTCAGATAACACCGTCAAATCATCGGCCCTTTTATCCAGACTTGTAGGATCTTAATTAAATGTTCATATACCTTCAAAACTACGAGAACATTGAATATACATTACAAGTATCTGTATGTAATGTGGCTCATGAACTGATTTCCCATCCATCCTTGCGGTCTCAGCTTCTATGATTTATGATTTTCAACCCGACAACGATTATGCAATTAGCTATATGTACTATGTACAGTTGAACATGTATGTAATACTACTACAATGTGTAATAACAATATAGAGTACAAAACACTTCAACACAACATGCATTATAAAAGGGCCTGTGCCAAGCAGCTCTCACCTTCAGTTGTCAGTCATCTGTCAAAGTGTTAAGAGCTCTGACAGAGCGGTCAGCTAACCAGACACAAAATTTGAATTCAAAAGTGGTTTGTCAATAATTTCCTTCAGTTGCTACTACATGTATTTAGGATGCGTTTGATTGACCATATTCCAGAACAGGAATACACAGAATAAACACTTGGATGCTTTTATTTCAGCACATTTAAAATTCCAAAACTGTTCCTTGTAACTTTATTATGGTACAACAAGGAATCGTTTCATTTTACTGTGTGACAGCGATTCGTGTATTCCTATTCTGGAATAAGGTCAATCGAACGCACCCTTAGTACTTCAAATGTGTTTGGATGGATGAAAACACTGTTCCTTGTGTAGCTTCTCAAACCATTAATAATTTTTGGAGAAATTCAAGGCAACAGTTCATGAAATGTTCTAATGAAGACCACATCCAGTATCCAAATCTCCTTCACGGCAGTGATTTTGTTTGTTTTGTAGGACTCATGAATTATTAATGAGTGAGAAAGGTTTATGAAAATCACTCTAATAGTTTAAATATGATTGTTTATATAGGTGATATTGTTGGTGTTTTCACCATGTGGTTTCAGCCAATAGTTCTAATAGTTTATGATTGTTTATATAGGTGATATTGTTGGTGTTTCACCATGTGGTTCAGCCAATAGTTCTAATAGTTTATGATTGTTTATATAGGTGATATTGTTGGTGTTTCACCATGTGGTTCAGCCAATAGTTCTAATGAGATATGTTCTGGTATTGTATCCCGAGTATCCCAGACAACTGTCATTGTTGCATTTGATGAGTCTGCCAGTACAGAAGACATTGATCATGAAGGACGGTATAGATTAAATCGTCTGGCTAATGACGTCACTTACAAAAGAATAAAGAGGTATATAATTCAAACATTGTACATCCACATGTATTTGTCTGTGACATTTTAAGAATTTGTTTATCAGTAATAATAATAAAAATTAAAATAATAATGAAAGTTCTTTGAAAATGCCGAATAACAAGACTGAAGGCTTCGTAAGTTGTTGTTGGTTCTTTGCAAACGACGAATATAAACAAGACCATAATTTCACCATCGGATAATGAGATGCACTGTGGTACCATCTGTCACCACTCGTATCCGACGGTGACTATCCAGCCGGCCCTGCGGCAAAGATATGTAATATATGCGATATGGCACATGGTGACCAAACCACCAATTTCACCATCGGATAATGAGATGCACCGTGGTACCATCATCCTCTGGCACCCAGGGTGTCAGGGGAGGGGAGGGGGAAGAGAGGGGGGACTTCACCATCTGATACCGTGGTAAATCAACTTTCACCATCTGTATCAGGTGGTGAGTATTGGACATGTGTGCTTGATGGCATAACTGGTATCAGTAGCGCGCGCACTTCACTCACTAAAATTGTATTAATTTTTTTTAGCACGGTTGAAGCTGTTCTATTTGTTAATAAATAATTAGTGCACATACTGTATATCATACATATCTGCATATTTTTGTTCAGTAAATGTAATTGAAGAACAGTATATGGTGACTTGTGATCAAAAGCCTCCAGGAGAAATTCGATTTCAATCAGAGTTTGTTATATTGCATGGTCTGTTATCTTCATTAATGTTGATCAAAGTCCAAATTCTCCTTTGCAACCCAAAGAGCCTCAAAGAGAATGAGTTTGCTATTGTATACATACATGTACAGCTTATTAGATGTTTTCTCGGGTATTACGGGCTGATATTTTACGAGTTGCGAATGTATTTTTCCGAGCCCGCAGGGCGAGGAAAAATGCGAGCAAACGAGTAAAATGTCAGCCCGTAATACCCGAGAAAACATCTAATGAGGGATTTATTATATAAATGTGATGTAATTTTATCATAATATTGTTTTTTGAGTTGTTTTTGAGTTGTGAACAGGGGCATTACGGATTTCTACAGGGCATTAACGTGTCATATCGGCCTCAAAAATGACCAAATTTGGTAAAATTACGTCACAGATATATAATAAATGTAGTTATCCTACACAGACATTTTTAGTTCTGTCACGCAATGCTCCCTTATGGCTGCAGAGGAAACATGGACCCCTTTAATTATGTCTCTATTTTGTCATTGCTATGACAGATCTAACCAAGTACAGAGAAGGCCCGCATCACATCTAATTGATCTTTTATTCTTATTCTTATTCTTATTATTATTCTTATTCTTATTTATTATTATTATTATTATTATTATATTTTGTCAGTGCTATGACAGATCTAACCAAGTACAGAGAAGGCCCAGCATCACATCTAATTGATCTTTATTATTATTATATTATTATTTATTATTATTATTTATTATTATTATTATTATTATATTTTGTCAGTGCTATGACAGATCTAACCAAGTACAGAGAAGGCCCAGTATCACATCTACATGTAATTGATCTTTAATTATTATTATTATTATTATTTATTATTATTATTATTATTATTATATTTTGTCAGTGCTATGACAGATCTAACCAAGTACAGAGAAGGCCCAGCGTCACATCTAATTGATGTTTTATTTGGAAGTGCAGAGGTTGGTCCCCCCTTGCAATCAGAGCACCTTGAACGGTACAAAAATCCTGATGCCTCTGCATCAGTTTTCTTTAATCCTTCTCTAAATGAGTCCCAGAGGAATGCCGTTAGCTTTGCTTTGAGCCAGAGGGAGATTGCCGTGGTTCATGGACCCCCTGGAACTGGGAAAACTACTACGGTGGTAGAAATCATCTTACAGGCAGTGAAGAATCTAGGAATGAAGGTACAGTAAGAACTTGTTGTTATTTACACAGGTACAACCTCACTTTTCCATTGGTATTTGAAGCACACACAGAGAGAGAGATTAGCGAACTTCAGATCCAACTATGAGTATGAGTACTAGCTAGTACAAGTTTTCCAAATTGGACCAGTGTTCATCATGGTCAATAAAAATCATAGTCAATTTTTGTTATTTACAATCTAAAGTTTAAATCTACGTTACCACGACCGCAATTATGAAATGTGTAGTGCCAATCTTCGCATGCTCCAAAAAACTCATACTCATTCTCGTACTCGTAGTCAGATCTGAATTTTCATGCAGCAGAGATCAGACAAAGTTTACTGTCTCAGAGAGGTGCACATCTACATGTATTTCTGAAAAGCCCCATGGGGAGAATTATTAAAGTAATATATACTACACTTGACAATTTGACAAGGTTGCAAAAATTAAACATATATTAATAAATTAACAAGTCGCAAACAGTTTGTGATCTTATGACAAATCTCATTATTTGTCTCAATTGATGGGCAAATACTGCCCTCCATGTGCCTATAAAATACATACTCTGCTTGATAGCACATGCAGGGCAGTGTTTGGCTAGACTACAGAATACAGGGCCTCGTTCTTCAAAGAGTGCCGACACAGTGGTCCTGAGTGGCCCTGTATTCTGTAGCTGCACCTTTGTATCATCGTCAACCTTTGATGCTTTACATGTACATGCAAATACCTCTCACTTACTTTAGCTTTACTTTTTGCTAACTTCTCAACCAGATTATCAACAGCAATATTCGAAGGAGCACAAGCAAGAACCTACAAATCACAATACTCTACATTTTACATGTTATAAAGTGAAACATGTCACATAATGGAAATAATATTAATAATAATAATAATAATTTGATAAAGAAACTACAGTATGATGAGTGTAGACAGAACAAATGTTCGGAAAAAATCAGACGCCTTGAGCGGAATTCGAACCTACGACACCCGATTTCATGACAGGTGCTCTACCCACTGAGCTACCGAGGCAACTACCGTAATAATAATTTAATAATAATAATAATAATAAAATAATAATAATAATATTATTATTATTATGTCATAAGATCACAAACTGTTTGCGACTTGTTACATTTATTAATATAATTTAATTTTGCAACCTGGTCAAATTGTCAAGTGTAGATATATATTACTTTAATAATTCTCCCCATGGGGCTTTTCAGAATACATGTAGATGTGCACCTCTCTGAGACAGTAAACTTTGTCTGATCTCTGCTGCATGAACTTCAGATCTGACTACGAGTACGAGAATGAGTATGAGTTTTGAGCATGCGAAGATTGGCACTACCATTTCATAAATTGCAGTCGTGGTCACGTAGATTTAAACTTTAGATTGTAAATAACAAAAATTGACTATGATTTTATTGACCATGATGAACACTGGTCCAATTTGGAAAACTTGTACTAGCTAGTACTCATACTCATAGTTGGATCTGAAGTTCGCTAATCTCTCTCTCTGTGTGTGCTTCAAATACCAATGGAAAAGTGAGGTTGTACCTGTGTAAATAACAACAAGTTCTTACTGTACCTTCATTCCTAGATTCTTCACTGCCTGTAAGATGATTTCTACCACCGTAGTAGTTTTCCCAGTTCCAGGGGGTCCATGAACCACGGCAATCTCCCTCTGGCTCAAAGCAAAGCTAACGGCATTCCTCTGGGACTCATTTAGAGAAGGATTAAAGAAAAACTGATGCAGAGGCATCAGGATTTTTGTACCGTTCAAGGTGCTCTGATTGCAAGGGGGGACCAACCTCTGCACTTCCAAATAAAACATCAATTAGATGTGACGCTGGGCCTTCTCTGTACTTGGTTAGATCTGTCATAGCACTGACAAAATATAATAATAATAATAATAATAATAAATAATAATAATAATAATAATAAAAGATCAATTACATGTAGATGTGATACTGGGCCTTCTCTGTACTTGGTTAGATCTGTCATAGCACTGACAAAATATAATAATAATAATAATAATAAATAATAATAATAAATAATAATAATAATAATAATAAAAGATCAATTAGATGTGATGCTGGGCCTTCTCTGTACTTGGTTAGATCTGTCATAGCACTGACAAAATATAATAATAATAATAATAATAATAAATAAGAATAAGAATAATAAATAAGAATAAGAATAAGAATAAAAGATCAATTAGATGTGATGCTGGGCCTTCTCTGTACTTGGTTAGATCTGTCATAGCAATGACAAAATAGAGACATAATTAAAGGGGTCCATGTTTCCTCTGCAGCCATAAGGGAGCATTGCGTGACAGAACTAAAAATGTCTGTGTAGGATAACTACATTTATTATATATCTGTGACGTAATTTTACCAAATTTGGTCATTTTTGAGGGCCGATATGACACGTTAATGCCCTGTAGAAATCCGTAATGCCCTGTTCACAACTCAAAAAAAACTCAAAAAACAATATTATGATAAAATTACATCACATTTATATAATAAATCCCTCATTAGATGTTTTCTCGGGTATTACGGGCTGACATTTTACTCGTTGCTCGCATTTTTCCTCGCCCTGCGGGCTCGGAAAAATACATTCGCAACTCGTAAAATATCAGCCCGTAATACCCGAGAAAACATCTAATAAGCTGTACATGTATGTATACAATAGCAAACTCATTCTCTTTGAGGCTCTTTGGGTTGCAAAGGAGAATTTGGACTTTGATCAACATTAATGAAGATAACAGACCATGCAATATAACAAACTCTGATTGAAATCGAATTTCTCCTGGAGGCTTTTGATCACAAGTCACATATACTGTTCTTCAATTACATTTACTGAACAAAAATGCAGATATGTATGATATACAGTATGTGCACTAATTATTTATTAACAAATAGAACAGCTTCAACCGTGCTAAAAAAAATTAATACAATTTTAGTGAGTGAAGTGCGCGCGCTACTGATACCAGTTATGCCATCAAGCACACATGTCCAATACTCACCACCTGATACAGATGGTGAAAGTTGATTTACCACGGTATCAGATGGTGAAGTCCCCCTCTCTCTTCCCCCTCCCCTCCCCTGACACCCTGGGTGCCAGAGGATGATGGTACCACGGTGCATCTCATTATCCGATGGTGAAATTGGTGGTTTGGTCACCATGTGCCATATCGCATATATTACATATCTTTGCCGCAGGGCCGGCTGGATAGTCACCGTCGGATACGAGTGGTGACAGATGGTACCACAGTGCATCTCATTATCCGATGGTGAAATTATGGTCTTGTTTATATTCGTCGTTTGCAAAGAACCAACAACAACTTACGAAGCCTTCAGTCTTGTTATTCGGCATTTTCAAAGAACTTTCATTATTATTTTAATTTTTATTATTATTACTGATAAACAATTCTTAAAATGTCACAGACAAATACATGTGGATGTACAATGTTTGAATTATATACCTCTTTATTCTTTTGTAAGTGACGTCATTAGCCAGACGATTTAATCTATACCGTCCTTCATGATCAATGTCTTCTGTACTGGCAGACTCATCAAATGCAACAATGACAGTTGTCTGGGATACTCGGGATACAATACCAGAACATATCTCATTAGAACTATTGGCTGAACCACATGGTGAAACACCAACAATATCACCTATATAAACAATCATAAACTATTAGAACTATTGGCTGAACCACATGGTGAAACACCAACAATATCACCTATATAAACAATCATAAACTATTAGAACTATTGGCTGAACCACATGGTGAAACACCAACAATATCACCTATATAAAACAATCATATTTAAACTATTAGAGTGATTTTCATAAACCTTTCTCACTCATTAATAATTCATGAGTCCTACAAAACAAACAAAATCACTGCCGTGAAGGAGATTTGGATACTGGATGTGGTCTTCATTAGAACATTTCATGAACTGTTGCCTTGAATTTCTCCAAAAATTATTAATGGTTTGAGAAGCTACACAAGGAAACAGTGTTTCATCCATCCAAACACATTGAAGTACTAAGGGTGCGTTCGATTGACCTTATTCCAGAATAGGAATACACGAATCGCTGTCACACAGTAAAATGAAACGATTCCTTGTTGTACCATAATAAAGTTACAAGGAACAGTTTGGAATTTTAAATGTGCTGAAATAAAAGCATCCAAGTGTTTATTCTGTGTATTCCTGTTCTGGAATATGGTCAATCAAACGCATCCTAAATACATGTAGTAGCAACTGAAGGAAATTATTGACAAACCACTTTTGAATTCAAATTTTGTGTCTGGTTAGCTGACCGCTCTGTCAGAGCTCTTAACACTTTGACAGATGACTGACAACTGAAGGTGAGAGCTGCTTGGCACAGGCCCTTTATAATGCATGTTGTGTTGAAGTGTTTGTACTCTATATTGTTATTACACATTGTAGTAGTATTACATACATGTTCAACTGTACATAGTACATATAGCTAATTGCATAATCGTTGTCGGGTTGAAAATCATAAATCATAGAAGCTGAGACCGCAAGGATGGATGGGAAATCAGTTCATGAGCCACATTACATACAGATACTTGTAATGTATATTCAATGTTCTCGTAGTTTTGAAGGTATATGAACATTTAATTAAGATCCTACAAGTCTGGATAAAAGGGCCGATGATTTGACGGTGTTATCTGAGAGTTTTAATTTCCCAAAATTCCTTGTGGTCATAGATTTCATGATTTTCGACCAGACAACGATTATGCAATTAGCTATATACTTGAACAATATGTACATACATGTATGTAGTACATACATGTACATGTACATTGTATACAGCTATTTCAAAAAACGTTGATACTGAATACTGCATTCTAAATAGTGTATTCCAAGACCGAAATGCATTTTGGGACTCGTGTAATATTGTCTAAAGTAATATAAATTTGTGTATTCCATCAGAAACAATATACTAGCTCCATATGGCGAACAAATCGCTGTATATTTACTTTTTATTTCAAAACGAATGAGGCCCACAATGCCCTTTGGTCTTGGAATGCACTATTCAGTATGCAGTATTCAACGTTTTTTGAAATAGCTGTACATGTACAATACAACTGGTAGTATTTAGGCAATGGTCGAGAATACATTTGTCTGTTCAAGTATGTACAATACTGTGCATCTGTAATCAAATAACTGTCACTTGTCACAATTGATTTGCAACAGTTTGTATTTATATTGGTGTACATGTATATAATAATGGGTAATATAAGCAATAAATATTATTATTATTATAATTGGTATATTATGCACGCTTTGATTGGTCGAGGGCCGTGTGTTATAAGAGTACAGATGACATCACAAAATCACTCAAATTCTCAAAATAATATATAAAAACAAATGTACATGTAGATTCCATTTTGCTCGACTTCGTCTCAACCACATTTTGATGTCAATCTGTTAAATAATCTGTTAAATAATCATGAATTCGCTGCAGGAAAAATTAAACACATTTTTGGGGGGGAGGGGGGGGGTGGGAATATCAACACAAGTGCAATCGGAAAAAAAAAAACTGCCATGTGTACATGCAGCCAGTACCGTGAAAGGCAGTAGCCAATATTACTATCTCGGTTTGTAAACATTGACGTCATATTGACTTTGTAATTATTAATGTAAATTTGCCAACTATGATTACAATATAGCTCTTCACAAGTTGCAAAAAAATTACAATGGCTTACGTCATTGTGTGAGTATCGATTTCCATCGATAATTATTGATTTTCATCGATGCTTAGAAATCCTTGATATGTGGCTGTACATTAACTAGAGAGAAGATGCTATGACACAACATATTTTATTGAAGACTTGTAAGTGCCTCTCGTACATAAATCATAATATTATAGGGGCAAATTTCACAGTGACCGGTGTCGAACGTATGCGATCTATTCACATTTGTAGATCGCGTATCATATTCGCCGTGGTGAATTTTAGAAATCGATGATAATCGATAATATTTGATATTAATAGATATAATCAAGGACACTTGGGTTGTGAGTATCGATTATCATCAATTACCGATATCAATCAATACTAATCAAATGATTATTATCGATTAATATCGATGAATTCGATTACTTTCCGATGATCGATTTTTATCGATTGGTATGGCCGGGACTAACTAATTAGTGAAACAGTACTAACTAATTAGTACTAAATAGGCATGAAACAATAGAAAACAATGGAGATAGCACTATTTAGTAATAGTACTACAGTGATTCCGAGTGATTCCAATAAACCTGGGCACTACTAATTAGCTGTCAGTGTTTATTAGATGCAAAGAAGCAAAAGAAAACAAAAGAGTGATTGTCTAATAGTGTGTATCGGAGTACATTGTAGGTAAATACTTAATGCCCAGGTTTATTGGAATCACTCTTTTTCACGGACATATGGTTTGCACCATAACGACATTGTTATACATCAAATAAAAGTCAGTAAAGAGAACCTGGAGTAATACGATGAGCAGGAAGCGTTCCACCATCAACGACTCTTGCACTCTCAAATGTCAGCAAATCTCTGCCATATAAACCAGTGCACCGACTACGTACGCGTAATTTCAACAAACATACGCCTTTCTTCTGAAGCTCGTTTAAGCTACAATTCTCTTGAGTGGCTCTTGCTTCATCTACTTCAGCTTTTCTTTCGATATTTAGCAAATAAATTGTTTTGTCGACAAAACTCGATACGTCCGCCATCTTGGATGACGGTCATGGGTAACACTGCTGACCGATTTGACCCGACTCAATACCACAGGTAACCCAATGAATGAGAACAGAATATTTGTTATCGTGTCTTTTGTTTGACTAGTGATTCCAATAAACATGGGCATTAGAGTGCAAACACTAAAACCGTGAAACAGTGCTAAATAGTGCAATATCTCTTGTTTTCTATTGTTTCATTGGTGCTATTTAGCACTAAATAGTTTGTATTGTTTCACGGTCTTAGAGTGCAATTTAGAAAAGCGTGAAATATTACTAACTTTAAATAGTACTAAATAGTGCTATTTCTATTGTTTTCTATTGTTCAATTAGTGCTATTTAGTACTAATTAGTTATTTAGTTTTCAAGCTTTTCTAAATTGCACTCTAGTGTTTGCACTCTACTAAATAGTGCAATGTCTTTTGTTTTTCTATTGTTCCATTGGTGCTATTTAGCATTAAATAGTTTGTATTGTTTCACGGTTTTAGTGTTTGCACTCTACTGACACCAATAGTATACACACTATATATTAGACACGTACTCTTATGTTTTCTTTTGTTTCTTTGCATGCAATAAACACTGACAACTAATTAGTAGTGCCCAGGTTTATTGGAATCACTCTAGAGTGATTCCAATAAACCTGGGCACTACTAATTAGCTGTCAGTGTTTATTAGATGCAAAGAAACAAAAGAAAACAAAAGAGTGAGAGTCTAATTATTATCAGTAACGATTTAGATGTACAATAAGTAATGTTTCAAAGCCGAGAATGAGGACTAGACGTGGTTTCCAGTCCGAGGACTGGAAACCCCGTCTAGTCCGAATTCGAGATCCAAGGTCCCGATGATTGTTATGTGAGGGATAAGAACTCAGGAAAGAGTACTTTGAAATCATTTCAAAGTCTTTGAAATGCATTTCAAAGTACTCTTGAGCGGACTTCCGGGGTTTCCAGGTCCATCATGTGACCGGATTTGAGGCACCGGATTGGCTGGTTACCTCATGAATAATTAATGAGTTTGAGAAATATAAAGGAAAGTATGGCGACGTTTCGGTGTCGACTAGGCACCATTATCAAGCGAAATGAGTAATTATTATCAGTTATTATTACTAATAGTGTGTATTGGTGTAGTTAGTAATGCCCAGGTTTATTGGAATCACTCAATTACCCCGGACTATTACACACTAATATTGTTTCTGGGTTTATGAAAATCCGTGACTCTTTAAAAATATATATTTACACATATACATCAATAAACACGCAGTAAACATGCTTCAAGTTACCTTTATTTAGACTAATTTTCTTCTTACAGTTTATCGTTGCAGTTCGACATTTTTGCTTTTTCTGTGAAACCCAGGCAAGACTTTTTGTAGCAAGGATGGAGAAGTTGTATGATGGTGGGCAAGTAGTATGAGAGGTCACAAGCGGGCCAATAGAAGGGAGGGCAGAAGGGAAGACACAGTGATACTAGAAGCGAAGTGATTTGGGAAATGAACGAAATTGTGTTGTATCGGGCGAAAGATTCAGAGGGAAAGCCCTCATGTCGGTTAAGTTCAGTGCAGAGCTGTAGGATGTGTAAGGTTGGGGATGTTTAGGTGGAGGACGTACGGACGGGGTCAGTATGGTCTGGATTTATTTGAAGGGAGAGAGGGGGATAGAATTGTGCTTCGCAAATGAAGAAATGAAAGGGATGTAGTTGGAGAAAAAAATAGTATTGATCAGAGAGATGGGGGAAGGTGAGTACGCTGAAGGGAAGGATGAGAGCATTATTGTTGGGGAAGGCCGGAGTGAGAAGTAAGGCTATAATATTATTCATAGCCAAAGGAAAACGGTGGGAAAGCTAAATTAATGATTAAGACTGCCATTTGGGTCAGTACAGAAAGAAGCATTACACTCAGTGCTTAACTCTTAATTCGGTTTAGTTTTAACTCCTTATTTTAGTAATGGTTTTCGGTCAGCAGTTTCCAGTTAGCCGGCGCAGTTCGCTTTACAGGTCAGCCGTGAGTCGTTACCGCAGCAAGCATCATACACGTACATCGCACGTGCTTTAGCGCGAGCCTCATCAACCCCTGCCTTATACACCCAGAACGCCTGGTCTGCCATCAGCTGAATTAGGGCAATCAAGTTGTGCTTGGATAGCTTGTCAAAGGCTTTCTGCATATAAACAGAGTCGCTCTTCTTCTTGGAATCACTCATGGAATAGTCTCCCCGGTAGAAGATGTCAACCACGATGTCTTTGGCAACAGGATGCAAGTCTTTGAACTTTAAGGCATTCTTTGTGTACTTCTTGATCATCTTCATGGCGGTTTTGGTTATTCTGCGGTACTCGATCTCAAAGAGGCTCTTTTGCTGTTGTCTTGTGATTTTGAGATTACCAAGATTTTCTTTCTGTGAAATGACAAGGACCAGATGTCCATAAGTAGGAGCATCAATGTAGCATTAAAATCTGTCACGGCGTTTGAACAAGTTTGACTATTTTTAGAGCACAAAATTGACCAATCACTGTTGCTGCAAATTAATGAGTTGCGGCAAATAAAACGAGTTGCTGCAAATAAAACGAGTTGTTGCAAATAAAGCTGACGAGTTGCTACAAATAAAACGAGTTGCTGCAGATATAATGAGTTGCTGTAAATAAAACGAGTTGCTGCAAATAAAACGAGTGGCTGCAAATAAAACGAGTTGTTGCAAATAAAACTGACGAGTTGCTACAAATAAAACGAGTGGCTGCAAATAAAACGAGTTGTTGCAAATAAAACTGACGAGTTGCTACAAATAAAACGAGTGGCTGCAAATAAAACGAGTTGTTGCAAATAAAACTGACGAGTTGCTACAAATAAAACGAGTGGCTGCAGATATAACGAGTTGCAGCAAATAAAACGAGTTGCTGCAAATAAAACGAGTTGTTGCAAATAAACTGACGAGTTGCTACAAATAAAACGAGTTGCTGCAGATATAACGAGTTGCTGCAAATAAAACGAGTTGCTGCAAATAAAACGAGTGGCTGCAAATAAAACGAGTTGTTGCAAATAAAACTGACGAGTTGCTACAAATAAAAGGAGTGGCTGCAAATAAAACGAGTTGTTGCAAATAAAACTGACGAGTTGCTACAAATAAAACGAGTGGCTGCAGATATAACGAGTTGCAGCAAATAAATCGAATTGCTGCAAATAAAACGAGTTGTTGCAAATAAACTGACGAGTTGCTACAAATAAAAACGAGTTGCTGCAGATATAACGAGTTGCTGCAAATAAAACGATTGCTGCAAATAAAACGAGTTGCAGCAAATAAAACGAGTTAGTGCAAATAAAACGAGTTGCAGCAAATAAAACGAGTTGCTACAAATCAAACCGGAAGTGCACAGTGATTGGTCAATTTCGAGAAATCGTGTTCTAAAAATAGCCAATCTTGTTCAAACGCCGTGACATGTAGACCCAATATGTAGCATGGATGCTCCTACTTATGGGCTCCTGCAAGGTCACAGTCTTCTAAACCAACAACGACAATAATAATAAGCTTCAGGGGTGATTCAGCTGCGTGCCCGGACGTTTTTGGGTCTATCGAGAAACCGGCACGCCAGCTCTCGCTTGCATCCCATCACATGACTTTCCCCAATAGTTTTTATTAAGTTGATCTGATAATTTACCTGGATCCATTTTCTTGCTTTGTCGCCAGTCAAACCGGTAGCATTCTTCAACTTGTCAGCGGTCTTACTATTTATGCCAGCCGCGACCAGGTCTTTCTTGATCTGCTTTGGCTTTTTATCTCTGACGTCATAGCCTCGACCAATGGTCACCCCTGAAGACTTGCTGAACACGTGGAGTTTGCGGCTGAAGCGGGAACTGTTAGGATTGTCGTCTCCTTCGGCTTTGAAAGTGAACATTCCTTTCTTTACGGTCAAATGTGGGTCTAGGTCGAGAAATGAACAATAATAATACATAATAATAATGTTATATACATGTATGTTATATAGCGCAAATAGTCTCCTTCACAGTTCCCTGTGCCATCTTGAAAGGTAGCCGTGCCTTTGCATTGAACGGTGACCTTGGACAATTATATTATTCACGTTTCTCTATCACTGCAAGGTCACCGTTGGTCTCGCGTCGTGCAAAGGCACGGCTACCTTTCAAGAGGGCGTCGGGAACTGTGAAGGGGAATATTGGCAGCAGCAGCAGCTTATTAATCCGATATTTCTTGATGGTCTGGGAGGGAGGGTGAACGTGCAATAGAAAACGTTCACAAAACATTCCTCCATGGAGCCGTTCCCACGGATCTTCAGCTGATCTCACTTTGTCATTCTTTCGTTAGAGGCGTTTTCTTATAAGTGGGAAAGTTACGGTATCGTGCCGTATTGAAAGAGTTTGATTGGATGAGATGCATCTGCATCCATTTTGATTGGTTCAGAAAGGAAGCCATTTGAGTGTCACGGGACCATAGGTTTCCCACTCGCACGAAAACACTCTACATCAGCATGTGACTTTAAGCTGCACAAGGTTTATTAATCGAAACGTATCACAGAGCTAGCAGATGTAAATAATGCTGAGGTGAGCATCAATTCGCAAAGCATTGTGGATGAATGAACAGTCGAAATGTTTTAGAATCGTTTTCGTACGTATCAGTGGGAAGTACCGTATCCAAGCATTCTGATTGGTTGAGCAATGAATTTGCGCGCTGTGATTGGTTGATATTAGAATGTCTTCGATTCTGTACTGCGACCGTAACTCCGTGCCGTAGGTTTCCCTTTCAAAAGATAACGACTCTAGTAACAATCACCCGATAAGGACTCAGATAATACAATGAAAACATAGGAAACAAAACTATAAAAAATGCTGTGAAATACTGAAGAAATGGTGAACTCTAAGCGTGCGTCCATGGAGTTTTTTTACAATAACTTACAAATTTCTCGCGCGCTGATTGGTTAATGTTCATCATCAATAAAAGGACAGACAGATTAAAACAAAATGGCGCGTAAAAAGAAAACGTTTTCACTTTGATCCTGATCACGTCAGCGTGTGTACATTGAGTTATGGGATGCACACTCGCGCACGCTAATTAACCAATAATAATAATAATAATAATAATAATAATAATAATAATAATAATAATAGTAATAATAATAGTAATAATAATGAACTTCATTCATGTGTCAAACGTATTTAGCACAGATGCTAATAGACCTTATGCATAATATAATGACGTAATATGACTACAACTACCAGAATGCTTTGCGCATCTTCTTTTGTGAGATAATTAGTACCCTTTGTCTTAGTGAATTGTGAACTGCTTATTAAACATTACTTGGCAGCTAAAACTGAATTACGTAATTTACAATTGAATGAATTACCTCACGAGCGAATACAAATCTAGAAAAAAAATAATTCGCAAAGCATTCTGGTAGTTGTAATCACATTACACCAGTATGCATAAGGTTTATTGGAAACATAACATAACTACAACATAACTACCAATCAGAGCGCGCGTCATAATTTAGCTATGTTATAAAGTGCATTTACCAAGAGGTGAGGTTGGACGAAGCGTTGTCGATAGCGGTGCCTGCGTTGTCACGAGACCTGGAAATAATCATTGAACTATCACGATGATGATTATGATGATAATAATAATAATAATAATAATAATAATAATAATAATAATAATAATAATAATCATAATCATAATCATAATCATAATTATAATCATAATCATAATAATAGTTCGATATGATTTGAATTATGCAGCCTCCATTTCAACATATTTGATGGTTGGCAAATCACAAGGCAAAGAAGACCGAATGCAAAAATGGCTGCCAATTTGAATCACAATTGTTTTGGACTGACTAGCTTCGTGTCCATGATGCTGCTCAAAAGAGATTTCACATGGACACGAGGTTAGTCAGTCCAAAACAATGACTATTTAGATTGGGGATTTTTCATATGGTCTATAAGGGATAATGGGAATATAACGTATTTTTTTGGTCACCGTTGTTCTAAATTTCGAGAAAATTAACTTTCAGATGGGCCACCGTAGTAGTGTTTGTAAATATATGTAAATATAAATACACCTAAGGTGAAAACTAAGCTATATACACCTATTCCAAATATCGTTGTCCGGGCTGAAAGCAACAAGCAAGAAACTGACGACCGCAAAGGACTTTGGGAATCTCAGTCCTAATTTATTTATTTATCCGTGCTACTTGAGAAGTTATCCCTACGAGCGTTGAATAGCAATCACTTGGAACTATTCGGCCATTTGAAAATGCATGTTGTCAAAATGTCTACGGATGAATAAATGAATAAAGAGAAAGTCCCAATGCCCTTTGCGGTCGTCAGCAGGAGCCTCGTTGACTATCTGCTCATAGCCAACTCGGACTCGTTGTCTAATTGTTAACTAGTTAAAATCTTTTTTTGATATTCCAGATGGAAGTACTATATTTTTATGAATCTTTAGAGGAGTCAGTGATGTCATCTACTCAACGCAACATTCAGCTCCATACATTTCTTTGTAGTTTTGTGATCAAAATATCTCAATGTTTTGTTCAGATAACAGCTCTGCATTGAACAAAACTGGTCAGACAATCACTCCAAAGCACAAATAATGTAAGAAAACTCCTTCATCCAAACTTTTAGCTTCATAGAATTAAAATAATTCAAGAAATTAAACACAAAGAAATGTATGGAGCGAAGCCGTGTTGATTGTTTGGGTTGAGTAGATGACCCCACTGACACTTCTAAAGATTCATAAAAATGTAATACTTCCCATTGGAATTTTGAGAAAAAAAAATAAACCAGTGATTGTATGGCTCTTTGAGATTATTTCAGTGAAGTTTCAGCTAAATTAAATTTCGAACGATTTTCGTCAGAGTCCCCCTTTAATAAGACAGTGTAAATGTTAACTATAATTTTTTTGAACAGCTTGAAAAGCTCCAACCTTCGTTTGATATTTTGCACTTCTAATAAGACTGACTCTAAATGCACGTCACGCATTCTTATATCCAACCGCTATTAAAAACGCGTTGGGCAAACATCAATGTGTTGTGCATCAAAGCTTCGAGAATCGTCACTGACATGCTTAAAAATATTTGCTTGGGAGAATTTCACTTTGTAAAAACCTTATCATTCTCGTCCCCAGACCCTTCTCAGCTTTCTAACGAAAAATCGTAGGCTCTGGTAAGAGACGTCTCAAGCCTCAATTTGATTGGTCGAAATCATTCCATGCGTAATTAGCGACAAATATGCACAACTACAATAATATGCAAAGAGAATACGAATTGTGGCACTTTTCAAATCTTCCGTAATTTTTAAGTCATCTTTCATCCTTAACACAGCACATTACATGGGATTCCTGTATTTGCCAATTTGGATATCTGCTCCTCCATTATTGTAGTGTTTAATAAGTGCCGAAATTACTATGATCATTTCCAAGACCACTCAAAAACCAACCGTTAAGCTTTTAATTTGATGGATCAAAGATTTGCCGTATCCTGTGGGAAGAATTTTTGTTTATGTTCGTCAAACTCGTTGTAGAGTTTCAGTGATGTGAAAGGTAAAAAACGGAACTAATTACATGTAATTATTATTCAAAACAAGCTCTTTTTGCCGTCGGTGTCTTGATCTGATCAGTCTGTTCTTGTTCGTTGAGTGAATAAATGCTTTATTTGTGTATTAAATGCTTTATTTGCCATTGGAATGGTTGTAGAGGAGATATCCAGCGCAAGCGTCGGAAGATCTAGCTAAATATATTTTTGATTTTATATTTACCGTGATTAAAATTATATTTTGAACATTTCACTGTAATTCAGTTAATACACGCACTTGCTGGCTGTAGAATGAACTCGAAATTCTTCATAATATGTATGCCGCTGTAGAATAAGTCGGTTTCTAGAGCATTGTACTTCGCTGAAGTCCGACAATTCTGATCAATTCTGTCACCGGAAGTTATAAAATATTGAGCATGCGCATATCTGACGACCTAGAATCTGGGTCTTCCGGTTTGTCTCTTACCAGAGCCTACGATTTTTCGTTAGAAAGATGAGAAGGGTCTGGGGACGAGAATGAAAACCTTATGTATGTGTCTAAGTCGGGAATTTGGAGCAAAACCGCCGATGGGTGAGGATATAACGTGACGTACATCAATGATAACAACAACATGGACGAAGAGGACGAATATATGGACGTAATGATCAACTTAGAAAACGTTGTTAGTAAGTTCTCGAGGATTTGTTGACTAAATAAGATTGATTTTGTTTGATATCGAATGAGAAATGATTGATTTATTGTATTAATCGAGTTGTCGACTTCGAAGGTAATGGCATGTAATGGAATTTGATATCGCCAAAGCCGTCACTCCTATTTCATGCAAAATAAGAGTGACATTAGGAAGACCTGGAAAGGCATAAAAAATTAATGGGAAATAACTCCAAAACTACAGGGGTTAATAAACTTGAGGTGGATGGTTGTACCTATACCACCCCTGAAGACATCACAGACAACACCTTAAACAAACACTTCTTGAATATTGGGCCATCTCTGGCATCAGAAATCCCAGATGTGCATTCTAAGTTTACTGATTATATTACTCCAACTGAACATACCTTCGATCTTAAACCCACAACACCCGATGAAATTCTGAGCATACTAAAATCAATGCCAACAAACAAAGCCACTGGATTAGATAATATATCACCCCGCCTCTTGAAAGAGGCAGCACCTGTCATTGTAACTTCTTTAACATTTATAATAAATCTATCAATTTCAACTGGTATCTTCCCAGATAAGTGGAAATATGCCAAGGTTTATCCTATTTTTAAAGATGATATTAAGACAGATCCAAATAACTATAGACCAATCTCAGTTCTACCTGTTGTGAGCAAATTAATTGAAAGAATTGTTTTTAATCAACTTTATGCATATTTAAATCTACACAACTTGTAGCCTGCGTAGCGGCGCACGTGAAAAGGGAAGGGGAGGGGGAGGAGAGGAGGGGGGATTGGGGAGAGGGGATTGGGGAGAGGGGATTGGGGAGAGAGCGGAAGGGAACGCCTGCAATGATACCCCCACATTCCTCGTATTTTACGTTCAAATTTT
Organism: Actinostola sp. cb2023; assembly: GCA_033675265.1. Classification (NCBI taxonomy): domain Eukaryota; kingdom Metazoa; phylum Cnidaria; class Anthozoa; order Actiniaria; family Actinostolidae; genus Actinostola; species Actinostola sp. cb2023. Next base: position 1,138 of record JAUJYZ010001088.1, on the reverse strand, counting down.
GAACGTAAAATTCCCATTGGTTAATCAGCTGTCAATCAAATGCCTCTATTGTTTTAAATGAAAATTGATCTCCGTCGTTTGAAGCGACGGTCTAAACACTGGCGTTCGATAATGGACATAATGATTTTGATCAGATAGATTCTGACATGGCCGTATCGTTATAAAACAGAACAAAACTCAGTGTTATAAACTCCTTGTTATAAGGGAAAAGGTCGCAAAGCCTAATTTTTAGAGTATTCGCTGAAGTGAAAGGAGAAGCGGTTTTTCTAGTACAACACGAAGCCGATTGAGGCCAAGTTCTTGGGAATCTCTTGTACTACACGAATCGCCGCCAAAATTGATCTTCGCTAGTGCTGAAGAAGTAGACTGATTCCATAAGCGGCTGCATGTTTTCGCTCTTTTACCCTGGAGGTCGCTCAGAATCGACAAAGAGCGAACAGACCGACTTATGGAATCAGTCTACTGAAGAAATAACAGAAAAGGGGTTTCAGCAAGTCAGGCTAAAATACCACAACTGTGCTTTGAACAAGAAGCTCGAGTACCCTGGTTCCAGAGGCTTTGTTAAGCTCTATAATACGATGTCGAACAAGTTAGGGTAAAGCTCGAGCTAATCGTAATGTAGAAAGCTTAATTAACTCGTAATGTTGACAGTTGATTCTCTAGATATCTGGCCTTCTCTTATCTTCTCGATTTATATTACTGGAATATAGTCTCTAATAAAAACTTCCACAGTAATTTAACTTTCTGGGAATCTAAGGGTTAAAAGGAAGGATTCAGTTCAAAGGTTTTTTGAAGACGGCGATTCGATCAGGAGTTCGTTCAGAAACGTCCGCAATCGTATAAATATGTTGACAGTTGTATGATTCTGTAGATAACTGTCTCTAATAAAAACTTCCTCTCTTCCTTTCATTTAAGTGCTATGTTTATTCAGTTTGTGTAGCCTTTTATAAATACCATAGATCGTAAAAAGACTTTTAAGCGATCCATGTCTTTCCCTCGTTCGTTTGTCAAATTACATGTACATTTCACACTTCACAGTGTAAAAAAGACGATTTTGATTGGTTTATTTATTTCGCAATCTTGAATATTAATTAGGGGGTGTATTGAGGAATGTGGGGGTTTTCATTGCAGGCGTTCC
>JAUJYZ010001406.1:237500-265822 GCA_033675265.1 Actinostola sp. cb2023 | reverse complement strand
TTACATTATCACATAATTTACTTCTTCAGTTCTATTTATAAGACAATTTCTCATCAAACTTTCTTTGCAAACACCAAGGCCTGGGTTCAAACGTCGATCCTTAAGCCGCATCTACATGACCAAATTTTCCTGGACAAGGAAGACTTGCTCGTGTTAGATGACAAAAACATCACCAATTTTTCCTTGTCAAGGAAGACCACTTGCGTGTGTAGACGACAAAATCATCGCCGATTTTCCTTGTCAAGGAAAACTTGCTCGTGTAGATGACAAAAAATGGACAACTTTGTTTTTCCTTGTCAAGGAAAACTTGTTCGTTGTAGATGACAAAAAATGGTCCAACTTTTCCTTGTCAAGGAAAACTGGTTTCGTGTAGATGAACAAAAAATGGTCAAATGCTTTTCCTTGGTCAAGGAAAACTGGTTCGTGTAGATTACAAAAAAATTGTCAAACTTTTCCTTGTCAAGGAAAAACTTGCTCGTGTAGATGCGGCTTTACATGTACTAATCAAAGACACCCGTTGACCAACTTGTGGAATACCAACCCCTCCCCAAATATGTGAGCCTGCGATGCACTTCAACAGCAAACGTAATGAAAGTTTACAGCCGAGTGAGTGATCCCCTCCCTATAACTCGTGGAATACATAGTGATTCCAATAAACCTGGGCACTACTAATTAGCTGTCAGTGTTTATTAGATGCAAAGGTACAAAAGAAAAAACAAAAGAGTGATTGTCTAATAGTGTGTAATGGTGTAGTTAGTAATGCCCAGGTTTATTGGAATCACTCTAATCCACGAGTTAAAAACGTTAGGTAAAAGCCAGTTGTCTAGAAGCCAGGTCGGCAATGATTTGTTCATCATGGGGTTACAGTCAAACCTCTATTAAGCGGTCACCCTCGGGAAATAGCCAACTGACCGCTTAATAGAGGTGATCGCTTAATAAAGGTCAAGTTTACAGTAAGTATGGGGACCGATTTCCGGGAATTTGAGTGAAAGTGACCGCTTAATAGAGGGTGACCGCTTAACAGAGGGCCGCTTAATAGATAGATAGATAGATAGATAGATAGACTAGATAGATGGTTTATTTAATAACAACATTGCAGCCAGTAGGCCGAATTACATAATATATAATATGAGAGGTTTGACTGAACTCCTTGGTTAAGGTGGTTCCCGCGCAATGAATGACCGGTTTGCCGTATTTTTTTAACTCGCTCGCTCCGCGTCAATATTGCTTGGATTTTATTGTGCTTAACACAAATACTAATTCAACTATTCTGCTTTTCGACAGTGTATTCAAAATTATCATTGTAAACCGCGTTTGTGAATGCCAGCTGATATCCAAACGACACTATTTTCACTAAAACTGCTGCCAAGCGTTATTTCCCTCTTACGATATTTTTTAAACTTCGTGAACGGCCTTTTAAGGTCCCTAGTAATGTTCTGACGAGGTAAGAAAAAAATTGTTCGAGCCGAAATCACGTAACAACCGATTTGTCCAAATTTTGACAACAAAAAATATGAATGGTGATTTCGGCTCGATCAATTTCCTTCTTACCTTGTCAGAACATTACTAGGGACCCGTTAAAAGGTCGTTCACAAAGTTTAAAAAAAAATCGTACGAGGGAATAACGCTTGGCAGCAGTTTTAGTGAAAATAGTGTCGTTTCAATATCAGCTGGCATTCACAAACGCGGCTTACAATGATAATGTTGAATAAACCTTCCAAAAGCAGAATAGTTGAATTAGTATTTGTGTTAAGCATAATAAAATCCAAGCAATATTGACGCGGAGCGAGCGAGTTAAAAAATACGGCAAACCGGTCATTCATTATGTTGGAACCACCTTAATTGCAAAGAAGGTTACGTATGATGACGATGAATATATTCAATTACTATGTACAACCTATGACCAATATATATATATACTGCATACAAATGGAATAAACTGGTACGTGTATTATCGTACCCAGGTTTTACAAAACCGATGATAAATTTAAGGTAGTCAAGCAGTGTCACACGGGTTATTAGGACGAGTGGGTTACCTGTGGTCAGGTTGAAGTGAAGACTTCATCCCCATCGAACAAACACCACAGGTAGCCCAATCATCATGAAAACAATTCCGCGGGACAAGACGCAGTGGGAATTCAAGTACCTCGTAAAGATAATGGTGTCGATGATTACGGACGGATTCACAATTAATGAGGAAGAAAAAGAAACAGCCCACATTCTTGAAAAATAACCAATTATCAGTTTCATCCCATTTTTACTCCACAATATTATTTTCCCAAAATACACTCTTTAAAGAACGGATGCTCCAATGCCTGACTTGCAGAGATTCTAGAACGAGGATTCAAATCCAGACATCTTTGAAGAAGATCATAAGCAGCACCAGGAACAATCCAACAACATTTACAGCAGTCACTCTTACATATACTCCCATCTAAGTGTTCATATCTGGGGTCTTGACCCAATGGCCTAGTTCCACATTGTATATTATCAAGTCCTTGCTTACATAATGAACACACGTTGTGTGCGTCTTTGTGAGAGTCCTCTGACTGCGAGTGAGTTCTAGACGGAGGGCTTCTCCATCTTGATTTCTTAGATGTGTAGTGATTTGAGGAGTGGCTGTTGTTTGGTGGTGATACTTGCAGTATGCAGTCTGTTGTTGTTGTTGTTTTGCTTAATCCTAGTCGTAATCGCTGACAGGCTGCTTTGAGATCCCCTTGTGAAAACTTGGCATTGAGTACCAAGTCTTTACCTGAAATAATGAAAAGAAAAGAGGTTTTTTTCATATATATTTTTTTGTGGCGGGGGGGGGGGGGGGGGGGGGGGGGGGGGGAGGGTTATCCAAGGCCAATCCTCCAGTTAATGAGGCAGCTCCCCCTTGCTTGTACATGTACATGTTTACATTGCCTATACTATGTACGAATGAATGAATGAATGAACTTTATTTAAAGAAGGTTAATATAAAAACATTTATAAAATGCACCAGTTTAGCATAGCTAATCTTCCACTGGGCCTTCTAGGTTAAATAAATAATATGTACTGCTGCGAACTGCCTTTGGTGCCTTTACAATAATAAACTGTACTTGTCCCATGAAGATTCTTACCTATTTCACCAGCAGACTTGATAGATTCTGAACTTCCAATCATGCTAATAATCTGAGCTAACGCCGTCATGTCATCATAGGCACGAAAAAATGGATATCGACCGCTTAGCAGACACAGCATAATAACACCACCTGACCAGATATCAACAGCTGTCGTCTGGTTTGGACACTTTAGTAGAACTTCTGGAGACCGAAACCCTGGAGTGCCTGCTCTTGGGGCATTTTGATGACGCCTAAAAAATTTTAAAAATAAATAAAAATAATTTTTTTTTTTTTTTTACATTTTAAATTTTGAAAAATAAATAATAAAAAGACTCCTAAGTGTACACACAAAGACATTGAAGCTAATTAAGTTATATGTACATTATTGTATAAGAAATGGCACAAATTGCAATGTGACACCTTACCTGCTCATGCAAGCAGAGCATATTTCTTGAGTGGCATGTTTGGAAGGACAAAGAACCTTTGATTTAGCAGACTGTTTGAGATGCTGGAGCTTTGTTCCCGTCTGTCTCTTACTTACTGGCATTTTAAAATTCTTGGAATTGCATGCGAATAGAACATTTCCTGAATGTGTTATACTGGGTTTTAAAACTGATTTAACCTTATGAGGAGAGTGTTTCTTATTGGTCGAAACTACTCGAGTTCCATCTTTGTTTTCTATTTGTGGTGAGAGACGAGAGCTGCGGCGGATTGGATTTCTAGAGGTGGATTTTGGTGTTGTTACTTTCATATCAGGAGGTGATCCTGTGAACATCAAATAATTATTGTTAAGTACTTTGTAACAACAACAAAGAAATGTATAATAATATTACAAATTAGTATAATTTTAGACACAGTGAATATAGAGTTTTGCATGCTGTGATTAGTCGAGCGACCAGTGAATATGAGACGATAATCACTTCGCCTTCGGCAAACAATAATATTTATTGTTAATTATAAAATATATATATATTTGTTGCGCTTGTATTGTCATCTAATGTGTCATGTGTTACATACTTACCTAACAAGGACTTGGTACTTCCAGGCACTTGCATTGCTAAACCAAAATCAACTAGACTATATCTAAAAGAAAAAAATAGATCATGTACAACATACACCATTATACATGAGCAATGCATCCTCAGGGGTGTAGACAGGATCTTCCATGGGGATTGGGGGGGGGGGGGTCACACTCCATATCGTTCACCAAATCCCCTCACCTCCCCTCCTCAAACATATAAATTTAAATAGTAGACCCAGAGGAGGGGGGTCACAGGCACCCTGTGACCTCCCCCTGCCTACGCCCCTGACCCTAGAAGTTTGTTGACATTAAATGCAAATTCATGGTAAATTCCTTGACAACAACAACAACTGTATAACAAAAGATAAGACCATACTGGTGGGTCCTGTTAATGACCAGCATGCAGGCATGTATTGTATTTTAACAAACTTCTAGGCTGAACTGTACATCATACTTAAACTGCCAGATTCAACTTACTGTTTATTTTGACTGGAGTACAGAAAATTACTTGGTTTAACATCTCGGTGAATTACGTCAAACGAATGCACTCGTTTGAGTGCAATAAATAAGTGTTTCATGTACTGCCTTATTTCACACATACTCATGCCAAGAAAATAATTCTAAGAGATATAATAAAACATAAGATTAATACTGAGTTGGATATGGCAAATAATTATTAAAATTCAACAATAGAATTTCCTTTGCTCTCATTGGTCAAAATTGATCACCTGAACAGTTTAGAGTCAATTTCTGTGAAAAACCATGGCGCACGGCATGGCACAGTCATGGCACGGATTCATTCGAAATCCTAAATCATCATGGTCACGGCAAGGCACGTCCATGCTGTAAGTTTTTCACAGTCATACAAAATCTACTCTAGTGTCTTCCATGCCATTGGTGCAAAATACTAGAAATGTTTTGAGATCAGTCTATAAAAGTTCCATTTACAATGATGAGCACTGATGCACCAAAATATAGGAAATATAGTCTGTAGAATCCCATGGAAAATGCATTTATAGGAGGTTCTACATAGGAGCTTTATAGGATTCCTATGGAAAATATAGGAGGTCTGGGATGGGCAAGTACATACAATGTACGAATACGGTACATTCTCATAACATCAGAGGCGTAAATGATAATGTTTCTATTCCAAGGCCTCAAACGGAAGCCCTTAAAAAGAGCTTTGTTTATCGTGGAGCGTGTTTATGGAACAGTCTCCCCTCTAAAGCCAAGCAGGCCACCACCTTAAGATCCTTCAGCAATAATATTTAACAATCAATATTTATATTTTAACCTCTATATATTCCATATATTACAATAATTAGGTATAATTATCTTTTTACACGGCTCAAAGGGAGAGCACTTTGTAATTAATTTCAATTTTAGTGATTTTGATTCCGTGTTTAAATAAAGTTCATTCATTCATTCATTCATGTACAATTGTAGATGTGTACATGTAGACGTTTATTTTGTGATATATACAATGTATACCATACCTGGAATTTTTGATGTGGGACATATGGTAGTACAAATACTATATGATCGTTTTTTCTATAGGCAGTTTCAATTCCTATAACATTATCTTTCCCCCTGTGAAAACATAAAGGAATAATAATGCTTAGCTTCTAGAAATGTTACATGTATAGCAAAAACCTCTTGTATGGCTAAGGTACATGTACAAACTCTGACATTTAAAACCCATGGGGAGGTCCTAGTGTTTAAACAACTTTTCTGGGTAGATGTCAAGTCCACTGAAGACTACATCAAATGTAGTTGCTGCAAGGAAAATTGAGCACCACCAAGAAGTACAAATTTATGTAGCTCATATGCGATCTGCGTGGGATCTATGTGTGATTTCAGTTTGGAAACCTGTGAAATTTTTGAAGTAGAAGTAATGTTAACTTTTTTTGTATGTAGTTGACGTGGAGTCAGCATGGAGTCGGCATGGAGTACATGTACATGTAAATTGAGCAATTGCACATCAACTATGTGGACTTTGACCGATCCAATCTCATTAAACGGTTGAATATACAGTTTGACTCCCTCGTAAGCAGCCACCTCAGGACATCTGGAGTTAGTGGCCGCTTACGAGATATGGTCGCTTACAAGAGATTTTAATTACAGTGATTACAGTATATGAGAAACAAATTAATGGGGTTTTGTAAAGGTGGTCACTTAAGGGAGATGGTTGCTTATGAAAGTGGTCGCTCAGAGAGTCAATTGTATTGTTGTAGGTGTTACAAATTTATATCAAAGTTGTGATTGGATGCAATTGGCTTATGTTGAAAACACTGGGTCCATACACTACATTATGGACTACAAACTAGCCAATCACACGTTGATACTTACCCTATACACTGTAAACACTTGAGTTCATTTTCTATTCTAGTTGGACCACTTGTTGGTATGATATGTTTTAAAGCACAAAGTTGATCAGGAAAGTCTTTCATACTTGCTAAATAGACATTGCTAAATGTACCTGAAACAACAAAAACTTACTAATATTACATAATAATAATAAATAACAGCATCACACTTTTCACCAGTTGCAATTCCTTGGGTAATAATAATAATCTGGTTTCACCTCTCCCATGCGTGGGATCGAGCTTTGCAAGGCGTTCCTCGTCGTTTGTCACATGTTCAATCGCGTAACAACTCATCAGTTGTCTGATGAAGACCGATGGTATCGGTCGCAATGTAGCATGTTGCAATTTAATTTTCCAGTAAGTGATTCAATTATTCGGAGCACAATACAAAGCCTCTATGGTCTTACAAAATGGGTATTTAAGGGTCCATAGAGCTGTCTAATTTATTCCCCTGTCACTAAAAATATTTATATGGGAAAGAAATTTGACGAAGTGTGATTGGTCAATTAGTGGTCCATAACTTCCCATATGGACCAAAAGAAACCAACAATACAATATTTGGCAAACATTGAACTTTTCCTTGTAGTTCATATTTATCGATACATGTATGACTTTATGCAAACTGTGATGATGTAATGATTTATTGTTCAACAGAAACCTTGTAGTGCTAGATATTTCTGTCAACCCAATAGTAAATAAGTGCATCTGTAGATGCAGAAGCCATACAATGCATATAATAAACATTTTTATTCACCTCATTTGACAGGTCCATACCATAAGTCCAGGATAATATTTGTTTTATGTTTTCAGTTTTTTATGGCCAACACACCACGTAACTCAGCGAAAAAAAAACATGATCCACAACTAATGATACAGACCTCACTGCATTTGTACATGTACAATGTACATTCAGGCCCTCTGATATTACGCGATGGTGCGATTTCGCACAATTGGCCTCAAATCGCATCCGATCGCGTAATTCACCGATGTCCGCGTAATTCATGAAAAATAGCACAATATGAACAAATCCAAAGCAAATATTCGGCTTTATTTAAACTTTCATTGACAGTTGAACGTTATTTCAGAGTTTTTACCTTTGAAAACACCTCACAATCCCCTCAACAATCCTCAACAATCCCGTTCTTTCTGCAACACGAATGTGTAAATATCATCTAGGCGTTCTATGCGTGGAATGCCTTGGAGGCCTGGCACTAGTTACGCCGGTCTTCCTGTGGCAGGCCGGGTTAAACAATGGGCTTTTTTTCTTGCGGCTACAAATCATCGCGAATGGGGGAGGGGGGGGGGGGGGGGGGGGGGAAGTCAGGATTATAGGGGGAGGGGGGTTATGTTTCTGAATTTGGCCTACTTTATATGCCATTCGGTCGCTTGGTGTAAGTAAAACGACGCGGCTGGCCATGTTTTAAAAGACATGGATAAGTTTGTGCTGAAAGTGGCTTCCAAACCAGATGAGAAAAAAAGATCGCACCTTGCAGTGAACATCACTGCAAAAGAGAGGGCAAGAAAATACCCCACAGGTAAACTCACTGCTGCACGTTTTTCAAAAGATTCCACGAACTCGGTGTCGTAAACTACATGAATTCATAAGTAAGCTTAATTAAGCTTTAAAAATTAAGTTTTCTTGAAAGAAAAAATAGCATAATTCCATCAACAGCAAAGAAATAGTCATTTAGAAGTGTTAAAACAATTGAACAATCACTGAACTGGAAGTTTAATTTGCCTGAACTGAAGTGAGCGGGTTTCGCTCGACGAAGACAAACTTACATTCAATCAAATCAAATTCGCCGCCGGGAATGGAGCTACTACGGTCTATTGCAGCTGTGATACCGGTCAAGGCACTAAATTGGTGTGAGATCCTTCTTCTGGTTTGTCTTAAACTCTGCATAAAATCTGCGAAGAATGCTGCTCAATTCTGTATTAAAGTAAAAGGACATGTAATATTAAAACTTATAGGAGACATAGGAAAAAATATATATTATCATACCTGGAAAGAGCTCGTTGAAATTAGTAAACATGTGAAGTTTGGAAAAGATCGCTTCACAAATTGCGAAGATATGAATTTTCAAAAATCGAAATTTTTGATTTTTGAAGTGACTGCACGGCTGATTTTCCACTTCTAAAACCTAGTAAAACAAGGTTAAATTAACGTTTGGAAAAATCGCGTAATTTTCCGCACAATCGGCCTTTCTTGCCGCGTAATCTCCGGGTTTTTTCCGCACAATTTCCGGGGTTTTTTCGCACCCTATCAGAGGGCCTGTACATTGTAGTTTGTTTTGTAGTCTATACTCACCTTCTCCTACTTTTCTGACTATTGTAAAGAGCTCCTCTAAATCAGGAAATTGCTTTAGAATGTCACCCGCTTCACTGTCGCCAAAACCTAGAAAAGATGTAATCATAGTCAGAACAGATTTGGTATCACTGTGACGTGCCATGACAAGGACGTGTGCCACGGTTTTTGTTATCTGCTCCATACTTGGGTAATAATAAACACAAATAATAGTCTCCCTCTCATGGCAGATATCCCTCTAAGTGGGGCACCTCATTATAACTCAGTAGATTTATAAACAGCCAGCCCAATACTCTGAACAAGTGTATAATGAATTGAGATTTGACATTTCGTAAAATTGGCACACAAAGGCATATTCTATAGCAAGGACAGTGGACTACTTTTGTCAACAGATAGCAGAATTGCTGACTGTTGATTTGAGAACACTGATGACTCCACTCTTGAGCTAAGATGGATTCATGGATATACCTCTGGATCTGTCTGGTCCTTGCAACCCTCCTGTTTTTTTGTAGTTTTTTCGTGTATTTTTTTTTTACAATTTCAAATTCTCTAGATCTCCAAGAACCTCACTAAGCCAGGAAAGCAAGAGTGTGTCTTGGGGTGTCCAGCTCTGCTTGAAGAGCTGATTAGATTACCGTAATTACAATTTAATGAGATTATAAAATAAACAAAAGTCAAAAAGTAAACACTAATTTCATCTGTTCTAAACAATCTTGAAATTGCTGCATTATACAACTACAATTTTGCTGTATCTGGCTTTTATAATAGTCTTTTAAAAACTACAGACGTTTCGATTCATCCAATTTCATCAAACATACAAAATTGTAATGTGAAATGTACAAGCTACAAGCTAATTAAATTAGTTATTTTGCACTAATTAAATTAAGTATTTTTAAACTTCATAGTTTAAAAGTGTATGTCAGTAACAGAATCTTTAAATGAGAGCAAGTTTGTTATCTTTGCCTTTGGATTCTAAATAGTAGGTTTGTTTTTGGATTTCGACGCAGTTCGCAAACCGAAACAAACTCGCTGAACTGCGTCTAAAAGTCGTAAAAACATAGATTTTTCGAAGCGGTAAACTCACCTTCAACGGCGTTAGGACTCGAGGGAGGTGAGTTTGGCTTTCGTTTTCTCTTTCCTGTCGGTGAAGAGAAGTTTTTGAGTGGTTTATCACATGATTCAGGCCGACATTGTTCGTCGTCACACAGAGGAGTCGAGATGCTGTGTTGTAGTCCAATACTTGCTTCACTTCTACACTCTTCGAACTCCATACTGCTTCGCTATGAAGTATTCTAGACCTGGAGAGTCATTTTAAGCCTTGTAGGTATCTAGAAGTAGCTTTAAATTGAAGATATTTGGAGCATTTTGACATCAAACAGGTTTTCAAGATGGTTGACTAAATTTTCCCGCCATTTCTACAAAGGACTGTCGCCGAACTGAATCATGGGTGATTTACTGAATATTACACCACAGGTAGCCCACAAGTATCTGTTGTTTTATTTCCAGTTTAATTGTTTTACATTTTCATTGTGCAATAAAGAATCCAATTCACCCTTCAAATGTATTTATAGTGTCTCTGTTTTGTCTTTATTACTCGGACTTCCTGTGGAAATTAAGTAATGGGCTCCTGCCATTATTCAAAATGAAAATATTTTTGATGGGCTTCCTGTGGCATACGCATGGAATCGTCCAGTTACGTTCAGTATAGAGTATTGCGACAATACACTCTATAGAACCATAAACGCAGGCGATTCTGGTGCGTATACCACAGGGAGCCCAATATATATGCGCTATATCTCAGTTTATCTCCCACAGGCACAAACTGAAAAATTAAGGTAAAGACGCACTGCACGGTGCAACATTGCGCGCAATCACTTGTCTCCCATTCGATCATTATATATAGGTAGGCATACGCTACAATCATTGCGCGCAATGTTACACCGTGTCTACCTTAGGTGACAAAGAGGACATACACGCAAGTATCTCATCAGCTTGTTTCCCATTCATTGCATGCAGGTAGGCACACGCTACAATCATTGCGCACAATGTTACACCGTGTCTGTACCTTTAGGTGCAAAGGGGACGCGCACGCAAGTACCTCATCAGCTTGTCTCAAGCTAGGTCTTTATAGGGAATAAATTGTTTGTAATTCTGCACGAGTTATGCAAATGGGATATATGATCATGAAAACAAGCTGCTGGACACTGTTTACACTTGTGAAGTTAAGCCCCCATGGAGAGAGGAGTACTCCCACGACTAACTAGTGTGGATATGTGGCGCTCCAACAGGGTCAGGTTTTCGAGCCAGGGTAACAACGAATCAGGGTAACAAATTCAGCATTTTTAACTGAAAACGAGTGATAAATTAGTCATATCAGGGTATGAAAATATAAATGTTCGTGTTCCAGAGAGGTGTCCAATTGGCAAACCCCGCCCCAGGCAGCCCAAACATTGCTTTCGAGGCGCTACTGCGGGCGCGTCCAGTGCGGGACGCACACAGGGATCCCAACATAGGACCATACTCAGCACAGGGAGCCCGACATAATACATATTGCGCGCGCGCTTTACCACAGGAAACCCATTAAAAAGACGCAAATATCATTTTATTTTCATATTTAGTAGCCGCTCGAAAGCAATGGTTGGGCTGCTTGTGACACAGCTCGATCCCTCCCAACGGAATTAGCACAAGCAAAATTACCGATCGAGGGAGCCTGCGCTTAGAGTGCAATTTAGAAAAGTTTGAAACTGCTAAATAACTAATTAGTACTAAATAGCACTAATAAAACAATAGAAAACAATAGAAATAGCACATTTAGTACTATTTAACATTAGTAGAATTACACAGGTGATTATTTGAAAAAATAAAAATAAATAAGCATTTTAAAGAAAATAAATTTGTATTTCATATTTCAAAAGCTGGCAGCCATTTTGTCAAAATGCTGTATAGGTAACTATCGAGAAATAGTCCGAAGTTCTCGACCAATCAGCGCGCTTGATTTTCTATATCGACTTCGTCTCGGTTATTATTCACCGATATTCACCTCGCCTTTGGTGACTAATTGTTAATTAGTACTGTTTCACGCTTTTCTAGATTGCACTCTACTCCACAAATATTTTACATACTTGGGCTTATGCATGCGTACTTTGCAAGTATATTTTGTGAACCAAGATCTCTAAGCTAACGATCAAAGGTTCAAACCTGATAAATACAGTATATGTAACAATTTTATTATTTCATTATCAAATAAGAGTGCAATATACAGATGCACGTAAATAATTTCGAGAGCTCTATTAGACTGATTGCAATAAACCCGTGAAATAGTTAGGACACTAGTAGACTTTATTTCCATTGTTTTCTTTTGTGAGTATTTAACTATATTACACACCGTCGACATCTAAATTTTATTTCACGGGTTTATTGCATTCACTCTACTAGAGTGATTCCAATAAACCTGGGCATTACTAACTACACCACTACACACTATTAGAAACTCACACTTTTGTTGTCTTTTGTTACTTTGCATCTAATATACACTGACAGCTGAGTAGTGCCCAAGTTTATTGGAATCACTCTATTACTAAGTGCATGTAGTTAGTTTACAGTGTAAAGGCTGAAAGATGGGACATGGTGCCTCTTATTCGAGTGTCGTAAGTACTAAAGGACTTATCTTGCTGTTTTACAGACTTAATACGATCCTTGTTTTCATTTTCCTGAGAAAACATCACGTACGCTTTCCATTGTAATAAACTAGGCCTCAGTCCAGCGAAAGTGCACGATTATCTTTGGATGCCTCGTAGTGAAAGCTCAAGTATCCTTGATGTATTTAATTGCACTTTATTTTTATTTTTTTGTACAGTGTGACACCGTCCGTTGATGTGGGTCGCCGCATGCAAGTCCAGTTGATGCTGTCAGGAAACACTTTCGACCTTTCTCTCCAGTTTCCTCGTTTTAATATGATTTGCCAGTTCGGATGTAACGCAGGCTAGATTTGCCCGCTTAATAAAAGTGCTTTTCCTACTCCTGCCTTTCTCAAAATGACAATGCTGTACCCTTCTGTAACTGCTGAATGTACATTTAACTGTTCAAAAGACAACATGATTCAAAACAAACGCAAAATCAAAAGAAACTGATGTCGCGTACGGAAAATTTATGTCAGAAATTTTCAATGTTTTGCTGAAAAGACTCTCAAGGGAGGGGAGGGATAGTAATGTTTTGATAGCTGTCAGCGATTAACTGCTGACCAAAATTAACGTTACGAGCATGTTACAAAGGATTTCCATGATTCTCTTCTCTGATTGGCTGAGAATCGATCACATGATCTTAGTTTCACTCCCCGTCACTTTATATAGGCAGCCATATTTATTCAGTATTGATGAGCCCGCGCTATCTTATTGTGGAAAACCGCAGAAACGTCATCAGCCACAGGAATCCCAATATACTGATGAGCCCGCGCGCGCAATAACCAAAACGCGTCGTCATCACCACAGGCAGCCCAGTTGCTGCCGTGCTCCCTTGGTACTGCGGGACGCGCGGGATGCGCACAGGGAGCCCAATATTATACGGTACTCAACACAGGAAGCCCAACATGGCTATGTATTATATATATATATTGCGCGCGCGCTCTACCACAGGAAACCCATCAAAAAATGACGCAAATATGAATTAATTAATAGCCTCAAAAGGAATGGTTGGGCTGCCTGTGGGTAGACTTGGCTCGCGTCTCTCAGGATGAAAAGGGTTGCAAACACCTGAAACGACTTTTAAAGAGCTGGGAGTTGAACCGTAATGTTAGTAAGAAAGATCGATCAGTATAGACGTTGAAAACATCTGAAAAGAGAAAAGAAACTTCGTTAGTAGACCTGAAAAATAAATTACCATGATAGCATAACAAATGTTGACAACATCTGAAAATAGAAAAACCGAGACTTCGTTAGTAGACCTGAAAAAGAAAGTACATTAGTATGACAACGTTGACAACATCTGAAAAGAGTAAAGAGACTTCGTTAGTAGACCTGAAAAATAAATTACCATGATAGCATAACAAATGTTGACAACATCTGAAAATAGAAAAACCGAGACTTCGTTAGTAGACCTGAAAAAGAAAGTACATTAGTATGACAACGTTGACAACACCTGAAAAGAGAAAAATTGTATTAGTATATGACGTGAAAGGAAATATAGAGTGCAAATACTGAACCCATGAAACATTATGGTACCGATATAATACTAATATTAAGTATCAATTCTGATTGGCTAAATGCAGTGAAATTAATTTGCAGAATAAATTACAAATTAATTGCACTTCATTTAGCCAATCAGAGTCGATATTTTCATGAATATTATTAATAGGTATCATATGGCTTCTCGTGCAATTCGGGATTAACTCGATCTATAGTGTTTTTCAGAAAGTCTAATGTTAGACCTCAGGAAACACTCGTTCAAAATAATCCCAGACTTACACTCGAAACCATGTGATATACATTGTATATCTGAAATCAGGCCTGGATTGTTCAAAGAGTGAATAGCGCTATCTGTTGGATAAATCCTTATCCACTGGATTAATTAGGACTTATCCAACGGATCCACTCTTTGAACAATCGGGACCCGAGATATATACGCAACGTTAGCAATGTTTCATGGGTACAGTGTTTGGACTCTATAACGTTAGTACTTCATGACAAACAAGGCGCATCAATACATGCACGCAAATGCAGAACGCGAAAACAATGAAACAGTCACTCGGAAGCCGGAAGTACAAGGAAATTATAGTATATATATATATCTATGGTGCACACACATTCACGCACTTTGCCGGATACAAGATTCCCATTTACACTACAATGTTTGGTACGGTTTGGGTAAAATTATAGTATATATATATCTATGGTGCACACACATTCACGCACTTTGCCGGATACAAGATTCCCATTTACACTACAATGTTTGGTACGGTTTGGGTAAAATAGGTATACGTACCACTTTTACCGTAGCCATACCAAAGATATATGTAGTGTAAATGGTGCTAAAGTAACTACATTGTAACTATATGCATGCGTGTCTAATAATGATCCCAGGAAATTAAAATTACTACTGAAGCTACAGATGGTCTCGATGGATCAGGTGTCGGAAACACATGCCTAGTTTGTATACTTAGAAAAATAAAGAAATAATAAAGAAATATGAGAATTAAAATCTACAATTATCTAATAAATTCAACTCATCCAAACAGAAATACTAAGTACAAGTCAACAATGCGTCACAGTCAGTCACATGTCAGGGGACTCGCAACGCGCGAGTTCTACTAAGCGCAAAGTAAGAACTCTTCTTATGATCAACATGATTCATATAAACATTATTATTAATTGCCAATTAGCCAAATTTCAATCCTAAATCAATAGACCTCTTTAGCTTGCCTCAATGTTCTCTCATTTCAGATCTCTATAACATTGTTTGTTCAAAGTATTTCCATATCAATGTCTTTGTTCATGGGTTAATTACAAAACAGAAAGAAAGAAAGAGAGAGAGAGAGAGAGAGAGAGAGAGAAAGAGAGCAAGAGTGAAAGAAAGTAATCTATGCTCAAGGGAATGGTCACATGGTATGGTACAACATTGAAGCAAGATAAAGAGGTCTATTTCTAATCTAAAGCTACCACTTGAAAAATTAAAAAATATATCGAAAACTCGTCGTCACAACCGAGTATGGTTGTTCTTGGTAGACTTGGCTGCAAGAGAGTTTAAATGCCATGGGATTGGATATCCAGGGTCTCCATTGCATTTACAAGGTTGTGTTAGTATATCTAATCTAAGCCGGGCCAAAATGTGTATCGGATGTACACAGTAAATTTGGACTGAGCTACTCTAGAGTAAGACCATTACCGTCGGTACGCACAACCAGGATTTATTAGACCAAACATGAGAGGGGAGGGGAGGGGAGGGGAGGGGGGGAGGGGGGGGAGGGGGGAGGGGAGGGGAGGGGAGAGGAGGGGAGGGGAGGGGAGGGGAGGGGAACCGGTCACCAAATTATAGTCACCAGATCAGTGTAAAAATTCTACATATTGCTCGCATGCACTTTGACAATACAAAGGGTGTGGACGTCAATTGCCGCTCACCACTTTTAAAATCCCGATTGTGCGTAACGACGTGAATCACGTGGTGCCTGGCCAGCACTAAGCTATGACCTAAGAACGAAGAAATCTAATCTAGAGGGTAGTCCCAAGAAATTGGAAAGTTAAACTAACATTGGCCGATCAGACCCTGGCCGATTGACCAGTCAAAAGCTAATTAATATTGTGGCCAGAACCGCGCAAAATAATGGTCAAACTCTAGAACTAAGTAACGACTCAGACTCAGATCGACAGTGTGATTTATTGCATCCAGGTCCATTGTCTCCACCGTTGGAAAACTCAGTAATCTATTATTGGCCGATTGACCCTGGCCGATTGACCAGTATGAAAGCTAAAGTGGTAGCTTTTCTAATAAGCATCCCTGGGCCCGTCCTAGTCCTAGCTAGTACTACTAATAGGAGATTGTTTTGTAAATTTTGGATTGCTAACTTATGAAATGAATCCTTTTTACTTGTGACTACAAGTCAAAACAATACAGACGTTTTTAGATCAGCGGCAACAACACAAACATGGTACAAAACACCTCCAACACAGTAGCCTGTACCCACTGACAGGCAACCCACATGACGAGCTCATTTCCCTCCCTCCCCTCCCTAATGGAGAAAAGCAAGCCAAACTAACACGTCATGTGGAAAGTCTGATTTCACAGGCACAAACGAACACCGATACAATTAACAAACACTACTCAGTACACGAGAACAAGCAAGCTAGCGACGATGACAATTTGGTTCACCACATGTAAAAATAATTCAGTTTGTCCTACTCTAAATTTGGGATGTCGCTCCTATTCGACTATTTGGAAGCAGGTTCCTCCCAGGTTAAAAACACAACTAGTCCTCGAGGAAGTTAACAAACACAGCCAAATACATGGACACGTTAGAAAATGCGATAAATTTGGTTTACTCGAGGTCTGTTGTGTGCTACCAACTTGTTTTCTTCATCTGTCAATGCCTCGAGTCTAGAAACAACATATGAAAACTGAACGTTAGTTATTTCGGTGTAATCATTACAATTCTCGTACGCATTCAAAGCGCGCGAAAAACAAATATATTAGCGCGCACGAGTTCACATTGCAGCGTGGAGTTCAAAAGTGAAACTGTTTATCATTGAACCTTCAAAAACGTTAACAATGTCGTAAAAACTCTTCATTTGAAAGATTTGAGCAAATTTGTACGTCGATTGCTTTGCCTAATTCAGAAAATCCTTCATTTTCCAGAAAATTATATGAATTTCAAGACTCGAAAGTAGCGCTGATATTCAGCGAGTTTCCAAACCTCACAATTCATAGTTTAAAGCAATTTCGACCAAATAAAACCTTAATTTACAAATCAGAGAAAAAATTGTATAAAACTCTCAAATACTTAGCATAGAACTCGACTCTTTGAAAAAACTTATGACAAAGTTTAGTTTTGCAGCGACTCAAAACCATATGCGACCTTGAACTATTGTTGCACTTTTAAATCTGATTTTTTCATGAAATAATAGAACTCTAAGCGCAGAAATTCTAAGAAAGATAGTTTCTAGCTTTTCTTGCCTTTTAGAAACGCAATATGCAGAAAAAAAGCGAAAATTCAGTAAAACACATTGACACAATTTTAGCAACACAACTTACCGAGTTCATGTCTTGTCGATGTTTGAATGCAAAACTGCTCAGAATTAAAATATCTACTTGCTATCAAATGGTATCTAAATGTCAATCTAATGTTTTTCGACCAATGAGAATGAAAGAAATTCAGTGGGCGTTCTGGTAGCGACCTCTAATTGGTTGAGAAGAAGTAGGCGGGAAACATTCTCAGGTGCGGGAAATGTTTTCTGCACGAAGGAATGTGAACAATCTTAATTTTAATTTGAAGAAAGAAAGAAAGAAAGAAAGAAAGAAAGAAAGAAAGAAAGAAAAAGAAAGAAAGAAAAGAAAGAAAGAAAGAAAGAAAGAAAGAAAGAAAGAAAGAAAGAAAGAAGAAAGAAAGAAAGAAAGAAAGAAAGAAAGAAAGAAAGAAAGAAAGAAAGAAAGAAAGAAAGAAAGAAAGAAAGAAAAAGAAAGAAAAAAAGAAAGAAAGAAAGAAAGAAAGAAAGAAAGAAAGAAAGAAAGAAAGAAAGAAAAAAAAAGAAAGAAAAAAAAAAGAAAGAAAGAAAGAAAGAAAAAGAAAGAAAGAAAGAAAGAGAATCAAGTGGGTATTTGCTACCATAGGCGGGTATTTGCTACGGTAGCAAATACTCACTGTGGGTATTTGCTACGGTAGCAAATACCCATAGTGAGTATTTGCTACGTTCGGTGGGTATTTGCTACGGTAGCAAATACCCACAGTGAGTATTTGCTACGTTCAGTGGGTATTTGCTACGGTAGCAAATACCCACAGTGAGTATTTGCTACGGGAGCAAATACCCATAGCGAGTATTTGCTACCGTTTATTGGGTATTTGCTACTCTTCAACAAATACCTGCTTCTCAGTGCTATTTTGAACTGGTATGTATTGATCAGTTGTGAAATATACAATTAAACACAAGCCAGGTATTGCAGGCAAATCATGGTGCCTTTATATTATTAGTTTATATACACTTTTTCAGTTGAAGCCAATTTCAATTCACATTAATATATTTTCCTTATGAAAATACATAACCTTATCAGAGAAAATTGCAATCTAAATTTTGAGAGACTGATCAGTATTGAATGGGAAAGGGACTGAGTAGGTTATATCATCCACTGCCTTAAAATGTCATCAGAATTTATTTCAATGTTATTCGTATATATCAGTTTATTTGCTAATGAAGAATAAGTGTGTTATGCAGGCTGTATTTAAATCAGTATGTGTGTGTATCATTATTGTACCTTACTGTACATTTAGAATATAGTCATACTCACTCGACCAATCAGCGCCCAGCATTTGTGCGCTCTATATCTCATAAAGTAACTAATAGGACTTTAACAATGGACTCATTAGTATTCTCTATATAGAGAATACTAATAAAGCTCTTTGTTTTCTTTTGTTCCAAAGCCTTATTAGTATTCTCTATATGGGGAATACTGATGACTAACATAGAGAATACTAGAGTGCAAATATGATATCCATGAAATAGTAGTAAAAAACTAGTAAAATGTTAATTAGTACTAAATGTTAGCGCATATTTCACGGATATAATATTTGCACTCTAATATATAACGTGTACTAAACTATATACAAAAAATAATATTCTAATACAATCTTAGTTTAATCTTCAAATACTATTCAAATATTATATCATAATCCAATAAATCGACAGTTATTTGGATTCGTTAAGCAGCTAGATTTATACATGAATACTGATTCAGAAATACAGATCATAACTATACTAAACAACTTACGAAACGTAGCGAGTCACTTACTCTTCAAAATGAAATCACAAACGGGTTTCTCCATGTTCTACAAGAAGGGTAGATGCACGGATATTCATCAGTCATCCAAGTTTTCCGGATGATTATTGCGATATAGTTAGCCCAATCTCAGTTCAATATATTAAATGTCCACATCGTGCTTGAGTTTTCTTTGGTGTTCATTATTTCTTTCGTTTTTCATTTTCGTCCGTTCTAACAACTGGTTTGAAGAAACTTTGAGATTTCTGCTCTTCATTTCCACAACAAATATCGGCAATTTCTAGCATTCACGCCGCAAGCTTCGTATTTAAAAGCCTCAAGCTTCGGATATTCATCTTCACTCAACTGAAGTCACACAACTGAACAGCTTTGCATAAGCGTATTTGCATTTGAAATCAGTATTCCTTTGGGAAAGCAACACACATGCAGCCAAAGAATACTCTCGTGAGTATGACTATATTCTAAAAAACGGTTAGAGAATAAACACTCGTGCTTTATGGAATTTAGAGCGCCTCGCATTGATAGAAGGGCCACTCGGCGCTACGCGCCTCGTGGCCTTCTATCTGCTGCTCGGCCGCTCTAAATCCCATAAAGCACTCGCGTTATTCTCTAACCCTTACATAAAATTAAAAAATAAGTAAAATGCTACAGTTTGAATGAAGGAATGTCTAAAGATATATGAATGGATGGATAGATGAATGCATGGATAGATGATATGAATGCATGGATAGATGAATGAATGAATGAATGGATGGATGGATGGATGGATGGATGAACGAATGGATGATGAATGAATGCATGGATAGATGAATGCATGGATAGATGAATGCATGGATAGATGAATGAATGAATGAATGAATGAATGAAGAATGAATGGATGAACGAATGGCTGATGAATGAATGCATGGATAGATGAATGAATGAATGAATAGATATATGTTTTTCGTGAGCTCCAGTGGAGTTTTGCGCAATTACAGAGTACCAAACTGATGGCCGCAAAATATCAAACATCACAAAACCATAGAAGTGTAATACAGACTTTGTTATGTGATATTTAAGATGGAATACGCCTTAGCAAATGCATGATTGTAAAGGTATTGTTTATAACTGCTCGAGCCACAATGTAGAAAAAAAGCCAACTGATGACTTTTCAAACGTTGTTGGGCATAATGCTATATTCAGCGTTCTTTCATAGCGACATGCAAGGTTGAAAACCGAAATACATTCGATTCATAGAAAGTATATCTTATATCTGTTTTGGTAATGTCAATTTCTAAATCATGGAATCATTTTTACTATTTGAAAATAGTACGTTTTATTTTCTCGATCATATGACGCACATGACGCGTTTGTGATTGTTGTTGAAGGGTAAAAGTATTTACCTATCGACATGCATGCACGTCAATAGAATATACATTTTGATGTTTAAAGGTATCTATAGATGTAAAATGCGTTACTTTATATACTGTAGATTAATTTTACAGTTTCATTGACCAAAGTGTTTAGCAAAATAGTTTATCAGTATGACTGACAGAAAAATCAAATGATTATTTTCATGTCAAAAATCCAAATATCCCCCCCAAATATTTCATAATAGTGTACCAAAATGAAGTATGATTGGGCACCTATGTAAAGAATCTCTCTATTTATCTTCAATTTTGATATTTTCAAGTTTATATTCCTAAATGGGTATTTGCTACGAAAACGGGTATTTGCTACGAAAATGGGTATTTGCTACCAAATGTTTATCACGCTATAAATTCCTTAAAATGCACTAAAATGACAACAGATCACCGCCATCTAGTTCTTTTAATCATAAACCTACTGTTCTCCATAGATAAACTTATAAGATGAAGGATGAAAAGAGTTATGAGCGAAAGTTCCCAGTGTCACAATTTTGAAAAACTCAAACTAACTCATCTTTTCAAGTCTTGTTGACTCTTAGTCCAAAACATTGATCTTTTGGTCAAAATCAGTTTTGAGCAAACTTAGAATATTACAGAACCCAGAGGGGTTGCGCCGCAAAGCTTATTACTTTAATGACCTTCCAATGCAGGAAAGCTTTTTGATTTTAACCAAAAAATCGGTCGATGTACCTCAAAATGGGTATTTGCTACCAAGCCTGTTTTCGAAGCCAAATAAGTCAATCACAACGACGATTTAAATGACATTTTTTTATATTAAATTCATTCCAAAGTTCAGAACTTCACTCTGGGCTATTTTAACTTTGCAGCCAAAAGTATATTATGAAAGAAAATTGCGATAGTGAAAGTGGGTAGCAAATACCCAGTCGAAGATCTAAAGAAAGAAAGAAAGAAAGAAAAAGAAAGAAAAAAGAAAGAAAGAAAGAAAGAAAGAAAGAAAGAAAGAAAGAAAGAAAGAAGAGAAAAGAAAGAAAGAAAGAAAGAAAGAAAGAAAGAAAGAAAGAAAGAAAGAAAGAAAGAAAGAAAAAAGAAAGAAAGAAAGAAAAAGAAAAGAAAGAAAGAAAGAAAGAAAGAAAGAAAGAAAGAAAAGAAAGAAAGAAAGAAAGAAAGAAAGAAAGAAAGAAAGAAAGAAAGAAAGAAAAAGAAAGAAAGAAAGAAAGAAAGAAAGAAAGAAAGAAAGAAAGAAAGAAAGAAAGAAAGAAAGAAAGAAAGAAAGAAAGAAAGAAAGAAAGAAAGAAAGAAAGAAAGAAAGAAAGAAAGAAAGAAAGAAAGAAAGAAAGAAGAAAGAAAGAAAGAAAGAAAGAAAGAAAGAAAGAAAGAAAGAAAGAAAGAAAGAAAGAAAGAAAGAAAGAAAGAAAGAAAGAAAGAAAGAAAGAAAGAAAGAAAGAAAGAAAGAAAGAAAGAAAGAAAGAAAGAAAGAAAGAAAAGAAAGAAAGAAAGAAAGAAAGAAAGAAAGAAAAAGAAAGAAAGAAAGAAAGAAAAAGAAAGAAAGAAAGAAAGAAAGAAAGAAAGAAAAGAAAGAAAGAAAGAAAGAAAGAAAGAAAAAAAGAAAGATAATTCCATAATTCCAAAGAGAAAGAGAAAGAGAAAGAGAAAGAGAAAGAGAAAGAGAAAGAGAAAGAGAAAGAGAAAGAGAAAGAGAAAGAGAAAGAGAAAGAGAAAGAGAAAGAGAAAGAGAAAGAGAAAGAGAAAGAGAAAGAGAAAGAGAAAGAGAAAGAGAAAGAGAAAGAGAAAGAGAAAGAGAAAGAGAAAGAGAAAGAGAAAGAGAAAGAGAAAGAGAAAGAGAAAGAGAAAGAGAAAGAGAAAGAGAAAGAGACACTCGTTCGGGATACCTGGGGAATTTTGAACGAGTGGGACTGGGCAGACATATACAAAGAATCGGTTACAAAATTCTGCATGAGGCAATCACGGGACTTTTATTTCTATCTAATTGTCTGGTATTGTATGTCGTTATGTGTTATTACATGACAAGACTTGTTTTTCTGTGAAAATGGCTGGATTTTACTCTTTGATCGCTCCATTTTTGGTGCTTTTATCGGTATGTTATGGTCATCCTATTCCAACATATTTCAGCCGCACCAATCCTGATGGCTCTCTTGTGGACATTCAAAGCCCTGATTATCGCCTCAGAATCGAATTATTTACAGAAAAGGAATTTCCTTCCAAGATCAAGGGCAATGAGGTCGACGAAGCACGTAAAACGTATCTGAGAGTTGTTCCAGAGACTGTTGAAAATGGTGGACCAGTGGAGGTGTCATGGCAGAGTGACACCAATTCAAGCAAGACCGATTTCATTGCACTGTATTGCCCACCAGAAGATAAGCATTCTGATTACTTGGACTATTTGTTCTTGAATGAAACAATATCCACGTTCATCAGTGGTAAAGGAATGTTCAAGGTTAATTTGTTCAACATGAGAGTTGATTGTGAGTTGAGGTATTTCCATAGTGATGGACATCATGCATATCTGGGGGCTAGAAGCAATGTTGTTAGATTCAGAGGTGGTGCCGTGGAACCACTGCAAGGGCATCTTGCATTGACTGGAAAACCGACTGAGATGAGAGTAATGTGGACATCAGGAACAGGTGTGGATTTAGTGTTCTAACTATTGTGAAATGATTTCCTTTCCTCTTCATTCCTCTTCTCTTCTCTCTTCTTCTCTTCACTCCTTTCAATCCCTTTCCCTTCCTATGTCAGTTCCTATTCTTCCCACTACGCCATATCTACTTTGCTTCATTTTCCCAGTGGCTGTTCTTTCCTTCATTTCCCTTCTCTCGTAGTTCCCTTCCACTCTCTGGGTTCATTCCCATTCCATTTCCTTTTGCAACTACATGTAGAATATGATTATGATAATGTATTTTTACAAGGTCAATTACATGGGAAATCGTTGGACAAATTATAAAATTACTGTTGTTGATTATGATATGGACGATGTTACCAGTAGCTTGGGCTACTGTTCATTCCCCTGGATTTTGCTTTAGTGGCTTCCATATTTACAATGTATATATCTCTTCACAAGCATTACTAATAGAGAAAGAAATAATAAATGGGAAAACATTACGCCCAAGCTATAGGGTCTGTTATTAATTTTACAACACTTGTCAAATTTCTCGCACGCTGATTGGATAAGAGCCATTGTCGATAAGCAGACAGAAGCATAGAATGACGCTTCGCTCGTGCACGGAACCAATGCGCACTTGAATCAGATTTTCTTTCAAATTTATTTGTTGTTTTGGGAGCCTTTTCCGCATTCCTTCAGTATATATTGTTGTAAAACACAATATTGTTAATCAGAAACCATTTTTGTTGTTCTAGACTCTATGCCAGTTGTTCTGTATGGTATCAATCAGACTTCTCTGACTTATAAATCAAGTGGTAATTCATCCACCTATAACACCCAAGATATGTGTGGTAAGCCTGCGAGTGGGATAGGATTTAAAGACCCTGGATATGTACATGATGTACTGTTGACAGGGTTGAAACCTGGCATCAGATATTTCTTCCAGTTTGGCTCAGCTGAGGTATGTTTGGAAACACTTGAGACAAGGAAACAGACAGACAGACAAACACTCCAGACAGATAGACAAAAAGACAGACAAGCAGACAGACAAACAGACAAACAAACAAACACTCCAGACAGACAAATAGACAGAGAAACAGACAGACAGACAAACACTCCAGACAGACAGACAGACAAACATTCCAGACAGATGGACAGACAGACAGACAACTTACACATTCATTAATTCATTTAGACAAGCAGACTGAGCAGACTAAAGGTGCGGTAATACGGGCAACAAAATCGTGCAACTTGTCGCGCAACATTGTTGCGTTGCAAGTTGCAGAGCAATGTTTCTCGTATTACCATCGTTCGCGCAACTTGTCGCGCAACACATTTTCGTGTTGCAGGTTGCAAAACTTTGTTGCGCAAAGTAGAAGCTCTTTCTACTTCATGCAACAAAGTTTTGCAACCTGCAACAAATGACCGAAAATTTAATTTGTTGCGCGACAAGTTGCACGAATGATGGTAATACGAGAAACATTGCTCTGCAACTTGCAACGCAACAATCTGGACAATGTTGCGCGACAAGTTGCACGATTTCGTTGCTCGTATTACCGCACCTTAAGCTAGACACCCTTGAGACCAACATATGCTGTTCATCTTAGCGAGGTGTCCATCTTAGCGAGGTGTCCATCTTAGCGAGGTGTCCATCATAGCGAGGTGTCCATCTTAGCGAGGTGTCCATCTTAGCGAGGTGTCCATCTTAGCGAGGTGTCCGTCTTAGCGAGGAGGTGTCCGTCTTAGAGACGTGTATGTCTTAGAGACGTGTCTGTCTTAGAGAGGTGTCTGTCTTAGAGAGGTGTCTGTCTTAGAGAGGTGTCTGTCTTAGAGAGGTGTCTGTCTTAGAGAGGTGTCTGTCTTAGAGAGAGAAAATTTAGTGTGAAACAGTGCAGCAGGGCCATAAGGTGTCCATCTTAGAGGTGCCTGTCTTAGAGAGGTGTCTGTGTTAAAGAGATGTCTGTCTTAGAGAGGTGTATGACTTAGAGAAAATTTGTAATGAAACAGTGCAGCAGGGGGCATACAATTCTCCTCTGGCTCATGGCATCATGAAATAATTAAATATTTATCAGACAGACAGACATATCATATTTGATTATGTCTTATTCTTCTTATCATATTGATAGGCAATGAGCAAGATATTCAATTTTACCGCCGCACCTATCCCTGGAAGTAATGTACCCATCAAGTTTGTTGCCTATGGTGACATGGGTGTGACTCCCTCCCCCGGATCAATAGTGACTGCGAGAGAGTCCTTGAAGGAGGTCAAGAATGGAGCGCAGCTTGTGTTACATATTGGAGATATTTCTTATGCTAGAGGATATGTAAGTGAAATATTGGCTTTCGATATTTTTATCCACAGTGCATACACCATATCACATTTAAGTTTATTATCACTATTGTCATCATCATCATTATTATCATGATGTCAGACTTTGTTGTAATCATTCACAAATTTATCATTATCAATGGCATCATCATTACTGGTAGCATTTGCATTTGTATGACCATCTCAATATCATCATCAATATCATCATTGTATCACTATCATCATGACTATTGACGTAATTAATTTTATCATTATCAACAAAATCATTGTTACTTGTACTATTGGTATCACCACATCATCATCATAATTATCAGCTTTGTAATTGTTCTGATATTATCTTCATTAAATGTACATGTATCATCAGTAGGGAAATCATCATTACTGGCATCGTTGGTAGGACCACATCATTATCATCACCATCATTATCATCATCATTATCATCATCATCACCATCATCATCACCATCATCATCACCATCAGCTTGAATTTAGTTAATTGTATTCTTTTCAGATGATGTATTTAGTGCTATTGGACCCTTGGCAAATAGCACTATATAATTTATTATTATTATTATCATCATCATCATCACTGCCACCGAACCATCATCGATGTTATCATCAACATCAATATTTTCATTACCATCATCACATCATCACTGCCACCATCACTGACATTCACCATCATTGATGTTATCATCAACATCAATATTTTCATCACCATCATTATCATCACCATCATCATCACCATCACCATCATCATCACCATCACCATCATCAACATCATTACCACTCCCAGCAGCAGCAATAAGTGCAATCATTTATTTCTACAAATATTTTGTTTATATCTAAGGCCTACTTGTGGGATCAATGGCATGCCCTTATCGAGCCCTATGCGACATTAGTGCCATATATGGTCGGCATCGGTAACCATGAGCAAGACCACACAACAGGAGGAGCAAAGGATCCCAGTGGTGCACCTGGGGAAGGCTTCCACCCCTCCTGGGGGAACTTTGGTGATGACTCTGGGGGAGAGTGTGGGGTACCTATGTACAAGCGGTTTCATATGCCGGAAAATGGCAATGCTCTGTGGTGGTAAGTTACAGTGTATACTTACAACTTATTTGATGGTTTGATAGAAAATACGTGTGGATATTTCATGAGTTGCGTAGTATTTTTCCGAGCCTGTGGCCAGGTGAAGTAATATGAGGAAGGAGTGAAAATATATGTCAGTATTATCTGTCAAACCATCCAACCTCGTCTCCAGGGCCCCCTCCTTTCCGGTGGAGGGGGCCCTGGGGACGAGGTTGTCAAACCATCATATAAGGGATTTATTATTCCACTGCATTGTACTTGTTTTGTTCACGTTTGGCCATTTTTTTTCTGTTTCCGTGCGCTACTGTGTAATCCCCAGGTGCTCGTTGCCTAGACCTTATATGACATGAGGGGAATAACAATAAGCCGAATCTGCACGAGCAAATTTACCTTGACAAAGTTTTCCTTGACAAGTTTTCCTTGACAAGTTTTCCTTGACAAGGAAAACTTGTTCGTGTAGATGCGGCTTTATTTAATGGATGTTTTTCGATACGATATATTTTTGCGTTTTTTTCCACTCAATGTTTCGTTGGTTGCGAGAACTTGTGCAGGCAAACATTAGGTGACCACTCAATAAAATACTGCCTTGGTACTTAGATACACATACAGAGTAGGGGTTTTTTTTTAATTTTTTATTTTTTTTTTATTTTTTATTGTTCAGAATATATGACATAGCATTTTACACAAATATGCAATGAATTAACAGAATATAATATAACATTTTGCAATTTTACAACAATATACAATTATACATATCAACATTGCTCAATGCAATTATTATTATTAATTATAATTATTCAACAGAATACAGAGTAGTTGCATACAGAATAGTTGGTCTGCCTGTGGATAGATTAGGAAATGACAATGATTGAAGTAATGCGGAATAAATGGAAGAATTTACGTTGTTCTCATAGGTACAGTTTTGACTATGGGAGTGTCCATTTCGTCATGATGAGTACGGAACATAACTTTACCAAAGGATCAGTTCAGTATAATTGGCTGGTGAAAGACCTTGAAAACGTGGATCGTAGTGTCACACCGTGGATAGTGTTTACAGGACACAGACCAATGTACACAAGTCAACTGGTAATGTATTCATTAAATAATTTGGGTAATAATTTGGGTAATAATAATAATAATAATAATAATAATATAATAATAATAGGGTAAAATAAATTGAGAGAGGAGGGGTGTTGACGGCAGAAGGTGAGGTTTAGGCCTGGACCACAGAAAGTGTAGACATGATAGGAAAGGAAGATAGGAAAGAAGGAAGGGAGGAAGAGAGGAAGGAAGGGAGATAGATAGGAAGGGAGGAAAGATGGAAGGAAGGAAGAAGAGGAAGGAAGGAAGAGAGGAAGGAAGAGAGGAAGGAAGGAAGGAAGGGAGGAAGGAAGGAACAGAGGAAGGAAGGAAGAGAGAAAGGAAGGGAGGAAGGAAGGAAAAGAGGAAAGAAAGATAAAACTAATGGATTAAAGTGTTCTATATAAAATTATTCCACCCAGGTTGAAGGACAAAAACCCCATCATTGCTGTTCACATGCAACTTCTATTTGAGGATGTGCTTATGAAGTACAAAGTTGACCTGGCCCTTTGGGGGCATTATCACAGCTATGAGCGAACATGTCCTGTCTACAGACAATCATGTACCCCTGGGGCCCCCCACCCATA
>JAUJYZ010001406.1:195000-232500 GCA_033675265.1 Actinostola sp. cb2023 | reverse complement strand
GAGATAGAGAGAGAGAGAGAGAGAGAGAGAGAGAGAGAGAGAGAGAGAGAGAGAGAGAGAGAGAGAGAGATAGATAGATAGATAGATAGATATTAGATAGATAGATAGATAGGTAGATCGATAGATAAATAGAGAGATACGATAGATCGATCGATAGATAGATAGATAGATCGGTATGTGGATGGATGGATGGATGGATAGATAGATCGATAGATAGATAGATAGATCGATAGGTAGATAGATAGATAGATAGATAGATCGATAGGTAGATAGATAGGTAGATAGATAGATAGATCGATAGGTAGATAGATGGAGGGAGGGAGGGAGGGAGGGAGGGAGGAGGGAGGGAGGGAGGGAGGGAGGGAGGGAGGAGGGATGGATGGATGGATGGATGGATGGATGGATAGATAGATAGATAACACCTTTATTTAAAAAAATGATAATTCCACAAGTATAAAACTTCTTTACATAATAGTCGTTATAAAATAATTAATTAATTAATTAAGTTATGAATTTAGCAATATATAACAAAGAGAATGAATGAAAGAGAATGAATGAAAGAGAAAGAAGGAGAGTGAAAGAGGAAGAAAGTAAGAATGAACGCAAAAGAAATAGCGAATGAATAAATATGATAGAAAATGAATGACGTATATTGAAATAAGTGTTTTTACAGTTAGCCAACATGCTGATAACATCCTCTCTATTCTGTCTATTAAATTCAATTTTTTTAATGCCTTTAGAATTCAGTTTGTAATTATTTTATACAAAATTAACGAAATTACATTCTGCATCCAAATCAACACCTCATTTGCACGATATGTAATATAATTATTGTATTATACTTTTACCATTCATTCGGCTATTTCTACTCGTCATTATCGATCCGCGGCAGCCCAAAACTTACCAGAATCAGACTTACCGACACTATTTACCGGAGACACATTTAGTTGTAACTGCGGTCTAGCGGCGATACACGCATGGAATAACCAGCTTTTGGACATACGGATTTCAGTTGAACGCTAAAGATGATGATCGTATATCATCGTAAGATCGCTTGCTTGGCAATGAAGTAAGTTTTGTAATCATTTTCGACATCCCTTCAAATGCTATCCTTCGTGCCTGGATCAATAGCAGTGTTGGCTCGTGCTGAGAGACTCGTATGAGCGAACGACGTTTTTTTGAAAACGAATTTTCTGTCCATATATACGCGAGCCGTTTTCGAGTCGTTTTTACTCATCGTCCACTTTCGAAAGCGTTAAACAACTCCGTTTTCGAATCATTTATGTTTCAGGCGAAGGGCAAAATGAAGTTCTGAAAAAACTGATCCGTTTTCAAATAATGTGTTACGTTTGACGAAGCCCTTTACTCACGTTGCGCTTAGATCTGAGAACGCTATTTTCTATCAGTATATATATGCGTTTTCATAGCCCCGACAACACCACGACGATACGCCGATATTCGTGCAGTGAAAACGCAAAGTTTGAAAACGTTTTCCGGAGTCGAAACATTTGGATGAACACTGCAGCGCGCACGGTCGGAATCCCTTCGGGAATGTGCGGTGTATATATGGCGTTGGTGTGCTAACTGACTGAACCATCACCATGATACACTCGATCTGTAGACACAATCCTTTACATAAACTAGATGGAATTGAATTGAATTGAATTGAGCGCACTACCATTTCATAAACTGTACAAATCTGAATGTCTGGATGCCTAAGGAAAGTGACTCGATGATGTATGTACTATATACCCGTCAAAAACGGGAAAATTGTACAACAAAGAGCCAGCTAAAGATGTTGAGTATTACGTGCAGTAGAGATAATTCAATGGACGTCTTTCTCATTATAATAAATAAATTAATTAATTAATAAATATACTACAAGAAAGATTCAACGGTTTTGGCAACCGCAACGCGACACTTTGAAGAGAACTTTTCAAAAAACTGTTTCAGGTATAATGATATCATTCACGCGTCACGGATAGAACATGGCGCATATAGAAATATAAAGATATACTTTAAAATGGAAACGTAGAGTATCTAGAAAGCTATGAGTGTCATGCCGGATTTGTAACCTGTCGCCTTCAGGATATTAACGAACTGCTATCTTCTTTACAACGCCATAAGGATACTAAAGTGTTGTTTCTTGTATATCAACAGTGAAAAATAACTGTCTAATTTTTATGGGATTTGATTTGATTAACTTTTTTCCTGCCCAATTACATACGCGTCACTGTTGAGATAACACGGTAAATATCAAGAGGAAATTCTGACGCGGACATGAATGGCTGTCAGTTGATGAACTGTCTAAATGTTGTACGACGGACTGCATGGAGGAAACTTTCTTTCTCGACTCAATTACACTTCGATGTTCAAGTAACACACACTAATGACAACGCCGGCCACCAGTTCTCTCGCAGCGTTCTTCACCGGCCAATTACCATCATCATTAACCCAACTGAGAACTCTGTTTGCCATCGCGTAGTTCCTCAGTCAATGTAAACAAAGCTTTTGTAACTCTTCTGGAGACTTTTTCATTTGTGTAAGTGAAACACCGCACTTATTGAATCAATGTGAAACTCGCGAACAATTCATTAAAGGTTAATTATAGTTGTGGTATTTTCGAAAAGAGCAAACAAGTTTATGGATAGTGTGTGGACATTTGGATTTTTGTTCTCCTTTCTTTCGTTCCGGGCTCAGTTTTTCAGATTTTTTTCCACAGTATCCAATGCGTTTCTTTCATGCGTGCATAAGGTAAGTCTTTTGTATTTAGACATTTAAAAAAAAACACACACACACACAAGCCTTGAATGTACAATTGTTTTAATAAGGTCAGGAAATTCCAATTGTAAAAGAAAATAGAAAATAATTTATATCCAGAGAGCAAGCACGATCGATTTTGGAATTGTATCATTTTTTTTTTACTTTCTTTCTTTATTCCCCTTTCCTTTTCAGTTTCGACTGATCACAGGCAATAGATTTTTAGTGTACGCGTTTTTCTACTCAGAAAAACCACAAGTCATAAACTAGAATTATTTTGACATGGTTAAGATGAACTGCCAACCCCATGAGAGCAAACAAGCATCGAGTGACGGGCCATTAACTCGTGATTTTACGTAATATAAGTGTTCTTTACTATCCTTCTAGTTCGTAATTTGTAGTAAAGAGAGGCATTAAGAAAGTTAGATCCTATAATTGTAAGCATTTTTCTGGACATCCGTTCAGTAATTGGGTTAGATTTGTTTATTTTGCTTGGCAGGTGTAAACTTGTGTTTTCCTTTCCCCCAGCTGCAGGAATCTTGACACGCCGAAGTCCTTACTAATTGCTCCTCAATAATTTATTAATTAGAGAGAAGATGTGAGAGGTTTGTACTCACAACGTACCGTACTAGACACTGGAGCTACTCTGATCAAAATAGTTGCGATTTGAGACCTCTAAATTGCAGTTTATTCTCTGGTCTTGTCTTTTCTTGCTTGAACAATTTGATATGATTCGAGAATCATTTACTGATGTATTTCCAGTGCAAACTCTTATTTGAAGTCGTTTTTCTTTTTCGTATTTTGTTTATTCTCTTTGGCTTTGCCTTTTTCTGGCACGCTTTATACCTGTTATACGTTGTTTTGTATTTTAAGGGGTTTTCACAATGCATTGTAAATAAATGATCTTGTTCTGCTTTAGCTTCTGCTTCTGTTTCAATCTGCTCTAGTTCTGTTTCAGCTTCTTCTGCTTCTGCTTCTTCTTCTTCTTCTTCTTCTTCTTCTTCTTCTTCTTCTTCTTCTTCTTCTTCTTCTTCTTCTTTCTTTTCTTTCTTCTTCTTCTTCTTCTTCTTCTTCTTCTTCTTCTTCTTCTTCTTCTTCTTCTTCTTCTTCTTCTTCTTCTTCTTCTTCTCTTTCTTCTTCTTCTTCTTCTTTCTTCTTCTTCTTCTTCTTTCTTCTTCTTCTTCTTCTTCTTCTTCTTCTTCTTCTTCTTCTTCTTCTTCTTCTTCTTCTTCTTCTTCTTCTTCTTCTTCTTCTTCTTCTTCTTTTTCTTCTTTCTTCTTCTTCTTCTTCTTCTTACTTCTTCTTCTTCTTCTTCTTCTGTTACTTCTTCTTCTTCTTCTTCTTCTTCTTCTTCTTCTTCTCCTAGCTTCTTCTTCTTTTTCTTCTTTTTCTTCTTTTTCTTCTTCTTCTTCTTCTTCTTCTTCTTCTTCTTCTTCTTCTTCCGCTTCTGCTGCTTCTATTTCTGCTTCTGCTCAGTTTGCTTCGATTTCTTATGACATTTTCTCATTCCTTCATTTATTTCATTTATTTCATTTTGGCATTTTTAGTTTCTAGTTTTCTCGAAACTCTATCTTTCTATTTCCTCCAATTCAAAGCACTTCTGTAACACAGACAGAAATATTGACTCAGTGGCAAACTAAAGCTTTTGTAATAGCTTTTGTTATCAAGGTTCTAAGTCAAGAGTAAACTAGCTATTTGCTGGTGACTTGTTTTCATTTGGGCACGTGCGTACCCGTGTCTGCCTGACGAATTAGATTTTTGTGTGATTGTGTTAGAATGAGATCAGCTGGACTGCCCCGTTTCTTGTCGCGCTGGTAGACTGAAAAAGATACATAGATAGATGTACAGTTTGTACAATATATCCAACCTTGGGCCATAAGCTTTGATTTACTTAATTATATCCGGGCAAGTGTCCTTAGTGTAGCTATAAGTGACAGCTAAACTTCCAGAAATACAAGGATTTCGGTCTTTGCCTTTGAGAACAATAACGCGGTGAATCTGAATTGCCTGTGTTCGTCCTTTGTAATGATACTATTTCAGTCATCGCAAGATTAATCTAACATATGCGCCACGGAGCCAGATTTGTCAATGTCGGGCTTTGCTTGTTGCTCGGATTTATTGACGGGCAAGATGACAAACTTAGCTGTCAGTCCGGTTAATTGAATAGTAAGATTGAGCAAAGGAAATATCTTTTTCACTACAGTAATGGACAAAGCAAAAGAAATCTTGAAATCCTTGAGTTGTTCTACGCCGACTCTGTGTTATCGTTGTCTTCAATGATATAGTCTTCGCTTTGTTATTATTTTCAATGCCACTCTTAATACATGCTTTGTCTTACAATAGGAAAATATCAGAAAATAGGGCGTCCAAGAGGTTTTTTTTATTCTGTCTCTCTCAACAACTAAACACTATTGTCTATTCGAGTTCAATTTGAATAAAGAACATATACGACAGCGGAAAGCCCACACGTGGCACGGTACTTTGTGACCAGCTTCAACTGAAGTGTCCAAGAAACATACGCCATCGTCAATCTGTTCTACTTTTATATCGGCGACGTTTTCAAAATTCCCCATTCGCGGAATCCTTACCCGTTCGAGTTTGTTATTTCATGTTTAATTGATCTTTGATTTGTATTGCTTTATTTTGGGCTCGTACGAGGTCGTTCTGAATCACCTGGCTCTCAATCATCTTAGCTTCTACCAAGCATATGGAAATCTACACAATGCAGAATTTGAATAAATGGTTAGAATATAGGGGTGGTAACTTCGTGGTTTCACCATACATCTGTCACTACCACAAACCAACGTTCTATAGTCCAATAACATCCACAAATCATCGTAAAATTTGCACGGAGTCAAACTACTAGCGCTACTAGGCCGATGTTCGCTGGAACGTACAAGGTAACCTGATAACAGCTTGACAAACTGCGGCAAATTCCGCGCTTAGATTAGAACTTTTAATATCTGTTAACTGTTTGATTAGCAACTGGCAAAGTATCCTCCAACTTCTGAAACCCTAAATTTTGTTTTCAAAATACAGATAATTATAATAGATGACTCCAAATACACAGAGTGAAGTGGCTATGGAGTATTCTCAGTCAGTACATTTTAAAATCGTTTCTCTGTGCTGTATAACTAACTCGTGAATCCGACTGTAAGCTTTCCTCTTTGTGAGTTCAATGTCGCATGAATGTGTTAATCAGTCTCGCCGTCCCTTCGCTGTTTAAAACTATACGAGTGTTTAAACCTGTGTTTCGTGTTTTATTCGCTCTTTATCACACGGCTGTCTCACTGAATACCTACCTATCAGCAAGTTTGCCGCAGTGAAAATCATGCCTCTCGTTGTAGGCAGAGAATATCATCCTCATTTGTTGAATTCCCAGAGTTTCAAAATTTCATCTGTGGTCTCTCAAGCTCTTGACGTTCAATAGAAGTGATAACAGGATTTCTAACCTGTTCAAGTATTCTTAGATTTAATTATAAGAGTTTAAGCTTACAGAATGCGAATTATTTTCACAATATACAAACTTTACATGTAAATCTTGCGAGGAAATCGTGTTTTTTTTTTCAGAATTGAATTGGAATTAACCATATTGTGTAGTATTTATTTTTATTTTGGTTCTTCAGGATCGGAATGGCCGGGTCATGCGGACATTCAAATAATATAAAACTACTTGTTTATTCTTAGTACGAATTTTTCAATTCAATTGTGGGCTTTTCGAAGCTAGTAGAAATCCACTTCGTCCTCTTATATCGCGAATATTGAACTAAATAAATCTGCAGTACAGTAAATACATATTCTAATATATATAAACTGATTCCACCAGATATATAAAAATGCCGTTTGAAATGTAACTTATAATTTTAATTTTTACGGCATTTTAAGGCAAATTAAAAAAAATATTTTCTAGTGTGTCTTCCAAGGGACAGTGTACAGTTATAAAATAATTTCGTGTTCCATGAACTTCTCTCACAGCATGAGAAAACGACTCAACTTCAAAACAACCTAACGCCCTTCTCCTACGATTTGAAGATCATCACAGACGCGAGAAAAAAGTAAATAAGCACATTAAAGAAGGGAATTATTGATTAGAGAGCTGGTTTCTTTATCAATTCCGTTGTATTTTCTGAATTTGAAGCTATTTTGATTACAAATGTCGTCTTGAGCTGTCTCCAACGGGTTTAGACCTTAAATTTTAATGGTTCATAACAACTTTCCCTCTTTTTCTCATTGGGGTCTCACCAATTTCTATTATTCTTAAACTACAGCTTATCAAAAATGCATAAGGTTTTCAAAACAGTGGTCAACAAATTGTTCGTAAAATGCTGAAACAGCATGTCAAGGTCGTACCGTCCAAAACATACAGTGAATCTGAAACTAATGCGAAGGATTTTTAGGTGGGAAATTTCTCGGCAGTTACATTAATAAAACTTTGAACGATACAAGATGAAAAAAGCTGCTTCTATGTATCTTCTTCTGATGAAAAATCTCTATTTTAGGGATTCTGTTTATGAACAATAATTTTTACATTGATGCAGAAGCGAAGTAATTTGCTCTATCTTTTTTAAACGTTATGTTACAAACTCTTAGGGCATTTTAGCTTTCAGCCGGAGTCCTAAGTTTTCAAGTTCTGAAGCTTGGATTTTGAGTGCTTAAAAGTGTATGATAAGGCGGGGTTAAAAGAATAACTGAATTTATTCAAAACAAAACAAAATATATATATCGTAATTTAAGAACAAAGTCCATCTTAACGCCGCGAACCACGGTAAGTTTACTACCAATTGTAGTTGATTGATCGAGTTAGGCACAGGCTCACACGTACAGCGATTTTATCAGTGAAAGAAAGTACTTTCGCCGATATGCTTTTTAATTTCTGTAACACAATCGAGTTGCTGTTTTTTGTAGATTTTGATTTTAATTATCTTTTGGGTGTATATTTGGATTTTGAATATATGTGACAACATTTGAGTGGGTCATGATAGTTTGTTCTCTTAGTATTCCTGGCTTGATTGACTGATTCGCAATGCAATCGTTTCTAAATTTTTCACAATAACTCACCAAAACAAATATGATCAATAGATTTTACATATGTCAACGAGTTTTTATATCATTGTTCATACAAAAGCTTTTGTTGTTGTTTTAATGTCCTCTTTGGAGCTTTTAGGGTCTTTTGTTTAAAATCTTTTGCAAAACAAATTACAATAGTTTCTCGATTTGAATCGATTGGCGTTGTTCAGTGAATACAGAGCAGGCATTGCCGAGGAACTGAGAAGAACAACCCATACTTGTACAGCCCTGTGATTTCCTCTCTCCTTACTCTTGTGATCCGAAGGCTTTCTGATCAAAGATCTAATCAGATACATCTAAACAAACATGATAGCGGAAATGTGGGAAGTACCGAGTATCAAATGAAACAACACTGTTTTGTTTTTACTTCAGCTGCCAATCATGTGTGAATAAGCTTCTCTGATTGGCCAGGACCTATAAGCTATAGTTTAATGAACCTGCCTTACACGTAAATGCCTGGGAGCACATATTAAGTTGACTACAATTGCACTTGTAAGGAATTCAGAGAAATCCCTAAGTGAACTGAACATCGTCGATGAGACTCTGAAGTGTGCTATCAGGATATATATTGGTCAAGGCCGAGCGACCTTCATCGCCAAGCTTGCCAGAGCGGTAGGGCTAGATGTATTTCTGTCGGCTATTCTAATAATTATCCAAAGTTTATGCGCTTCATGAATTGTAGTGTCTAAACTCGACAACTATCCTCATCAATATATGAATTAATGACTGAAACTTTAAGCAGAAACTTTCCTCGGGTCATTTCACGGCTCTCAGTGACAGTACGAATTCCTAAAATACTGGATTTCAATCTGACAGTCCATTGAATTTTACAATAACATTGTGTTATCTGTTTGCTTAAAAATATCAACGTGTTAGAAGATTTTTGATAGTATTCAAAAACTACTAAAATCAATGCTTATTAAGTACAAAATATCCAGGACTGCACTTCCATATTTTCGCTGATTGACATGTTTATAAGTTTGGCCTTAGTGTATCCAACTAGTAGAGCTACAATACAAGCTTGTTTGGACCGTGTTTATGCGGAAGCCGAAACCATACGAAACTATATCTTGAATAGAAAAGTCATTATATTTACTCCTTATTTCCTGAGCAAACTGTTTTCCATAAAAACAATTCTTCAAGGAAAAATGCACCTCAGTGTTTTAATAGTCTTCAAACTCCCATTTGCAAAATTTTGCATTTGGGTAAATACATTCTGACATATTGGGCTTTACTGCCGGGAAGGAAGGTTTGAAATGATCTTATATTTTTAATTTAAAATATTGTACTCTCATCGCCAGCGGTGCTCAAATAAGTTCAATTCGATAGACTACAATTCACTCTAAAGTTATCTCTCAGAAGTCTTAATATTTAAAGCAAAATTCATGAACGTTTTGGAGTAAGAATATAACTTAGTGTTACGCTTATTGCTTTCAGGTAACGATGCCAAGCGCCGATCAAATGAACCAACTGGACAAATGCACGATATGTGCAGGATGTGGAACCAAAATACTTGAGCGCTTCTACTTGCTGGCCGTGGATCGGGAATGGCATATAGACTGTTTAAAATGCAGTGAATGCGATTTACGGCTGGACAACGAGTTAACTTGCTTTTCCAGAGACGGTCTCATACTGTGCCGCGATGACTATTACAAGTAAGTAGTCCTGTCGAGTTTGCGACGCACTAAATCTAATTCCTTCAACTTTTCCTTCAAAGCAGACGTATAATAAGGAGCTTTTAAATCTAGGAATTAACCCTAATTTGTCAGACCAACTAGGCCTTCAATTTTTTATGGGATAAAATATGTTTAATTTAAAAAAACGGTCCACGAAAGATCAATGGAAATAAAAGCTAGGGGAATTGAATAGCGACACAATTGAATTCAACGTCTTATTGATGTGTTTTCATTCAAAATCATTTGCGAAGCATAAACAAATCGGCGTGTCACGTTACTTGAAATCTTCGATTTCATTTACTATCCTCGTAGCAAACGATCATACACTCTACAATAATCTCACATTACTAAATTAATTCCATCGATAGATATCTTTCATGGGGTTCTATCTCTATCGTCAATGTCATCTGAGTGTTTGCAAAACCAGTTTAACGTAGGAACAACAGCTGATGCAGAATAGATCGCTATTCTGTTCGTTCCCGTAGAAGTCCCGCATGTACTGGTTGGAGTTGAGACTTTTTGAAGAAGCCATGCTAGCGTCCCACAAAATAACCAGGAAAAAAAATGAATATATTAGAACTAAATACTCCAACCTTCTTCTTCGTCCAGTCTTCAAGACAAAGCGCAAATGGTGGCAGCTAGTGGGATATTGACGGGGAATATTGCTGAAGGCGACATTTAATTTTCTGCCTTTGTGTATCGACTGCAAAGAAATACATTTGTTTTTCGGAAGTAAGCTTAATTTCATAGGCTTTTATTTTGAAGTTTAATATCAAATTCATTTTAAACAGCATTGTGGCTGGATTTTTTAATCTAAATATAAGTAACAACGCTTTTCGGCTATAAGTTTTAAGGTTACAGTCGGCCTTGCCGTGGATTTCAAAGGCAAGCACGAATTTGATAACGACTATTTATCGAATAAACTGAATAAAAACTTATCGGTAAGGTATCTTTTAGCTGTCACAACGTCTATTAATTTTTTTATTAGTTTTCGCCGTGTTTTTCGTCTCTAATTTCAAAGTTATACTTCATGTTTTCTCCAGTTATGAAGACTGACAAAGCTAGCACTTCAGGGTTGACAGTAGGAAAGCCAAACAATGAATCTTGTCGAAATACATTTTGATTAAAAACTTTTTAAGGGTAGAATTTGCTTTAGGTATACTAACAAATCTATTTAATCACTGCAATAACTTTTCCCGAAATTAAATACCGTATTCATAAAATTTTTAAGCTCAATTTTTCTTTTGTGTTTTTAACACTTAAATGGGTTCCCCTCGCCGCGCTTTCGTTGGTAAAGCCCAAAGCTTTCAGTCGGACTGTCAAATAAAATAGGTTAAAATAAACATAATATACTAACAAAGATCCATTGGTCAACATAAGCATTACAATACTATTTATATGATAAACTTTAAGGTCTATGAGCTCGGGGAATTCTCGGGACGGGACAATGGAAATGTTTTCGTCTATGATACGTTACCTAGTTACGGATTATATTGGGTTGATTTTGTGAAGTAAAGTTGGAGTTGGGGTTTCATAATTTCATTATCTGTACGACCCTCTTGACACAATTACTTATGCTTCGTCAACAGATGAAATCCTATTGCTTTTCGCTGTCAAAATTCTAATCTTTCGTTTCTCTTGTAATCCCATTGATTAGACTGTTACTGGGGGCATACAATATAAACTGGATTTCAGCTTGATCTCTTTAAGATAAGTCTTACTGTCGACGATTATCTCATTTGCCTGTACTGTTTTGGCTATTATTCGAAATAAATTTAACCCCTTGAATGGAGTTGCGGCTTTGAAAGGATCGAAATCTGGAAAAAAAATCATCGAAAAAAAGTATCACTGAATTTAAATGTGTCAACATTTTTTTCCCTCCTTCAAATGTTTCATTGTCAGTTTTCCTTATTTCCGCTCTTAGCTTCTGCCTTTCAGTTTCCTCGCTTCGGCTCTCGGTAAAATCTGTCTTTCTATTATGTCTTCCTCCTTCTTCATTTACATTTAACCGATATTCCATTCTGTTTATAAATTGTAGTTCTTAAATGAAACAATCCTGAACTTCGTGGTTCGATATTTACAGATTTGCGCTCTTTCTGAAAGTGCTCGTTTCGGCGTTTATGAAGCACTTTCAATGGACAATAGAAACATTTAATCTTTAAATTTCCGATGGACAAATTAACAATGATACCATGGCCTTAAGATCAATGTGATGGTACATATATCTCCTTAATATCATAATTGCGCTGGACAAAAGCCAGGTTTATGGGCTAAGTTTCTTTATGAAATTGGCAATTTATCTCTCATCCTGTCAAGTCAATAAATGCCCTCCTTGAATCGCTTAAAAGATTTCCCACGATAAAACACATATCTCGAAAACATCGTTTACGCAAACATCCAATTGAACCTATCTTTAGTAGTGTGATCCGGTTAATTCAGAGAGGGATTCCACAACGCGTTGTCAAAAGTATTTTTTTATGCTGCGGTTATTGCTCGTTCAAGGCAGTTACTTCGTCACGGTTGTCGCTAGCTTTGACCATTACCGGTCATTTCACCGTTGCTTAGAAACAGCGTACTATAACTGGAAATCTTGGCGCCATTAAAAACTTGAGTCGCTGCTCTTGAAATATCCGAGTAAAGTGCGTACATTCATGAGCTTAAGTACTCTCTTCACGACTGGATGAGAGAACAGGCTTAAATATTGAATGTCCTTTTTTGGTCGATATTTCCGGTCAAAATTCGAGTATAGCGAGTTTTCGTTGTCGATTTAGAGCTTGTACTTGAGTACTCTTATGTTTGTCATATCCTTCAAAATTCTTCTAAAAAACACTCTCAAATTCAATTGGTAGTGTTATGTACAGTGAATCTAGCAAAGTAGATGCTTTCAAATTGACATCTCGTACTTGACTATTGTTTTGTTTCTCAATCTGTTCGAACAAAAGAGGCGGCAGATGATCGATTTTGCGAGTAACCGCTGACTGCAGGTGTTAGTTAGATTGCGGGCTGATAAGCTGCAAACAGTAGGTTATCTTGAACATCTATGATAACTAAACGCAATAAACGTGACTTTTAAATTTAGTCTTCAAGCGTCCTTCAATTCATTCATCCAGTCAGACAGTCAGACAGCTAGTCAGCCAGCCATTCAGCCAGCCAGTCAGTCAGTCAGTCAGTCAGTCAGTCAGTCAGTCAGTCAGTCAGTAGCCAGTCAGTCAGTCAGTCAGTCAGTCAGTCAGTCAGTCAGTCAGTCAGTCAGCCAGTCAGTCAGTCAGTCAGTCAGTCAGCTAGCCATTCAGTCAGTCAGTCAGTCAGTCAGTCAGACAGCTAGTCAGTCAGCCATTCAGTCAGTCAGTCAGTCAGTCAGTCAGTCAGTCAGTCAGTCAGTCAGTCAGTCAGTCAGTCAGCCCGCAGTCAGTCAGTCAGTCAGTCAGCTAGCCATTCAGTCAGTCAGTCAGTCAGACAGCTAGTCAGTCAGCCATTCAGCCAGCCAGTCAGTCAGTCAGTCAGTCAGACAGTCAGTCAGTCAGTCAGTCAGTCAGTCAGCCAGTCAGTCAGCCAGTCAGCTAGCCATTCAGTCAGTCAGTCATCCAGCCAGTCAGTCAGTCAGTCAGTCAGTCAGTCAGTCAGTCAGTCAGTCAGTCAGTCAGTCAGTCAGTCAGTCAGTCAGTCAGTCAGCCAGCTAGCCATTCAGTCAGTCAGTCAGTCAGTCAGCCAATTGGTTCATACGTTCATTTCTTTCATTTCAATTTTTGTTTTTTGTTTTTTTTTTTCCTCGCTTCCTCTGATCTCATCCTTTCTTTCGTGTTTAAACATCAAACCAGATCGACTGGCTAATTTGTCCCGGTGACAGAAACGATACTACTGAGTAAATGAGTTGAAGTGCCCGTGTTTAGCTTCAAGTGTTTTCATGTTTAGCTACAGTGCAAACGGTGTGGATGGAATCGGCTTTATAGCATAGATT
Organism: Actinostola sp. cb2023; assembly: GCA_033675265.1. Lineage (NCBI taxonomy): Eukaryota > Metazoa > Cnidaria > Anthozoa > Actiniaria > Actinostolidae > Actinostola > Actinostola sp. cb2023. Next base: position 219,039 of record JAUJYZ010001406.1, on the reverse strand, counting down.
TTATTCACATAAATAATAATAATAATAATAATAATAATAATAATAATAATAATAATAATAATAATAATAATAATAATAATAATAATAATAATAATAATAATAATAATAATAAATACAATCGATCCGCTTAATGAGACTTTACAACCATCTCACGGCGTAACATGATCCGTCTTTTCATTTTCCAAATTTCCAAGAGTCAACACTGTAACTACCACCTCTCTCTCGTAGGCGACCACCTCCGACAAGCGAACACCTTGTCAGACACCAGAGTGGTCGCTTGAAAGATGGTATCCACCGGTAAATCGGTACCCACGCAAATTTAATTTCCATAATGGCTTTATATATGCCCTATTGCCTGTAACTAAAGGGTGGACCATTAGAAATATTGGGGTGACAATTCACAAAAATGTCCCAAAAAAATTCCTGCAAGTACCCTACCACCTAAAACAAATTCCTGCAAGCAGGCAAGACAGTTGACAACATGCTATCTGGAAGCAAAATGTATAGAAAGGCAGCTTCAAACAGGAATTTGTTTAGGTGGTAGGATACTTGCAATAATTTTTTTTGGGACAATTTTTTTTTGCAGAATTTTTTTTGGGAAATGGTCACACCCCCCCCCCCCCCCCCCCCCCCCTTTCAACATTTCTAATGGTCCACCCCTAACCAGCGTCAGTATCTTTTGTTCTTTCCTTCTAATATGCCCGCCCTTAGTCCTCTTTGTGCCTCCCGTAGAAATAATCCAGTGTAGAAACAAAATGTCGGTTGTACATTTTACCCAGTAATCCTTTGCGAACCTAAATCAGTACCACTTAGATCTACAAACTATCTAACATGTTCACATAAATAAAGCAGGTATCAGCTTCACACTTTTGTGACGTTTTCAAAACGAGATATAGTGGTTTATGCGCGCAAAGGATTGTAGTAAATTTACTGGTCCGCCATCTTTCTTTTTAAGATAGATTTTTGATGGTTTTTCTCTTTCTTCTTTCAGGCGGTTCTCTATCAAAAAATGTTCGTCCTGTAGCCAAGGAATCACAAGTAAAGAACTGGTCATGCGAGCCCGCGAACACGTTTACCACATAGGCTGCTTCGCGTGTGATCGCTGTAAGCGCATGCTCGCAACGGGTGAGTACTTCGGTATGCGCGGAATGCGGATATATTGCAAGGAAGATTATGAAGAATTACTTCGTGAAGAATCGAACTCAGGAAAAACGTCTGGTAAAGGAAGACCTCGAAAACGACGATTAGCAGCCGCGCTTGATAGCGTCAGCGCACTATCAGGTAAAAGTAATATATTAATAATTAATATTATTATCAATAGCTAAGTAATGAATTTTCTCTCTCTCTCTATATATATTTTTTTGATTTTTAAATAATAATAATAATAATAATAATAATAATAATAATAATAATAATAATAATAATAATAATAATAATAATAATAATAATAATAATAATAATAATAATAATAATAATAGTAATAATAAATCATTACAAAAAAAAGTAAAAGAAATAGAGTCGTTTTCGTACGAGTGGGAAACCTACGGCACGGAGTTACGGTCACGGTACGGAATCAAAGACATTATATTCAACCAATCACAGTGCGCAAAATCATCGCTCAACCAATCGGAATGCTTGGACATGATACAGTCACCGCACGGCACGAATCGTACCTAACTACTTTGCACTCATACGAAAACCACTCTAGATGGCGCCTTGTATATTTTACCACAATCCTTCGCGCGCCAATCTTTTTTGAGGTTTGCAAAGAATTGTCATGACAAAAAATCCGTAATCGCTAACGGGCATTACAATCTTGCCTACTAAGTAGCTTGTGCCATATCAATAATGACCCATATTGACCCGTATTCAATTGACCCGTATTGACCCATATTGACCCGTATTCAATTGACCCGTATTGACCTGTATTGATCCTTATTAACCCGTATTGATCCTTATTGATCCGTATTGATACTTAATGACCCGTATTAACCCGTACTGACCCGAACTGACCCGTATTGACCCGTACTGACCCGTACTGACCCGTATTGACCCGTATTGACCCGTATTGACCCGTATTGACCCGTACTGACCCGTATTGACCCGTATTGACCCGTATTGACCCGTATTGACCCGTATTGACGAAGCGGCGTCACCAAGAGAACGCTTTAGTTTTGTTGTTTCGAGCTTGAGTCTGTAAACAATGATAGCTAGCATTTTTTGTTCTTAAGGTTTTGCAATTTTAAAACATCCATATTTCACTAATTTGTTGACATTGTTACTGGCGAACAAAACTAACAAACCAAGAAATCATTTTAGTTGGCCAATTTCTGTGCGTCTAAGCTCAGTACAGTCACAATGTCACAATGGCGGTTTCTGTTTTCCGGTTGTATGAAAATAAACTATAAGGATTTCTAATCTGAAAGTTCGTTGCAATTGAGAGAAGCCTTGGAATCGTGTCGACAGTGGCACGATTCATTTACATCAATTATACATTCCACAACAAACAGCTAAATGTTTACAAGATGTTTATGACAAAAGTCGCCGTTCCGGCTTTTTGTTCACGTTTTGTAGAATTCATAACAAAGACCGAACATATTATAATAGCTCTTTGAGTCGATTTAATAGCATCTGAATAAGCGACTTCGCCCGTGGCTGACCCTAAAGAAGAACTGTATAACATTTGTAATTATCAACAACAGCAACTTCCGGTATTGTGGTAGAATAAAAGCCAACAAAGAGCTAGGCCGACAGAGTCGAGACTGCAGAGTGTTGTCTTTTGAAGAATATATTTAAAAAACATACTTCGCGGAATCGAAATAAATAAGTTTAAAGCAATGTGTCCGAAAGCTAAGTAGTCATTACCATTAAAAACATTTGAGTTATGAAGCAACGTGTTTACTTCATAAGTTTAAAGCAGTTTGAATGTTTGAATGTTCAAAGTTTTGTTTTGTTGAAGCTACTTTTAGCGTGACTCACTTAGATTCTCGTATTCACATTTATACTAATAATAATAGCATTTATTTAAACACGATAGACTTACAGCATGGCTGCCGTGTGGTCGTGTACTAAAACTATATGGCCATATCAAGATACTCAGTAAGAAGTGAGTGTGACGGAGTCGTGTCCCCAATTTAATAGCAGTAATGCTAGATCGATTGACGCGTTAACAAAGTAATGTTTTTATTTTTTAGCTTTAGACTTGTCACAAGTCGACCACACTTTTAATTCTGATAGCGAGTTTGAGAAAGTCTAATACAGCTTTTACTTGGCTTATGTAGATGCCTAAACTTAAAACAAATTGCTACCATTTCGCTATGGTATTTACAGTACTAGTGGTGCAGTGTGGCGGAGCTATGAACACTGCACGTTGTACAAGACAGAAAAAACATTTGTTTACATTGCCATCTCCATAACGACACTCAATGTTATGTGGAAGACGCTGATGCTTTGGATCAAGAGTTATTTTTAATATTTTCTATAGAAATTCTGGCTTTTGAATTATATTGTATACAAATTTCCACTCACGTATCTCGAAGAAATCAATTCTAAAATGTACCATGCGAAATGGAGCAGCAAGAATCGCTCTTGTGCAGAAACCCAGAAAGATGCCTTCAATTCTGAAGACAGATGTCAAGCGCTCAAATGGCCTACTTTGGAAAAACGAATAGGATTTTTGTCCCTATTTGAGTGCTACAAAATAGTATATGGACTAAATGGTCTCGATTTTAACGACTACTTTGAACACTGCAAACACTGCTCTCTTAATCGGGTGAACTGGATAACTCAAGATCTACCTATATTCAAATAAAACAAAGTATTATTATTATTATTATTACTTATTTTCACGCTGGGGCCAACCACCCCCCCAAATCGCTCATCTGTTACTGACACAAATGCATTTTTCATCATAGCTGTACTTCCAAACAGTAGTTTTTGACCAAATTTCGGATATGGAGTGATATCGGAATGGAGAATATTTTGGTACATTTCTGACGTAAAACATCGATATTATGACGTCACTACGCATGTTGCAACATTTTGACGATTTTAAAGATAAGGAATACATTTGATTTATGTATTGAAAATGAAAGAGCAGATAATAAGAAGATGAATACCGAAAATGGATTGTTGATAGCATTAATATGGAAGGAGTATTATTTTTTTAAACTTTGACTTTTTTGAATTACGTCATACCATTTGGGAATTTCGAAATTAATTATTTAAATTGTAAATTTCAATAATCGTAAGATCAAATACCTTGTAACTATGTTGTACTAGTCTCTTGCAAAAATATGCGTAACATTTTGAAGCACATGTTTCTCTTGATCGTCTCTTTTAAACAAAAAACAAAATATTGTGACGTCATCAAATGACGTCATAATTAAATATTCCCTAATATCTTCATTCTGAGACCGAAATTAAAAAATTCAAAATGATACGATCTTAGAAGCCATTTAGTAAAGTACTTTAAAACAAGAATGGATTGATTTAATGAAATAACGAAAAATTTATCCCAAGGGGTTTGTTTTCCTATATCTTCCTAATAAAATTAGGTTGAGGGGAGGGGTGGGTGGACCATTATTCAACTTCCTATAACTCAACAACTATTTATGCTACCAAGAAACGGTTTTTAGCTTTGAGCTCCCCTGATACATATATTTCAAATTCCTAATTCAAAATAATTGAATTCCTAAATTCAGAGATCGATAAAATATTGCAACATTTATTATGACGTCACAGTATCGACTTTTTGGTCCAAAAAAAAATTAAAAATATTTTTCATAACTATGTTACCCCACTGACAAAGTTTGATTAAAATATTCGTACGGCATAGAAAGTTATTGCAAATCGAATCTCTGATGATCGTTTTTGGGCATGGTTGGCCCTTTATAAATATTTTTTTTATTTTTTATTTTTATAATTATGAACGCTATTTTTAGCAAAAATGAATCGTTGATGTTGGTAATGCTCAGCAGACGTCTCGGTGTCTGCATTTGTCTTTTGCCGCTTTTATTATTCCTGCAGCTGTTTAGTTCGTTCTGTATTTGAGATGCGTGCAAAAGCCAGCTTTACATCCAGATGTAATTGTTTCTCCTTATTTTGATGCACGTTGTATAAATAGACCACTTTCCGCATTTTGATCCAATGCCCACGAGCAATAGCACCAGATTGAGACTGGGGTAGACATATCCATACATTGACTGTACATTTAATTGTCTATACCACAATTTTCTTTTGTATCAGCATTTGTTGTCAAGAATTTTCCAAGAATTTTGCATTTGTAGGCGCTGATTTTCTTTGAGCTGTTGTTGCTTTTGTCTTTTTGGGGAATTGGAATAATAATAATGATTTCGTTCATTTATATTGCTTTCACTGCGCATGTATATATAAACCTCCAATTCCAAAGACATCTTAATTATTACACACCAGTACAACACAAGTCTCAATTACAATAACGCAGGTCTGTTGACACAACAACAACCTTTTATTGTTCCCCAACTCATTGCGTGAATTCCCTGTTCAACATGAAGCACATTCAAGCCTTCTTCAAGAGCATGTCGACCGTAGAAACAAGCTTTCAGAGGAGAAGTGTGAGTGGGCCCTCGACAATCGAATAGCCGAACTTTTCCACTCAAAGTACTTCAGTGAAGTGAAGAAACGCTTTCATTCTCTTGCAGTTTTAAAATTACGAGCTCACTATTCAATCGGAAGCACTCTCAGAAGAAGGAACGGTACACCGTAATGGACAGCCATTAGCGAAAATGAGGACTTCTAGAAACTACCGATAGAATTTCGACCCTTGTTACATGTGATTTTATAGAGAACTATGGTCCATTAACATTTTTTTGGTTGATTTTCGCCGCCTGTTTTTTTAAAGTAGATATATTTGATTTCTGTTTCCTTCGATTCAGACAGTATGGCGAGGAGAGGCTTCATCTATAATGATTTTCGTTACATTTAAGAGCTTTTGTGTGTGCTCGACGCTTTTTCCTTGCCACAAGAGTATCTACTTCTATGGCTTCCTGTGGTCATCAAGTTGCAATTTTGCACTTGTCCCACATTGTCTACTTCTCTTAATCCGGGGCTGGCACTATAATGTCTATACAGTTGATCATGAGCGCAAATGGCTATCTCATTATCACTGGATATCCTCCACACCTCACTTATTCTACTGGGCGGTTGATGAATGAGTCAATAAATAACACGTAGGATAAATCCTCAGTCCAGTGGATAAATGTATTGGATAGCAGTATCAACTTATCCACTGGATAAGGATTTATTCAACGGATAGTTCTATCCACTCTTTGAACAACCCGCGAGGTCTGGTCAGTCCCGGTAGCTCAGTGGTGCATAGCGCCATCCAAGGATATATCCTTATCCAGAAAATAAGTTGATGCTGTTATCCAATCACATTAATTTATAAATTTGGATAAAGATTTATCACTTATTTCAGAAGGCATATATAAGAGTCACTGATACATTATTCAAGTTATTATTTAATATTTTTACATTTCAAATGTTTTTGTGAAGCGCATTTTTAATACTAATTTGCGCTATATAAATGCAGACTGTTATTATCCAAGTTAAAGAACTTACAGCTAGTCTTATTCCATTTTTCAACAACGAACCAGGGCTTAGACTGAACTGATAAGACTAATATACATATAAGTATGTTTTAAGTTTTAGTCCAGCGTTCAGTGTGCGTACAAAAGAAGCGGCCAGTGTCACTGAAAAAACACGTGCTCTTCAGACTTTCGAAATTTATTGGAAATTTTCAATTTTCAATGTCCAAGGTTTTGGATATTTCCAAAGAATCTTTCTCAAGATTTTGCGAAAATATGTGGAGAAATACTCAGAGGATATTTTTAGCATCTATTCAAGCAAACCTGTCGTCGCCGTGGCGATTTTGGGACTGGAGATGAACCAGAAAATATGTGGAATTTTGCAAAATCTGGATTATCGATTCAATGGAATTTTGTTACCAAATATGGAATTTTGTTACCAAATATGGAATCTTGTTACCAAATATGGAATTTTGCTACCAAATATGGGATTTTGTTACCAAATATGGGAATTTGTTACCAAATATGGGAATTTGTTACCAAATATGGCATTTTGTTACCAAATATGGAATTGTCTAGCACTTTACAACAGAAAAACATATTTTATTAAACGCTATTTATTTGGCACAGGATAAATTGACGAGATCTAACTAATTTCTAATACCTTTTTCCACAGGGTTTAGCCTTGGAGGACCTGATGACTTGAATGGCGTAACAAGCGATGGTCGACCTAAACGAGTACGAACATCTTTCAAACATCACCAACTACGCGCCATGAAAGCTTACTTTGCAATTAATCACAATCCAGACGCCAAGGACTTGAAACAACTCTCTCAAAAAACCGGATTAACCAAACGCGTTTTACAGGTTTGGTTTCAGAACGCGCGGGCGAAATTCCGCAGAACTGTGTGCAATTCCCAATCTCCAATGTCACCATCTTGTGAACAGCTTACTCCCACTAGCTCCATCGCGGACACGCCTGGTGTTTAGAGATTTTGTTTTCAATTTAGCACTAAATTATGGACGGTCCGAGTAAAACGTTTGAGGGGACCAGTTATTTAGTCGTGAACACCAAGATTATCTGACGCTGTTAGCTCCAAGACCACTCGTGGAGTGATGGCCGTTTATGTCCATGGTTCCATAGGCCAATAAAGTAAATGCCATGTTGGTTGATTGGAACAGAAGGCATTAAAGCCGCATCTACACGAGCAAATTTTCCTTAATTGACAAGTTTTCCTTGACAAGGAAGACTTGCTCGTGTAGACGACAAAAACATCGCCAATTTTTCCTTGTCAAAGAAAACTTGCTCGTGTAGATGACAAAAAATGGTCAATTTTTCCTTGTCAAGGAAAACTTGTCAAGGAAAACTTGTCAAGGAAAACTTGTCAAGGAAAACTTGTCAAGGAAAACTTGTTCGTGTAGATGCGACTTAAAGAGGTATCTATCTAATCACCATGGACGCCAGTGCAACCCACCAATAATGTATTAAGGCCCTGTTTACACTAGAGAGAGATAACTCTAGCACTAGGGTCAACTCTATTGTTCGCATATTCCCTGTGGATGATAAAACAATAGTATTGTCCCTACTGCTAGGCTTATCTCTCTCGTGTAAACGGGTCCTAACAGTCTGTTGCAAATACCTTGGAAGACTGGGTACCTGTGTTACAACCATTGAGATAGAAGTTCTTAAATGTTGACAATATTATCTCCAATTTAAAAACTGCATAGCCTGTCCAATGTGCTGGAGAAAGAACGTTGAATCCATGCAAGTGATATTTCTACTAGTCTTCGATGACTAGTCTAGTCATCGAGGACAAACACTTTGAAAAACTTGTAACTAATTCAGCCAATCAAAACACTCCAACCCAGTCTTCCAGCATTTGCCACGGACCGGTTAGTGTAGTATCCACTGTTCGTATCAACCAACATGGCCGCCAGTGCAATCCATCGATAACGAACAACGAATGGCTTTACTTTAAAATCAAAACATGTGGTACGACACATTTAATTACTGATCAAAGCAACATTGAAGAGTTCGACTTGAACTACAACAATGTAAGAGATATGGTTTAGTCTGATTTTCACAAATCCCTTTCACGTGCACACTGAAACAAGCACGCACTTTTCAAACCTTGGAAATCCATTGGAAATTAGTTAGATGACAATGATGACAATGGTAGATGATGATGATGACAATGACAATGATGACAATGGTAGATGATGATGATGACAATGACAATGATGACAATGGTAGATGATGATGATGACAATGACAATGATGACAATGGTAGATGATGATGATGATAATGACAATGATGACAATGGTAGATGATGATGATGATAATGACATGATATGGAGATAATGGTGGTGATAACAATATTTGATGATGACATGATGATTATAGCTGATGAAAATGATGATGACAGTGGTAGATGATGATGATGACAATGACAATGATGACAATGGTAGATGATGATGATGATAATGACATGATATGGAGATAATGGTGGTGATAACAATATTTGATGATGACATGATGATTATAGCTGATGATAATGATGATGACAGTGGTAGATGATGATGATGATAATGACATGATATGGAGATAATGGTGGTGATAACAATATTTGATGATGACATGATGATTATACACACGTAGCTGATGATGATGATGAAGACAGTGGTAGATGATGATGATGACAATGACAATGATGACAGTGGTAGATGATGATGATGATAATGACATATGTTTCCAAAGAATTTCCAAGGTTTAAAGAGCACGTGCAAATCTGTCTTTTTTTTCGAGCTAGCCAAAAGATTGAAAATCTCCACAACTCTAATATTATGATTGGCTGAAGTCGTCCAATCAGGAGTGCATCTAGGTCCGGTACTTGGCTCCCAGGGGTAGCTATTCTGCATTGGTGGGAAACAATCGACATCTATTATTTTTATAGGCAATCTAGTTGTGAACTGTTCTTGGGTAAAGATAGAACCATAATTAACTCAGAAAGTTAGAAGCATTATTTTTCATCTTCTTTCAAATTAAGAGGTTAGTTTCATCGGCAGGCGTTCCTCGCGTCAGTGTTCCTCGAGAGAACCGAACGAGAGAGATGCCTGAGCAGATGAAGCTACCAGGCCCTGGTTGCAGGAAAGGTGAATAGCGCTATCCATGCCACTGGGTAAGTCTTATCCAACGGATAAAACTGATGCAGTTATCCAATAAATTTTATCCGTTGGATAGGACTTATCCGGTGGATAGCGCTATTCACCTTTCGTGCAACCGGGACCAGAAGTCTACCATTGCTGGGCTGCAATCAATCCCTGGAGATTTAAAATAGAAAAGACACAGCGGCCATGTTGGTGGGCTGTAGGTGGCGCAAACCCGGCACCAACATGGCCGCCATGACGCCACGCGTTGGTAACCAGCAATTTTACAAAACTCATACATATCGGATTCCATAATATGTTGTCTGGACTCTGGATTCTGGACGCCGGGATGAACCGGAATAAAACAAAATATCGGGTTTACTTGATCTTAAAATGTAAATATTTTCGCTGAAAATCGATGATTTGTGAACTGCATATAGAAAGTTAAATCTATACATAAATCTCAATAAAACTCAAATGAATAACTTACAAAAAGATAAGTCACCTTTAATAAAGTGGGTGGATAAATGATATGCTGCGGGTACGACCCCCGTGCCCCCCCCCCCCCCCCCCCCCTCCCCCTACGTATTTGGCTCCTTAGCAACTATCAACAGTGTGTGGATCCGTCGCTGAACGGATCACGAAAGGTCCAAGAGAAATTGCAAGAAGACTATAAACTTAGTATATCTCTGGGCACACAGCTTAATGATGAATGTAATAACGAGAAGATAAATCATTTTGTTCTATTTATTCAATCCGGGTATTTCGGCTACCAAACTGTAGCCATCCACTGCGAGATGGCTGGCTACAGATTGGTAGCCGAAATACCCGGATTGAATAAATAGAACAAAATGATTTATCTTCTCGTCATTACATTCATCATCAATTTTTATGAGTTTTAAAATTAGTACCTTGCAGAATAATGTGACTGGGATAGATAAAGGAACTCGCAGAACAGCTAGAGAACCGTTGGTTGTCTCATCCAATCTTCCTAAACGAATAACAAACGATAGAGTCGTTTTTAAACGAGTGGGAAGTAGTTACGGTACGGATTCGTGCTGCGCGGTGACGGTACCGTGTCCAAGCATTCTGATTGGTTGAGCAATGGTTTTGCGCGCTGTGATTGGTTGAATAGAATGTGATCATAACTCCGATATCTTAACTCTTCGATCCTCAATTAATTTCACTAATTTATAGATTAAGGTTACTAATGAGCCCACTGATTATTTAATGAATCTATGGATCGATCGGTTGATTGATTCGATCGATTGATTGGTTGATGGCTATCGCATCTCTGGTTGGTTCTGTTCAAAACATGCTTAATGACGATAAGCCCTATTTTTACCACTCATCTGCTTCCTCGAGTATGTCACAGCATTACTGTTCAAGTTATTGAGATATACACATCATCCCAGTTTCCTCCAGAGGTGGATGTACAGCATTCAACAACAGTGGTTGGTTCTGGTTGGTTCTGTTCAAAACTATGCTTAATGACGATAAGCCCTATTTTTACCACTCATCTGCTTCCTCGAGTTTGTCGTAGCATTACTGTTCAAGTTATTGAGATATACACATCATCCCAGTTTCCTCCAGAGGTGGATGTACAGCATTCAACAACAGTGGTTGGTTCTGGTTGGTTCTGTTCAAAAATGCTTAATAACGATAAGCCCTATTTTTACCACTCATCTGCTTCCTCGAGTATGTCACAGCATTACTGTTCAAGTTATTGAGATATACACATCATCCTAGTTTCCTTCAGAGGTGGATGTACAGCAGTCAACAACAGTGAAATAATCGGTATTTACAGCCATTTGGCCACAACACCACGAATAATGTGACCGTCTTCTGCCCAGACTGGCAGTTCTTACTTCAGTCTTCCTTGGTGGATTTACAGCCTTTGAGAGTTGGCGAACTACACGACGAGTCATCCGACAAGTGAGTCAGTTGTAACATTTTAAGCAATTTGCAATATTACACGAACTCAAACAATCGACCATCTAAGATTAAAAATAACTGGACGTCAAATCTCCAAAACCAAGGCAAACGTGAACAATACTAACAATACTGAGGATATGATATTTATATAGCGCATATAGATATTAAATACTCTATGCGTTTTACAACAAAGTGTTTTTGTCGGACGGCTATTACAGTGTGACTACACCAACCAAGGCCACCCAAACAAATTTTGAATCAAATTTTCTAATCACATTTGTGACGCTGAATAACAGAATGATGTCGAATTCTACAATTTAAACTGTTTCTTGTTCACTCTTGATCATATAGCTAATTGCATAATCGTTGTCGGGCCGAAAATCATGAAAGCTATGACCAAAAGGAATTCTGGGAAATTAAAACTCTCAAATAACACCGTCAAATCATCGACCTTTTTATCCAGACTTGTAGGATCTTAGTTAAATAGCTCATATATTTTCAAACCTACGAGAACATTGAATATATATCTGCATGTAATGCGGGTCATGAACTGATTTCCCATCCATCCTTGCGGTCTCAGCTTCTATGATTTATGATTTTCAACCCGACAACGATTATGCAATTAGCTATATACATACACATATAAAGTAAAATATATGCTTTTAAAGCGAACATTTGAAAATTTGTGCAGATTCTATTGTTTAAATACTCAATTGTGATTGGATAATTTGTATGAAAATTTGTTTGGGTGGCCTTGGTTGGTGTAGTCACACTGTAAAGGCGCAATTTTCCTAAGGCACGCGGCTTACAATCATGACCAGATAAATTAGTAAGTCAGAGTATGTATCAGTTGTCCATGTTGTCCTAGTTTTTCGGCCATCGTTGTTCATTGCCTGTCTTGTTTGGCTTAGTATATTTGTGGTTTGAAGGTAAACTCTAAGACCCCGTCCACACTAAAACGCTAAAGCCGAATCTACACGAGCAAATTTTCCTTGACAAGTTTTCCTTGACAAGGAAGACTTGCTCGTGTAGACGACAAAAACATCGCCATTTTTTCCTTGTCAAGGAAAACTTGTTCGTGTAGATGCGGCTTAAGCAACTGTTCCATTGTCGGAGTTTCCATGGCAATTATTATGGAACTGACTGCGGCAAAACACTCCTTCGGTCTTGAATTCTTCTTAGTAAATTGAACTTCTTTGTTTGCCGTAAGTGGCAGATAAACAGATCTGCGGTATTTGTATTTATCCGTGATATTTGTGCAGAGGTATATAGAAGGTGTGTGGTCCGCGCTATTTGACACTCTTTTTTGTAACGTTTTTTTTGTCATCTTTTTTACAAAAAAAGTTGTTATAAATATATATATTTAATTTTAGCATTAAACCGCGCTTTCCACGGACACTTGTATACCATACAGAGTTCAACAGGAGGGAAATTTGCACGAGCATGCGTTCGGCCGCTGAACCGTAATGGCTTGATCGCGGTAATCAATAACAGTAAAGTCCGTTTCAAGACCACAAATTGCCCCAAAATTACTCAAAGAGCTTCATAAACTATCCAACTTTATCTCTAAGCATTTATTTTTAAGATTTTAGGTTTCCAAACTCTCCTATAATTTCTTTTGAAGCGAAGCGATAAATTACACAGGCATCCCAAAAAGTAAATAAAGGCCAAGGACCGTTGATACAACACTAAAATTGTGATTTTTGAACATTTCCCCATTTTTTAGATGAAAAGCAAGTGCACACATCTAAAATATGTCTGATAAACTTGCAATATTTATAGTAATTTCTTGGGAGATCGTAGATAGATTTCAAACAGTAAACCAAAACATGTTAAAAAATCGAGTAAAAAAATGTCATATTCCATACACATGGTTCACTTCATAAACCTCAGCCGATCTCAGTGATATATTATGTTCTGCAACTAGTAACTGTGGAGTTATAAAAGATACGAAGACATTGTGAGAAATGCAATTCCAAACTGGTTTTTTGGGGGAGCAAAGTTATGTTAAATATGCATTTGGACTCAACATGCCGAATAAATCGGTCAAAAACACAATCTTCCCCATTTTTGCCAATCAAAAATATTTTAGATAGCTTTTTAGGTATACCGTAGCATAGCTTTTAATATTTCTGCGCACAAAACTTGGGAGATCTATAGTAGATTTCGAGTTAGTGAAGCATCAAACTTGCTAATACAAGAAGTTTTACGAAAATATACTAGGTTTAAGACTGTATTCTATGAACGTTTCGTCTTCGATCTTCATCAAAGTTGTATATTCAAGTTACTATCACATGTGTACTTATCATCGTCCCTACTTATGTAGAAGATTTTCTTCACTTGAGTGCTTGCAATAATTAAACGCGAAACCATCGCTGGTAAATACCAAGACACCATTTTCTCAACACAGGGATGTTCGCTTGCAGTGATAATAAAGTGCTTTAGAACAATCTATTAAAGTCCAATTGCGTTCTTCCATGATAAATTGAAATATCTAAGTCTTCGTATAGCCTCTGGTGGCAGTTAAGTCCAATGTCAGCCTTGGAAGTAGCAATAAAACCGTTTTAAAATCCTAAGTTAACTCGCATTCGATGGCCTGAAGTCGAAGCTTCGCTTGAACTCACAACTGGTCGCGCATGCGCGCAACAGAATTCCCTCCTGCTACAGAGTTCATGCTACGGTAGCACTAATAACGGAGATCCTTGTGTATGAAGAACATTGCTCTTTCATATTTTCCTTATTTTAATGAATGTTTCTGTAAATGAGGCTGTAGTTGTTGAGGCGGCTTATGGATTAAGTCTGATTAGGCTTTAGAAGATCACCGAGAAAGCCATATTAGATATGATTTTATCATATGGTTCTTTCTAGACATATTAATCGGTTGATCGATATACTGTTCGCTAGATATACAGTCACGAATACCATTAAGATATCACAGATAACAATGAATATCATACTGATCTCTTACAGCGATAAAACTAATTTCGCGATCGTTTTTCGGCGTTTTTGGCTTCTGTCAATCGAACTCCCGAACGTCGCTCGAGTGACAGCCGGCAGATGCCGAGCGTAGAGCGGCCATCTTTGTAAACGTCTACTCGAACTTCGTTGAACATGACACGGAAATACGGCTCAGCCCTTCGTTGGAGAGTGTAAGTAGTTTGATTGACAGAAGCCTAAACGTACCCACCGAAAATTAGTTGGCGTTTAAACTTCTGAGCCCGCGTAATATTGAAAACCGCTGTAATATGCTCACTGTCCGTGCGTTTCGACCTTCGCAACACATCTTTTATCACCTTTCCATTAGGGTGTTAAAGTCTATGAGATCACCCTATGAGATTGTTTTAAAAATCTATTCAATATATGCTGAATAGTTGGTGGGTTCAGTATTTTGTGATTTGAACCTTGGGTTTATGAGTTATAGAGGTTTGAAATCTCAATAAGCAAATTTGATGACGTCTACTAAGACTTCATTTATTATACAAAAACGCCCTTGTGCTGATTATTGACATTTGAAAACTTGCAGAATATTTTCACAGTCTTTATAAATGACTTTATAACTGTTTTGCCCATCTAAAAAATAGGTTCTTCTTGAAAAATTATAAATAAGTTACGGCAAATTCCTTAGTAGACGTCATCAAATTTGCATATTGAGATTTCAAACCTCTATAACTCATAAACGCAAGGTTCAAATCACAAAATACTGAACCCACCAACTATTCAGCATATATTGAATAGATTTTTAAAACAATCAGCTCACATGGGTTAGTTGCACTTTAAGGTTGAACCACTCAAGGTTTAATCATTATTTTAGCATCCATTGTGCTTAATTATGACCGAGGGGAACTTGGGCCTCCAAATACGTTCCAGTCCCTCCCGGTCAATAGACGGCCACAGGAAACCCAGAGAGGAGAATAGACAGAAGACACATGCGGAGGAGAGTATGTTGGTTGGTAGGAAGAAATAATGAAGTTTTTTTCCGCAATGGATTTTCATTTTTAACTTAACGCTTGACAGCGCAAAATGCAAACTTCTAACTAAAGCAACTGCCGCGATGAGCCAATTGAAACTCCGTTCTAAAAGTAAATGTGATCTCAGTGGTTTTAAACCTGGGAAAACATTACGGGTCTTTTAGTAAACATACTTACACATACATACATACATAAACTTTATTTAAAGTCGGATTTCAGCGTAGTACGAAACGGCTTTATAAAATAACCATTACATAACGCCCGCTCTGATTGGCCAAAGGATGCGTATTCCGCGTGCTCTATGAGAGCACAGCACACGTGCGCAGATATTCAAACATTTTTGTAACGAACAAAATTGAAAACTTAAAATCATAATTGTATTTTATAAAAGAAATCAGTAGAAAACTCGGCATGTGTGCTCTATCGAGTTATAGAAGCCTGACGCGGAAATTGAAAGAAGACTCTAGAAGTGCTCGACTACGCCTCGTGCTTCTCCTAATATTTCTCTCGTCTTCTTCCAATTCCCGCGTGCTTCTATTTAACAATTAGACTACGAGTTCGAGTTTTCTATGAGTCAATAGTCAACGAGGCATGTAGCGTCGAGTTGACTATTTGAACTCATGGAAAACTAGAACGAGTAGTCTAATTGTTTTAGTAGAAACCTACTACCACACTACCACTACTACGCCGACCTCTATCTATCACGCAACAGATTGCATGCAGGATTCGTGATAGTATGCTAGTTGGTTTCTACTAAAACTCGTTAGAGCACTCTGCCTCGTTTTCTATTTCTCCACCAAATACTTTACGTACTTCAAAAATAATACATTTTTCAAATTTTGAGATTTTGACATCACGCCGGGACATGCGCACGCTACTTCCTAAATGGTCCCACATTCGAAGAACGTTCCGAAACGTGATCACCATGAACGATTTCTCTCAGCGATTTTATACTGTATATATTTCATTTATTTCTTATCTCCATTCTTGACATGCTTTATATATATACTATATTATGTATAAATTAAAACTTGTTGGACAATCAGAAGTTGCCTGCCTTTTCTACTGAATCCTTATGCTACTTATACATATTGGAGTGCAGACTGTGAATCCTGGAGGATCCTTTTATTGGGAGTTCATCGTTACACATTAGCACCTATCTATCTCTATTCTATACTTATACTATATTATGTATATACTGTATAAGAGAAAGCCTTATTTAGTACTTTCGCACGGGCCAGACATGTCATTTTGTATAACACGGGTCACGTATTTCTAGTCAATGGTGATAATGAGACCGCGGTAAGGACCGCGAATTTAAAGCGTTTAAGGATACTCTATAGTTTCAGCGGAGAAAATGAGCAGGAAAAATGAATTATTTCATAAATTGATTTTACTCCAAAATTCGTTTTCAGTTTTCAAAAATAACTGACGTTTCGCCGCCGGGGTTTTTAAGGAAAACCGTTATGTTAGATCTTATAAGTAAATCCTCGCAACACATTTGTAATACTCAAGTTTGGCGATGTTTACTAGACACCTTTGTAGTCCTCGACAAAAGATGCATTTGCTCAGGCTCAGCCTCAATTCAGTGTAAATTATTCACAAATACCAACGAGAACGCGAAAAAAAATTGACATTGGATAATAGTATCCTCTTATTAATTCCATACGGGTTGTTCTTTGATTGAGGGCAAGGCGGAGCAAATTTGTCTTTTATCAAGGAGTGTAGTGATACCCAATAACTCGAAACAAAAGCTAATTCACAGTAAGAGGACAACTAAACGGTATGAAACTGACTCATTGGTGAATTCTGACTGGCACAGTATTACAAACCTCGAACGCGTTTTTCGCGGTAATCGATTTTAGTTCCCCATGAATATGTGAATTAATCGGCATTCTCAATCTATCAAATCGGCACGAAAATTTGTAGAAAAAGAGATGAATAGATAATGATCAAAATATTGACTCATAATTCTGTCTCCTGAAGTACGATCAGCGGCAAAAACTACATGAATAAAGTCTACACTTGTATAACTTTTCATAGATATACGGTATCAAAGCCGGTTTTGTTGTTGATTATGTGCTGAATGGCATAATTAGATTGGTGTAGTTGTTCCCTCCTAACGTAGTGCTATTATTTATATTAAGACACATGATTGTGTTTTCACTCAGTAGCGATTTTATCCTATATATACACGTTAAAAAATTATAAAAAATAAAAACCATCGCATTTTTTATCATCGACTAAATCTTTCCAGTGATGTTTATTTATATAGTTATTCGTAAAAGCGCGAGCACGCAATATTTGTATTTGCCATTGGACAAGAGTTATGTAAATTTTTGAGATGATTCGCGCGAGGAGTTACTCTACGGTTCAATGGGTTTTTGTTTCAGGTTGTTGTTGTTGGCGGTGGTGTTTTTTTATACCTCAAATTCACTTCAGAATTGCTACAAAAGCAAGGGTCTTTTAACAGCCATAAATAAAATATATTATTTTTATTTATTAAGTTTCTTTGATGTCATTGTGATCGCGTCATCTTTTGACGGGCGTCGTTAACCAGTAACACGTTGCCTTTCAAGATAGCTTGAATGCCGTTCACCCCAAACACATTTATATAACAGAGTTGTTTAGATTGTACGATGGCGAACTATTGGATCATGGACACAAACTTCGACAAATAACATTTTTATTTTTATTTTAGTTATTCCTGTTTGCTTTTCTGCCTTTTTTGGGGGAGACCAGTTACCAAATTACATAAAAAAATGCAAAGAGTAAAGGAAAATGAAGGAAAGAGAAGGGAACTGAAGGATAGTGAAAAAATGTTTTGCTTCCAAATAATTACCCCTAGTTGTTATTTTTTCATTTTTCCCCTCGTTTTCTCTCTAGGTTGTTTACATAACATTTACAAAGCAGGACAATAACCGAGGCAATGTAAATTGACATTACTGAATGGCCATAACAGCTTTTTCCTTATTTTTAAGACGTCTAAATGGTTTAAATATTGTTAAGGGCATATGGTAATTTCGTTTTGAATTTCATGGGTTTTTTTTGAAAGAATTATCCGTTTGACGATGGAAAAGATTACAGAAGAAGAAAAATTAACAGTTTTGGTCTAGGAGACACAACACGTGGCCATGGTGGCTTTGTGGCTTTGTGGTTGAAATTTCCGAATAGTATTCGTTTTGGACCGAAACCC
The DNA here is from genome assembly GCA_033675265.1 of Actinostola sp. cb2023. Classification (NCBI taxonomy): domain Eukaryota; kingdom Metazoa; phylum Cnidaria; class Anthozoa; order Actiniaria; family Actinostolidae; genus Actinostola; species Actinostola sp. cb2023. Next base: position 200,226 of record JAUJYZ010001406.1, on the reverse strand, counting down.
TGATTTTTTTTTATGCCGTATAAACATGAAGATAATCGACTCTCAATAGCCAAACATCGTCGCGCGCGAGAGCTGGTATTTTAGTGGCTTTCCTAATTGTCGCGGCCAATTAGAGTCAATCTACACGGCGAGCTTGTGGCAGAAGATAGAACGATGCATGATAACATTAATCGTCTACCGAAAACAATCGAGTTATAGAGCTGACAATTTTTAGCACCTCTCGAACGGAACTCGATAGATGAGCCAGACTTATCAGTGGATTAGAGGTAATTAAAACTTAAGTGGAGATTTTCAGTGGCCAGTTAGAAGGACAGCTTAGATTAAGACCTTCCGCGCCGTTTGCTAAATACCACCACCTATTCGTTCTTGTTGGTAATTAAGATTGAGAACAGCTAAAATAAATGATTGATTGAGTTATAAGATTCCTTATAACATTGAAAAATTAGTATCGAGTGGACAAATGTGTCAAGCAAGATTTTGTATTTACCAACCAGACAACGAAATCAATTGTAGATACTGCCACTATCAAAATAGGACGAAGCACTCTCAAGACTCAACGATTTCACCCTGTCAACGCCAATATGTGGCTGCCAAAAGAAGTAAACAAGCTCAAGTGAGTATATCTCGGCTTAAACTATAAGCGTCTATTTTAAAGGTACTCGGAAATTATTTATTGCCTTCATAACACACGCAGATTTTCTTAAAGTCCTACTTTAACTGAATCCGCCGTCCGCAGAACCAGTCTAAAGTCGATCGCAGCAAACCTTGACTTAGGAATAGTTTTGCCAAACAAAAACGACAATAGATGTAGTTATTTTTCGCTACCGTAAAGAAAAGAAATGCAAGTGGACCGTACTTTTAGGTTTCGCAGTAAATTATTAACAACCTTCGGAGTTATACATGATTTTTTTTAGCCGACAGATTACATGAAAACTGGTTCAAAACATATTACTTTTAAAATCGTCTGAGACGTCGGTGGTTTTAGAGAAAGTAAACATAACCATTAACCTATAAACGAAAAGAACTAAAAAAAAGATAACAAAATATGCTGGTAGATTGAAAGATCATTGGTATTATTATTATTGCGGTTTTACCAAAACAAACAAGGAAAAATCAATTATTTTATTATGAGATACTGTTGATAATTCAAAGCAAGGGGCTTATGGTCTCGCATATTACTCTTTTGAAGAGAAAAAAGAGCTTTTACGACACTGATAAGAACCCTCAATCTGCCATGAAACTTTTAAGCCTTGGAAGTTTGCACCTGTTTAGTCGCCTTCAGTCGAAACTGGGGATGACACAGCGTTTGTATTAACTCCTTCAGTGTTGCGGAGCAAGCGCGGTTTTGTGCAGATTTTACAGATTCATCTGGCCGCATTCACATTCGGTAGAAAAAAATGAACAAAAAATGAAACAATACTGACAAGAGCCTAAATTGACTATACAACAATGTCTAGGCGTGTCGCAAAGGCATGGCATACTGAGATTTTATTTTCCAATCATCTTTACATTGAATACAAAGACTCAATAGCCGGATTAGTCTGGCGCGGACTGCTGGTGCGAAGGTCATGTAGGGTTATGGTATGGGCTCCATACATGAGCACAGATATCCCGCTATTTTGGACACACACGACTTGTGTTAGTCTTGTAATGCATTATCGGACGTGACGAAGTGTTCTATGGCATTGTACATGCTGTTGTTTGTTGCTGCTATTGTTATGCATGGGTTTCAAGCCCAGAAAGAATCGAAAGTAACACTCGATTCAGTAGAAAAATACGTAAAACATAACCAGATCAATTGCCTTCGATAAAACCGATTCTATCTTCGCGAACAACACCTAGAGCAAGAAGACAGGGTATAACAGAAAAGGCAACAAGACCAAGAAAGACAGGAAAATACAAATTCCTATAAACAAGAACTGACTCTGTAAGTAAAACAAAAATCTAGAAAAGACTAATGGAATCAGACGAAAGGCGGTTCTAGTGGTTTTATTTACTTGAGAAAACAAAGCTTACTGTTTCCTGAGGGAGCAGACATTAAGTGATTTGTTATATAGAAGCGAAATGTTACAGAAAATGTGGTTATTCCTTAGATAGCTTGAACTGAACTGAACTTTATATACCCACGAAATTTCTGTCAAATTAATTTGCTTGCAAGGGAATCATGCATAGGCTTCTCAAAAGTTAAAGATGTTACAAGTAAAAGTGTTACAATAGATATAAATGAATTCAGTACTGATACCACACAAGTGAATACACGCATCAAGAGTTCCAGACTTCCGGTACGCGCGCAATGCATTGTGCGAATATTACAAAGGAAAAGTGAGCACCAAGTGAGCAAAAACATAGCTTGGGCTCCCTGTGTCTAGAATTGGTGCTCACTTTTCCTTTGTAATAATACCGGAAGTCTGGAACTCTTGATGCTTGTATAGTTCTTTTCGTGCGCTGTGATTGGTTAATCAAACTAGGGATACAGCGATTTGCAAAAATTCTGTAAAATCCTAATATATCGATATATCGATATATAGTAATTTGCATAATCCTAATTCTTTGATTTTAGCTATTATTAAACCTGAATTTAAACCCAATTAACATTTGTAGTATGTATGTGAAAAAACAATTTAAAAATTTGAACATTAGAGGGCTTATTCAGCCATTTTATGATGGAAATTACCCACAATGCACCCGATATATTGATATGTATTGCTTTTACAGAATTTTTGCAAATCGCTGTATTTACCTATATATATATATTTATTTTCTTTTTGAGTTTTTGTTAGGGCCACAAGATTATCAGTTTACAATTCTATATATATACTGTCACTTGTCACCCTCTTTAAATAAAGTCTTACTACTACTATTACTACCTCCGAGCATAAGTTTTATATATTTGGCAGCTAACTATTCACTTGTGTGGTATATACTAATATAATTATTCCCCTTAGTGTCGGTGAACAGTGATAGATATTTACATCTCCTCTCGAAGACTCGTGACTCGGTAAATATCTACCACTATACTCACCTAGCTCCACTAACTATTCACTTGTGTGGTATATACTACTACAATTATTCCCCTCAAGTGTCGGTGAACAGTGATAGATATTTACATCTCCTCTCGAAGACTCGTGACTCGGTAAATATCTACCACTATACTCACCTAGCTCCACTAACTATTCACTTGTGTGGTATATACTAATATAATTATTCCCCTTAGTGTCGGTGAACAGTGATAGATATTTACATCTCCTCTCGAAAACTCGTGACTCGGTAAATATCTACCACTACTCACCTCCACTTCGGGGAATAACTGTTAAACAAAATTCAAAATTGTGTACTAAATTGTAAATTTAGCTGAGAGAGGATTTTAGAGAGTGATTATAGTAGTCAGTGCAGTAGTCGGCATTTTTTATCGGTTCCTCGCAGGAAAAGGCTATTTAAGAGCCGTAACAACATTTCCAGTTGAATTATTTTCTGCCCTGTTTTCATGAGAGAGAGAGATAACTCTAATACTAGGGTCAACTCTATTGTGCGCATATTCCCTGTGGATGATAAAACAATAGAATTGTCCCTACTGCTAGGCTTATCTCTCTCTGTAAACGGAACCCAAAGAGTCGAAAAACTAAACTATCTATTGACGCCGATTTAAGCATGAAAAACATCACACCACCTTCTCGTCACGAAGTGATCACGTGCAGTTATTTCCCTGACGGGCTTCACTGACGAATTGTAGCCCGCGCGCGCGGGATACCTTTGAATTTAGTCATGACCACGTGACCACAAATCAGCCAATGAGAGCGTGCGTTCTATGTGGAAAACACACAGCTACAAAATTACAGGCGAATAATAAGCCACTTCCATTTTGAATTGAGACAAACGCGGCACAATTATAGAAATCTGGATCACTTTGACTTGCCATTATAACTTCGCTCAATTTTGTTGAATTTTCAAAAACTTACCATTTTAGAAAATATGCTTTCTTCGTTATAATATGATGGGCATTGGAAGGCTACAAATCGAGAAAATAATATTTTTGTTTTCAAAATAAAACGCTCGGCACGTGAATATGCAAATTAGCTCGAAATCTTAAGATACATTCGTGAAAAGAAGATTGAATCTTAAAAGGTAGTTAAAACACCTACATTGGTCTTATTTTCAGTACGACAACTGGCATGCATGCCTGCTGATTATCGAAGTTTAAATTTTGAAAATCCAACAAAATCGAGCGGAGATATGACAAGTCAAAGTGATGCAGATTTCTATAAATTTTGCCGCGTTTGTCCCAATTCAAAATGGCGGACGACAGCGTGAAATGGCTTATTATTTTATATAATTATACAGTTGAATATCAAAGAAATTTGCAAATTAAAGTAACGACAGCAGGCGTCGAATGTAAAACTACTCTTTTAGAATTATGGCCATTTTAACGCGTTCAGTTGACTACATGTTCCTTGGAAAACGTCAATAAGCGATGCATTCACTGCAGAACCTCTAAATATCTTCAAACCGAATTTTGTTGCTCCTTCTGTAGTAACTACGGTGTTTGTAAATACCTTAATTATATATATTTACCTAACCTTTGTAGCAATTTTTTTTGTCATTTTTGTAAATACTAATAATACTAATATGTGTGTGAAATCAACTTGAACTTGAACTTGAACTGTATCATTAGGAAATTCGGATGGTGAAAAAACATCACCAAAGCCCAAAGCCGCACCGCGTGATCACTATTGTACTTTATTAAATGACCGAGTATCTCGAAGCCTGGTATCTAGCAAATCAAGCAATTTGATTGGTTAGATTCTTTCTCGGACCGGTCTAGATTCTCCCGTAATAACCGGTCCGCACATGCATCTTAAAATCTGTAAACATTGTTTCTATCATATGGTTTCGAGTGCAATTTGGAAGAAATGTGAACTCGTGCGTTTTCAAAGAATTCAAATTTCACTCCTAACAATATATATGAAAAACATTAAGCAAAACGTTAGGAGTATTTCACTGAAAAACACCAAAATTCTGAAGAAAACAAACCCAGCGCGCGCTCCATGACGACGTGATGATAGCGACAGTAGCGCGCGCACTTCAACTACAATTTTATTCAAAACACAACAGAATCCTCAACTTTCTTGCCATTTTCTTCACCATTCTTGTTCTTTTTTATCAAAAATCCATAGTTCCTCCGTGTATTGCAATGTTTTCAACTCCAAAGTCGAGGAAACGTTTGATTTT